>JAJEOU010001954.1:0-57047 GCA_021534815.1 Acrocephalus arundinaceus
AGTAGAGATGGGAGTATTCTGGTGGAGGGTTTGGGGTGTTGTGGTATTTTGGTGCGGATTTGGGCTATTTGTGGGGGATTTTGGGGTATTGTTGAGGGCTGGCTTGGGGTGTTTTTGGGGCCTATTTGGGGGGTTTAGGGGTTTGGGGTAATAGTTTGGGTGGTTTTGGAGGGGACTCTCACTGGAGGCTATGGGGCTCGAACTCCAAGCAGCTCTCGCAATCTGCCCCCTGGTCCGCAGCATACGTGGAGCCTGCCACGCCCAGGCTCCCAGCCTTGAGGCGGCGGGGGGACACTGGCTGAGAAAGGGGTGGGGCTTGGGAGGATGAAAAGGGCGGGGTTTACATCTAAGGCTTGGGTGGGCATGGCTTGAACTGGGATAAAGGCAGCTGGAGGTGGACATGCCTAATACGCAGGGGGGGCGTGGGTAAGGAGTAAATGGGGTGTGGCTTAGACCCATCATGGATAAATTGCGCAGCTGTTGGTGGCGTGGCTAAATGAAAGGTGGCGGATTTGGATAAGGGGGCGTTCGTGCCTTTAAATACCCAACTGGGGGGGCTTGATCCCATAGGGGAAAATTTAAAAGGGCAGGTTTGAGTGGATGTGGCCTAACAGGGGCATGGGTTTGCTAAAAGGGGGGCATGGGCTCAGCCCACATAGGGATGATGGGCAGCTCGATGTCAGCATGGGCTTAAGCAAGGGAGGGCGGTGGCTTGTATATACGTTCCATGAACGGGACGTGGCCACTCGCACAAATCCGCAGAAAAGCTTCCGAAATCCACTGCAACCACTATGAGCTCCTGGCCACCCAAGCCTTGGCCCACCTGGGAGACAGGAAAAGAGCGCGGGCCAGGTGAGAATACAGTCATTGCCAGGTATAGGAAAGGGAGTGGGTTAACAGTGTGGGGGCGCGGAGATGTCAGAGTGGCCATGGCCTCAGGCTGGTTGAGCATTAACGGCTGGTGGTTGGGGGTGTGCAGAGTTCAGCGCTACCCACGAGGGGTGACAGCTCCAGGTTGGGCGCGAGAACGGCCCGGACGTGGGGGTCATGGGGCCAGCATGGCTAGGGGGACGATGGCCAACTGAATCAAGGTGTGGCCAGGTGTGTGGTGGCCGCATGCCCTTCCCCAAGCATCCAGCTGGCCCATCCCTCCCGTGCCCCCTTTCCAAAGGGCTGAGGTACCAGGTGTGGCTGGGGTGTGGGTGCCCCCTCCCCCAGATGCCAGGGCCTGGGCCAAGGCGGAGCTGTCCAGTGTTGCCCTCAGCTCCGGGCACTCCAGGTTTACCTGTGGGGGAAAAAAAAAAAATTGGGGCATTTTACCACCAAAACTGAGAATTGTCAGCCCTGAAAATTGGTGGGTTTAACCCCAAAATGTTTTGGGACATCAGCTGTAGCCATTGAAATGTATGGGGATTTTTTGAAATCAGGTCTAGCCGTTGAACTGAATGGATGGAAAAGGACACCAGGTCTACCCATTATTAGGGCTTTATTGGGAAGGGTTACTGGTGTGAAATGTGGGGTTGTGTTTCCTGTCAGGTAGAAAAAGATGGCCTTGGTAGCTCAGGTTGTTAAATGTGTGGGAAAAGGCCATAGGGTAGATATAAAAAACTAGTTTTAATGAACAAATGGAAAAAAGCATGGTACGAGGCTTTTGGACTAATATTTTGCTTGCTTATAAGTGAACAATGTGAGCCTAAAAGTTTTCACAATATAAGTTTTAAGCTTTTTCAATTAGTATGAGTTTTATAGGCTTTTAACATGTAGGATAGAAGAATGCAGAAGTATTATTATTTATATTTGCTTTGAAAATAAAATTATTATAAGCTTTAAGCTGCTTTGTAATAAAAGGGTTTGAACTATAGCTTTAGAATATATATATATATATATATATATGTAGAAGGAATTGTAATCACCTGAATAGAAGAAGGAAATGAGCTTATCCCAAACTAAAAATTGATGATCCTGAGAAGGAAAGCTGGACAATCCCAGAAAGGGAAGATAGACCACCAACCGGAAAACTGGACATCACCATCACTGATTTATGGTCCTGAGAAGGAAAGCTGAATCTCACCATCACTGATGTTTGTTTCTAAAAAAGGAAGCTGGACACCACCTCACTCATTTACAGCCCTAAGGTACAGAGATTCCACACCACCAATAGGAACTAATTACAATGGGGTATAGAACCTGGGCTTCACAAACAGAAACTAGGGGGAAATCATAAAAAATCCTGCTGACAAATGCTTATGAAAAATTAACCATTGGTGTGCAGTTGGAGGGGAAACCCCCACTGTACCCAGCACGCTGCTTTGCTCACATTTTACCATTTTTATTAATGAATAATTAATTGATTGTTGCCTGATATATTGGCTGAGTCAAGCTCTTAATCCTTACAAACCCCAGTCCCCAACTGGGCACGGGGCTCTCCAGCCGCTCTGGCACTGATGATGGCCCGAAGGAAAGGGAGAGCACAGGAGAGAGCGAGGGCAGGAGATCGGGAATCAGGGATCGCAGTCCCAGCGCCCAGTCCCGCTCCGCCGGGCCGGGACCGCTCCCGCAGGAGAAAATGGATCCGCGGATCGCGGGGCTTGCCCCGCCCTGCGCCGCCGGGATCTGCCCAGCTACTAGTGACGTCACGACTACCTCGGGCTACCATTGGCGGGAAGCAAAGAGCGGCGCCAATGGCGGGGCCGGAGGCGGCTCTGTAGGCGGGGCCGGGGCTGTGGGCGGGGCCGCAGCGGAGCAGCGCCATGGCTCCAGCGCCGGGGCTGGGGGCGCTCCTGGGGCCCCGGGGGGCGGCGAGAGGTGAGTGGGACCCCCGGCCCCGGGACTCCTTGATCACCCATTCCGGAGCACCGAGGGCCCCGAACCCCTAATCCCGGGCATGGGTTCCACCTTGCACCCCCTTATCCGGCACCAACAACCCCTGCACCCTTTCCCGGCCATCCCACCTCTCCCTGCCCCCAGCGCCCCCTTTTCCTTGCCCTATTTACCCCCTGGACCCCTATTCCTGCCCTTCCCAGCACCAGCCCCTCCTTCTTCATCCCCCCACGGAGATTCCTGGGAGTCCCTCCGTGTCCCCTCCCCCAGGACTTTGGGGGTCCCCCTGACCTGTCCGTGCCCCTCCCCCATTTCTGCCCCCCTGTGATGGTGGGGGTGGGGGCTGAGTGCTGGTGCCCCCCTGCCTGCAGCAGATCCAGCAGTGAGGGGAGTTCAGGGGCCAAGCCTTCCTACCTGGATAGAATCTAAGGTTTAACACACCAGAATCAGCCTGTTTCCACTGGATTCCCAGAGGAACACCAGACCCATCTACACCACCCCTGGACCTTCAGAGGAAAACTACACCCTTCTACAGGATCATTGCTTCAACAAAACCACATCTGTGACTCCAGGAGGGCTGCAGCCACGATTTGACTGGAGTGCTACCAACACCCTGCCTGACCAGGTGTCAGGTTGTATTCTGACACTGTGAGTGTTTTTTCAGGTTTTTTACTAGTGCATTTTAAATTTTCCGACTAAAGAACTGTTATTCCTATTTCCATATCTTTGTTTGAGAACCTGTTAATTTCAAAATTATAATTCAGAGAGAAGGGGTTTATATTTCCCATTTCAAGGGAGGCTCTTGCCTTCCTTAGCAGACACCTGGCTTTCCAACTCAAGACAGGGAGCTCGGCCCAGATATCCATAAGTTCCCTGAGATGGGTTTTTGGGGAGGATATTTGGAGAAAGAAGAACTCCAAAGTTAAATAGAAAATGCCCCTTAAAGGGACACTGGGGTTCCCAGTGGCAGCTGCTGGCAGAGGCAGTCTGGAGGAGCAGAGCTCTGTGTCCCCATTCCAGAGTGGGGAATTCAGACCTGGGGGAGTGCCACCATTTGTGGGACCCTCAATAGCCTGAAGAGGGGCGGGGGGGGACTCTTTGGACCCCCTGAACCCCAAAGCAGAGAATGAGGGGAGAAGGGACCCCTGAACCCCAAAATCACCCAGCATCACAAAGTGAGGAGGTGGAAAAAGGGAGGAACTTTTCAGATTCCTGTGTCTGCCAGCAGCCTGGGAATGGCAGGGAACCCATAGATGAGAGACCCGTGGCAGCTGGGGCAGGGGGGAATCCCTGAACACCAAAAGGGAGAGACCAGAAACGGGGAAGTCCTGGGAGGCATTTTCAGGGCTAAATCGTGGTGTGTGGGAGGTTTTTATGGACCTGTGATCCCCAGTGACATTAAGAGATGGACTTGGGCAGGCGGACCTTCAAACTCAAAACGCTCATCTCTTTTTTTGCCCCAAACCAGGATTTCCCATTCCCAAACCTTGGCTGGATGGAGAAGGAGACTGCAAGGAAGAGGAAGATGCCCTGGGACAGCCAGGCAGGTGAGGAGGAAGTCACTGCCCCTTTCCCCCTCTCTCCTGCTCCATCTCCCAGCCCAGCATGGCCCCAGCTGCAGGAGAACCCCACTGCTGATGCTGTCCTGCCAGGGATTCACTGGGGGGATCTCCTTCCCTTCCCTCTGGCACAGAGGAAATTCCATCCTCTCCTTGGCCTTCCTCCCCCAGACAAGGAACTGAGGATGGACACCATGGAGGAAAAATCTCTGCGGCAGAACCTTTTGGAAGAGGCTGTTTTGAGCGGCTCCACTAAACAGGAATGCAATGAGGAGGAAAAGCCCCAGAGATCCTGCATGAGGAGGAGCTCCAAACCCATCCTGGGGTGCTCTGAAGAGGAAAGACCCACCCTGTGCCAGGAAGGTGGACAGGGCTTCAGCCAGGGCTCTGAGTTGGTGGTCCATGAGCAGCATCCTGATGGGGAGAAGCCCTACAAGTGCTTGGAGTGTGGGAAGAGCTTCAGCCGGAGCAACACCCTGATCCAGCACCAGATGATCCACACTGGGGAATGGCCTTATGAGTGTGGGGAATGTGGGAAAGGCTTCAGCTGCAGCTCCAACCTTGTCACCCACCAACGCATCCACACTGGAGAGAGGCCCTACAAGTGTCCCCAGTGTGCCAAGAGGTTTCAGAGTAGCTCAAATCTCCTCAAGCACCAGCGGATTCACACAGAGAAGCCTTTCTGCTGCCCCAGCTGCGGGAAGGGCTTCAAGAACAATTCCACTCTCATCAGCCACCAAAGGATCCACACCAGGGAACAGCCCTACAATTGTGAGCAGTGTGGGAAGAGCTTCAGCCGGCGCTCCACCTTGATCCGCCACCAGAACATCCATGCTGAGGAAAGGCCGTACAAGTGTGGGGAATGCAGGAAGGGCTTCAACCGGAGGTCCCAGCTGATCATCCACCAAATGATCCACACTGGGGAGAGGCCCTATGAGTGTTCCCACTGTGGGAAGAGGTTTCAGACCAGCTCAGATCTCCTCAAGCACCAGCGCATTCACACAGAGGAGAGACCCTTCCGCTGCCCTGACTGCAGGAAGGGCTTCAAGTGCAACTCCCACCTCATCACCCACCGGCGCATCCACACTGGGGAGAGGCCCTACGAGTGTCCCCAGTGTGGAAAGAGCTTCAGCCAGACCTCTCATTTGACCAAACACCAACGGAGTCACCAGTAAGGGAAGCCCTGCAAGTGCCCGGACTGTGGAAAGAGCTTCATGTGTGTCTCCAACCTCATCCCCCATCAGAGTACTCACATTTGAACGAGCTTTGGTGATCCACATTTCCTGTGATCCTGTGATCCATGCTGAAAAGGCACTTGTCCCTCTCCCTGCCCCTGGCAAAGATGTGAGGTAGGATTGAAGAAACTGAGAGTCTGGCCTTAGCCCTGTTATTATATTTGAACCCATCTCAGGTCATTGCCAGGGGCAGGAAAGGGACCCTCTCTCTGCCCCAAGGAGAAGAGTGTCCTTTCCAGGCAGGAGGAAATATGTGGCAAGGAAGAGCCAGTTGGTGTTGTTTTGGTTTACCCTCTATATGGTTTTTCTTATCCCTTCTGTTATCAGTCTTGTTTCTGTTCCTATTTGTTGCTTCTCTTGTTGCTGTTCCCAGTAAATTGTTTTTATCCCAGCCTGAGATCTTTGCCTTTTGTACTTTCAATGGGAGGCTGGAGGGCAACGAGCAGTTGCACGGTTTTAGCAGGAGCACAAAATTGGGGAATCCCATTCCTAAACCTGGCCCATGGAAACCGAGCATCCCAGCTGGTGCCAGCCCTGGCTGCCCTGGAACAGCCTTGGGAGCGCGTCCCTGGCTGGGGCTGTTGGAACCTCTTCCCTCTGGTGCCCAGGGACAGGAGTGGAGGGAAGGGCTGGAGCTGAGTCGGGGCAGGTTGGGGTTGGATGTGAGGAAAACGTTTTTCCCCCAGAGGCTGCTGGGGCACTGGCCAGGCTCCCAGGGAAGGGTCCCAGCTCCAGGGCTCTGGGAGCTCCAGCAGCATTTGGACAGCACTGCCAGGCCCAGGCTGGCATTGTTGGGGTGTCCTGTGCAGGGCCAGGAGTTGGACTTGAGGATCCTGGAGACCTCCCAGGGCTTTCTGGGGATGCTAAAGAGCCCTGTGCTCAGAGGCAGTCACAGCCATTCCATGGGGACATCCCAGGGCACCTTGGGCTGCAAAGGCACCCATCTGTCACAGGCACTCACGGGGGCTCCATGGTGACATCCCAGGAGTCCCCAGGCTGCCAAAGAGCCGGGATGTCCCAGACACTCCCAGGGGTTCCTGTCATGGGCAGAGTGGGAGCTTCATGCAAAAACTTCATTTCTTTATTGGAGAAACTCATGCTGAGTCATGAGGTGGAGAAATTACACCCAACAGCCACCATGGATCCTCAGACCCCTCCCGGATGCCCAGACTTCTAAAATTCCATCTAAGAGAGGTGACTGGGAGCAGCTTGGTCTAATCCTAGCTCTGGGCTCTGACACCAGCCCTGAACTAGGGGCCCAGGCCAGGTTTCCATGGCAAACAACCATCACAGTGGATCCAGGCCTTGGTTGCCATGTCCCCAAACCAAGGAACGGGTTCCTTTGGCCGCTGCCATGGCACCAGCCCAGGACAGCAACAGCTCTGCCTGCAAGTGCCCATGGAACCTGGCTGCAGAAATGGCTCCTGGGGCTGCTTTCCAAGGAAACTTGAACTGATCAGGGTTGCTGTGGCACCCAAAGCCAGCAGTGGGCTCAGTGCAGTGTCCATGGCCACAGCCCCTTGCAATGGCCCAGGGTAGCTTGGGATGATGATCCAGCCTCACTCCTGGCCCAGGCCAGGCCTGCAGTGCCCTTCCCCACAGCCTGGCTGCACAGAAGCACTTCCAGGGCTCTCTGCAATTCCCTTGCCCTCACTCTTGCCTCACTCACACACCTCCCAAAAACCCAGCTGCAGCTTTGAGCTGCAAGGAGTTCAAAGCTTGTCTGTCCTTCAGCAGTTGGTCTAATTCTGCCTTCAGCCAACTCTGGATTTGTGTTTATTGCAGAACTTCCTGTGTGTCTCAAACATTCCTTGCATGGTTCTGCCTTGGGGAAGGGGAACCTCCTTGGTATCACCTTGGGCTTGGCACACACTTGACGAAGGTGTCTGAAACTTAGGAGTTCTAGGTTGTTAAAACAGGAAGAAAACCCCTCTTTTGCAGAGTGCAGCCAGTTCTCTGAGCAAAGCAGGTCCCAGGTGAGTGAGGAGAGAAAGGATGGGGTTGGGGGATGTGGAGCAAGGTTGTCCAAACTGGGTCTGACCTGGAGGCACAACTTCTCTGAGGAGGCCAGACCTCCTGAAGAGAGATCCTTGGTCAATATCAATCACTAAACGCTGCAATCACCTCTTGTGTAATTAGAAAAGTGAAAAATTGTGCCCTTTAAAAAAGGAATGCATACTTCCAAATAGTCTTTGAAATATTTGTCCATAACTGCAGAAGGAAATTTTCCTAATGAACTGCACCAGACCAGAGGGAAATCAAGGCATTGCCATGGTTTGTCAGCACTTGCCTGATCCTAATGAGCCCCGTGGTTCATTTGGTGCTGAGCCCTGGAACCTCAGGACCTGAGAGGAGATTGCACAAACCTTGCCTGGAGTCCAAGTCAGAGGAAACAACCAAAGTGTCTCAAGGCATTTGAGGGTCCCACTGATGTCCATCCCCAACACAGGCTCCTCATAGAATATTTGGAGCAGAGAATTGGAGGCCTGGATTGCACAAAAACCTCTCAGAGACTCAGTGGCCAAAGAGTACCTTGAAGCATGAATAAGCCCTACTGAGGGTTGTTACTGGCTAGAAATCTCAAGGGACTCATTAAAGCAGATAATTGGAGGCCATGATTGCACAAATTTTTCAGTGAGTATCAAAACCCCCTTCTTTTACAAACTCTGAGTACCCTGAAGCATTAATGAGCCCCACTGAGTGTTGTTACTGACAAAGCCTCTCAAGGGACTCATTAAAGCAGAGAATTGGAGGCCAGGATTGCAGAAACCTCTCAGAGTCTCCAAGGCAAAAGCCAAACCCAAAGGCCTTGGAAAAACCTGCAGTCCCTGGCATCATGAAGGAGCCCCCCAGGGCCATTGCTGACCAAGGCTCCTTCCCCAGGGCCTCCTTCCAGCACATCCTGGAGGCCACTGGCATGGGAGGGGGATGCTGAGGGCAGGACAAGGGGCTGACAGTGCCCAGCCTTGCTGGGGCTGTGCCAGGAGGCCCCAGGGCCTCAGGACAAGGTGTCTCCTCAGTGTCCTTGGTGGCACAGAGGCTGCTGTGGCCCAGGGCACCAAGCCTTGGCTTCTCTTTGTCCCCACCTGTCATCACTGCCTGCAGTTCTCTGCTCTGCCTGGGGCCTGGGGACACTTTCTGTGTCGTGTCCCTCAGTGGGACCCATTAAAACTTCCAGAAACTTTGGAGTTGGCTTCTGCCTTGGAGTTCTGGAGAGGTTTCTTCAGCTCCCTCTCAGGGACTGATGTTCAGGGCCTCAGCACAAAGACCTGAGAGGGTCATTAAAGTCCTTTTGCTGTGTCTGTGCTGCTGAGCTGGACTGAGCTCATCATCCAGAGGGAGATCCTGGCAACCAAGAAGAGCTTAAAAACACATTTCTCTGGATGAGCAGCTTTTCTGCCAGCCCAGCAGGGCTGGGGCACTGCCTGCAGCCACCCCGGGCACAGCACACAGGCACACAGGGCTTCAGCTCAGCCTGGGCTGGCAGCACAGAGCAGAGCTCACTCAGGGCTCACTGCAGGAGAAATCCTCCCAGGCTTGCAAACAGTCACTCTCTGGCTGGGGGAAGAGAAGCTGCAGCTCCTGCAGGGATCTCCTGAAGCTGCCACATCCCCCAGCTTGGAGCACCTTCCAGGAGCACTCTGGGAGCTGCTGCAGGGCAGGGATGTGGCCCTAGGGCAGGGCTGGGTTTCCCTGCTGCCCCAGGCCAGGCCCAGCACAAGGCAGCTCCCTGGGGCCAGGCTCTGCTGCAGGGCTGAGCAGCCGGGGCTGCAGCCAGGGGTGCCCAGGGCTGTGGTGCAGAGCAGGGTCCTGCAGCCCAGGGCGCTGTGCTGGCCCAGGGACTCTGCTGCCTGCCAGGGACAGCTCTCAGCCGGCCCGGGGAGCTGCTGCCAGCGCTGGGGAGAAGCTGTGGGGGGAAGGAGCCACCCTGAGCAGGGCAGGGGCTGCTGCTGCTGCTGCTGCTGCTGAGAGGGGCTGTGTGGGGCAGGGCTGCTCCCAGCTCCACACCAGCCTGGGCACAGCTGCGGAGGACACTTGCCAAAAGAAGGTAAGCCTGGGAGTGCTGTAAAGATCAGGAGCTTTCATGAGAGTGTTTTCAGTTCTCAGCTTGGAGAAGGATGGGAAAGTTTGCGTGATGAGAGAAAGATTTTAGCTTTTTTAAACATTTTTCATATATTTGTAGCTTTGCTAACTAATGTTATATAATTACAAAACTGTAATCCCTAATTAGCTCTATTCAACTACTTTTACATACGTGTATAACTATAATCCTTAATTAACTCTAGTATCTTTCCTACCTTTTCTCATAGATTTTAGAGCAATTAGCAGATCTAAGTACTTTCCTGAGATGCTGTATAAACTTAACAGGAAGACGACCTAAAAGAAGAACATTCTGTTTTTTAACCATAGTGTTAAAAAAAAAAAAAATGCAAAGCAGCCCTTGGACATACTCCAGTGGGTTGACCAAAGGGTGTGTAACTGGGGAAACTGAATTATCTTGTTGATGTTCCTGTTTAATATCCTAATAATACCCTTTAATAGGTTTCTGAACTCAGGGGCTGGTGTTCCCAATCCCCAGTGGGACACCTTGAAGCTTCAAATAAAATTCTGGTTTACACTTTACTGTTCTAAAGCTGTTACAAGTTTGTTTTTTTTCTCTATTGATTATAGGTAACAGCAGGATGATAGAAGCCTAAGAGGAGTTGTAATCACAGAATCACAGAACATTCTGAGTTGAAAGGAATACACAGGATCATCAAAGTAATGTTTCATCATTTACAGAGACTCTCTGCCAGCTGTCTGTGCCCTGCCCTCCCAGGCACAGCACCACCACATCTGCTCTTGTTTCTGCACTGCCCTGATCCTGTCCCTGTCATCTGGTGCTCTCAGGGAGGCTCTGGCCTTTGCAGCAGCTGAGTCAGGCACTGCCCTTGGCATTCCTGCCAGGCAGCTGTGGCCATGGCAATGGGGTGTCCAAGCTTCCCTGGGCCCTGTGGGGCTGTGGGCAAAGCAGTCCATGGGAAAGGGGAATGAGCTGAGCCCCCTCCCTGAGATCCCATCATGGGCACAGCCGGGGATCTCCTTGCTGTGTCCTTCCCAGCTCTGAGCTGCCCTCCTGGCTGCAAATCTGTGCCAGAGCCCCTGGGAGTTCCCTGAATGTGCCCCGGGGAAGTGCAGAGATGCCAGAGCTGAGGAAATGCTGCTGGGTTTGCCAAGGGAGCCGGGAGTGTCCTTGGCAGAAGGGGGTGCTGAGACCTTGCCCAGAGCCCTTTGGAGAGGGGGAGACATTGAGGGATCCCTGTGCTCTGGGCAGGGTCTGGCGTATCCCAGGGTGACAGGGGAGTGTGATTGTGCCCTGATGCAGCCAAAGCTGCAAACCCAGGGCAGTTGGGAACAAGCCCATCCAGCCCCTCACTGTGCCCTGAGCCACAGGGAATCCTTTGCCTCTCTCATCTCTCAGTGGAAAACTCTTGGGTGCAGCAGAAATGCTGGGGATTTCTGACCTCTGAGATGCAGGAATGATTTGTGGGCAAGAAAATAATGGCAGAAATTCCTTCCTGCTCTCCATGTCCTTTAGAAGTGGGAGTACAGATGGCAACAAGCCTGTCTGCATTAGGAGTGATTCCCCTGACAAATCCTGAATATCCAGCCTTGTCCCTCTGCCACATGGCCACAAACCCAGGGCAGCAGGGCAGGGATGGCTCCTGGAGAGCCCCCACGCACAGGCCTGGCTGCTCCTGGCACACTCAGACAGCACAACTGGAACTCAGGCAGGGACCTGGGGAAAGGTTTTCCCAGAGCAGGAACAAGGGTGGGTGAGTCACAGCAGGACAGTCTGCAGGGAATGGCCCAGGTTTGGCTCAGAGCAGCCTCTGCTGACTTGTCCCTGTCCTTTCTCGATGAACAGGTGCCCATGGCCAGCCAGAGCAAATGTCCAACAGCAGCTCCATCAGCCACTTCCTCCTGCTGGCATTGGCAGACGCGCGGCAGCTGCAGCTCCTGCACTTCTGCCTCTTCCTGGGCATCTCCCTGGCTGCCCTCCTGGGCAACGGCCTCATCATCAGCGCCGTAGCCTGCGGCCACCTCCTGCACAGCCCCATGTTCTTCTTCCTGCTCAACCTGGCCCTCACCGACCTGGGCTCCATCTGCACCACTGTCCCCAAAGCCATGCACAATTCCCTCTGGGACACCAGGAACATCTCCTATGCAGGATGTGCAGTCCAAGTATTTTATTTTGTCTTTTTCATCTCGGCAGAGTTTTCCCTCCTGACCATCATGTGCTATGACCACTACGTGTCCATCTGCAAACCCCTGCACTACGGGACCCTCCTGGGCAGCAGAGCTTGTGCCCACATGGCAGTGGCTGCCTGGGCCACTGCATTTCTCTATTCACTGCTGCACACAGCGAACACATTTTCCCTGCCCCTGTGCCATGGCAATGCCCTGGGCCAGTTCTTCTGTGAAATCCCTCCGATCCTAAAGCTCTCATGTTCGAAATCCTACCTCAGGGAATACGGTCTCCAGCACAGCCATGGAGGCTCTTTGGGCTCTGGACTTTTCCTGCAGCCACCAAGAGCAGCTGAGCTGTGCCTTTGGCACAGTCAGGCCTGCCCAGCATTGCAGGCAATGCCCAGCAATTCCTTGTGTGTGCCTGGCCTTGCTGTCAGCCCCGGCAGCGGCTGCGTGGCCCCTTTGTGCGGCGCTGGCCCAGCCATGGTGCCACAGCCCCTGTGCAGGCCCAGGGCAGGACAGGAGCATTGCGGCTGGGAAGGGCCCCTGTGCCGTGGTGCCCACAGCAGCCTTGGGGCTCTGTGCCCCATGGCCTCCCTGCTGGGCAGCCTCTGCCAGCTCCTGCACAGCCCAGGGCACCTGTGGGCCTGCACAGACAGCCCTGCCCCGGGCTCTGCTGGGCTCTGGGCCAGCAGAGAGGCCGCGCAGGGCTGGCCATGGCCGGCAACAGGCCCTGAGCCCTGCAGGAGGATGGAGCTGGGCCACAGCCAAAGTGCCCCGCAAACCTGGGCTGAGCAGCCTGGGCTGGCAAGGGCTGGGGACAGAGGCTGGTGCTGACAAATGTCCTGGGCCCCCTCCCTGCTCTGGCCATGCCACCGAGGACACAGAGCAGCCTCCTCTCTGGGCCCCTTGCCTGTTTTCAATTCCTTCCCCAGGCGCTGGCCCTGCCCCACAAGGCCTGGGCTGAGTCCTGCCCCTCACCCTCCCACAGGCTGAGACGGACACTGATGCTTTCTCTGCCAGGCGCTCTCAGCCCAGCCCAGCTCCCTCCAAGCTCTGCCAGCTGCCCTGAGCTCTGGGCAGCACCAAGGGCCTCTCCCCAGCACAGCCCAGCCGCCTCTGGCCCCACAGCTCTGCTCAGGCCAGGCTGCTCTGGGCAGGGGCCCCACAGCCTCAGCCCCTGGCAAGGGCATAGCAGCAGCTGCAGCTCAGACAGGACTCAGCCCCAGCCATGGGGAAGGTGCTGGGCCAAGGGAAAAGGAGGCTCCCTGTGTGCCCTGCTCCCCTCTGGCTGAGGTGCTGAGAGCTCTGCAGCCCCGGCTGCCATCCCATCTGCCCAGGCCAGCACAACAGCCGCGGCCTTGGGGCCCTCCAGAGCTGCTCCTGCTGCAGGCCCAGGGCCCATTCCAAAGCTTGGGCAGCCAGAAATCTGTGCCCATTTCTGTTCATTGCTGCTCTGATGATGATGGATCCTCAGCCTCTTGGAGGTTGCTGATGAATTTTACTACTCCAGAGGCCTTTTCTTTCTTGAGCTCTTCAGTTCAGAAATTCAGTAAGAAAAGCTCATTAACAATTTATAAAAACACCTGAACAAGAAAAGTCGCTGGGAATATTTAAGGTTTTTAATTCTTCTGTGGTTTAGATGAAAGATTTCAGAAGTATATTCGATGTGAATATACTCTATTGAAAACAATGCAGAGAGAACTGTTTTTTCTTGTTGAGTTTTCTTTTCCTTTTTATAGACTGCTATCAACAATGTCCAATTGATATTGATCCCCAGCATCAGGTAATGCAATCTGAATAGATATGAAAATCAAGACCCTTCATGGATGACAGTAAATCAGACTTCATCCCCACCATTTCCCTTATCCAACCCCTGGCATTCCTATGGATCAGGAACAGTGGCCAGCAGGAGCAGGGCAGTGAGTCTTGGAGAAGAGGAGGCTCAGGGGAGACCTCATCACTCTGCAACTCCTTGACAAGAGAGTGCAGCCCAGTGGAGGTCAGGTTCTTCTCTCAGGGAACAGTGACAGGACAAGAGGACACAGTCTTAAGTTGCACCAGGGGACATTTACGCTGGACGTTAGGAAATATTCTTCATAGAAAGGGTGATTGGGCATTGGAATTGCCTACCCAGGGAAGTGGGTGAGTCACCACACCTGGAAGTGTTTAAGGAAAGACTGGGTGTGGCACTCAGTGCCATGGTCTGGATGACAAGGTCTTGTTGGATCACAGGTGTGACTTGATGCTCTCCAAGGTCTTTTCCATCCTGGTTGATTCTCTGATGATGGTGACTGTCAAGATTTTGACGTGTCTTCATTGAAGACTCTAGAAGCTGGGTAGTTGTAAAAGAAGTCCTTTATTGCATTGTTAAAGCAGTCCCATGAAGGCAAAATTATCAGAGTCCATAGCAGTATGCAGAAGCCTTCTAACATAAAGTCTCTAAGTCTCAGGCAGGAGCAGCAGCCACAGCTGCAGTAAAGGCATCAGTATTCTGTGTCCCATGAGGGTCTTAGCAGTAGCAGTAGCAAAAACAGCCTCATCACCGTTTTCAGGAATGTTTAGTGTGTATGTGTGTGTGTTCTCAAATTAGTGAATTTTTTTTTCAATTTTTAGCCAATTAGGAACATACATGAATTTTCTTCTGTCTTCATGGGCCAAACCTAAGTTAAGATTGATGTGAGACAGTATTTGTAATTCTTACACATATTCTATATATATAACTCTTTCTGTTATATCTAGGAAGGCTACATTATTTTTGTTATGATTAGACTTTAACTAACTTTGCAAAAGGCAATGTTTCTGAACTTTAAACTAGGCCTTAAGGCTTCTCTTGCTAGATTGCATTTCTACCTCATATCTGTGTGGATTTTTGTATTTTAGATTTTCTGAAGGTTCTAATTGAATCCTCACATTTCTGGGCACTCCTGGGCCTGTGTGGAATTGGCCAAGGGGGATTCATACTCCAACAGGTGACACTGCAGGGCGCTGGGGAAGCAAGGGGCCATTGTGACACTGCGGGGCCTGGTCGCACTACGAGGACCAGAGTGACACGGTGTATGACATGGCACCACAGAGCCCAGGGGCCATTGTGACACTGTGGGGCTGAATGGAAGCAAGGAGTCCATGGTGACACTCTGGGGCCTGGTGGAACCACAGAGGCCACGGTGACCCTGTGGGGCCTTGTTGAACCAAGGGGCCATTGTGCCACTGTGGAACCAAGGAGAGCCTTGGGAGAGCCTGGGGCCCAATGGAATCCAGGGGCCATTGTTCCATTGCAAGGACTCTTGGAACTGAGGGAACAATTGTGACACTGGGGTGCCCCATGGAACCAAGGGTCCCTGGTGACACTGCAGGATCTTGTGTGACCAGGGCTCCATGGTGACACTGCAGCACCAAGGAATTCATGGTGGCCCTCTGAGGCCTGATGGAACCAAGAGGCCCCTGTGACACTGCAGGGCCTTGTGAAACCCTGCAGAG
The DNA here is from genome assembly GCA_021534815.1 of Acrocephalus arundinaceus. Classification (NCBI taxonomy): domain Eukaryota; kingdom Metazoa; phylum Chordata; class Aves; order Passeriformes; family Sylviidae; genus Acrocephalus; species Acrocephalus arundinaceus. Next base: position 15,326 of record JAJEOU010001954.1, read on the forward strand.
CATTGGGACAGAGCAGGACCTGGTGTCGTGATGGGGCCATTGTGACACTGCAGGACCCCCTGTAACCAAGGGTACAGGGTTGCTCCTCAGGGACGCCTGGAATGAAGGAAATATGTTTGACATCTTTGTGGTGCCCCTTGGCACCAAGATGCCATTGTGACACTGTGGAAGCAAGGAGAGCATTGCTGCACTGCCAGACCTCATGGAACCAAGGATCCATTGTGACACTGCAGGGCCTTGGGGGACCAAGACACCATTGTGAAACTGAAGAGCCTAAGGATCAAAGGGACTTTGTGAAACCAAGAGGTCCCATAGAACCAAAGGGACATTGTGACACTGGGAGGCCTCATAGAATCATGGAGACCATTGTGACTCTTTTGGACCTCCTGGAAGGATGGTGACACCAAGTTGGCTGGGGGTGTTGATCTTCTGGATGGCAGGAGGGCTCTGCACAGGGCCCTGCACAAGCTGGATCCAGGGCCCAAATCCAATGTCACGTTTAAAAAGTCCTGGTGCTGGGTCCTGCACTTTGGCCACAACAACCCCTGCAGCACAACAGGCTGGGGACAGAGTGGCTGGACAGCAGCCAGGCAGAAAGGGACCTGCAGGGACTGATGGACAGCAGGCTGGACATGAGGCAGCAGTGTGCCCAGGTGGCCAAAAAGGCCAATGGCTCCTGGCCTGGATCAGGAACAGTGTGGCCAGCAGGAGCAGGGCAGTGATTCTTCCCCTGTGATCAGCACTGGTTGGGAAGCACCTCGAGTGCTGTGTCCAGTTCTGGGCCCCCAAATTTAGGAAGGACATGGAGGGGCTGGAGCATGTCCAGAGAAGGGCAACAAGGCTGCTGAGGGGCCTTGAACACAAGTCATGTGAGGAGTGGCTGAGGGAGCTGGGCTTGTTTATCCTGGAGGAGAGGAGGCTCATGGGAGACAAGGCAGTGTCAGGGCACAGGTTGGACTTGATGATGTCCAAAGTCTTTTCCCACGTTGCTGACTCTGGGATTCTTTGAAACCACCCTTACAGCAGTTGCAGGATTAGCCCTGGGCCTCCTCTTCACAAGGTCCAGCAGCCCAGGTCCCTCAGCTTCTCCTCACAGCCCCCAAGCCCATCCTGTCAGTCCTGCAGAGCCTCTGCAGCTCCTCCTCATTGCCCAGAACAGGGAGCCCCACAGCCAGACACACCAGCCCAGATGGGACCCCATGGCCTGTGGTGCCTCTGGCAAGGGAGCAGCACGAGGCACTGCAGGAGCCTGCAGACAATTCCTGAAACACTTGGAGGATGATCCTGCTCTCCAAGGGACGTTCCCATGGTGCCAAGTCAGGAACTAAAATGGGGAGTGGGGCCAGAAAAGGAAAGGACAAACAGTGCAACAACATTCCCCCCTTTGAACGAGAGAGAAAAGGGGTGGGCAAGGGGAAGAAAATTATAGAAGGAAGAGGAAGGAAAGGAAAGCTTAATTAAAGGAAATGGTCATGGCACTTTGGGGTTGGCTGCCAGGCAGCCCTGGCTCTGAGCAACTAGGTCTGCAGTGGCACAGGAAATTCCCAGCTGATGGGAACAAACTTTCTAGGTGACTTCAGAGGCCACCACAAACCTGAGTGGTTTCCCTGCTGTCCCTCAGCCCTTCCTGGCCCCAGGGGCTGATGGCATTTGTGCTCCCTCAGCTTCATCTCCCCACACCAACACCATGGGGGTGCTGACGCCTGCTCTGGGCAGTGCAAACAGGGGCTCCTGAGGCAGTGCTGCCGTGTCTGTGCCTGCAAGGATGCGGCACCTGTGTGAGCTGGCGGAGAGGCCAGGGCTGCAGAGGGGGGATGTTGTTGGCAGGTGCATGAGGACGCTGTGGGACGCTGCCCTGGGGTGTCCAGCGCAGTGGGGATGGATCAGCCCCTGCTCTGCTGCTCCTTCCCCTTGTCTCCCCCAGGCACCTTGCAGAGCCCCAGCCATGCTGTTTGCCCCCAGCCTGCCCACGGCCAGCCTGGGGCTGCTCCCGGGGCTTTTCTGTGCTCAGCATTGGCCTGGGCAAAGGGTTCTGGAGAGAGCCTGGGCAAGGAGCCTGCAGCCCCCAGGCCCTGGCCTGAGGCGTCAGCGCTGCCCCAGCAGTGCCCATGGCCTGTCCCTGCTGCAGCCCCGGCACTGCCACCCCCAGCACTGTGCCCGGCCCCGAGAGCACTCAGGCCCTACAGCAACACCAGGGCCAGCAGGGCAGCGGGGCAGGGCCACGGCAGCAGCACTGGCAACACCAAGGGCTGCTGCTGCTGCTGCTGGGCACAGCTGCTGTGCCAGCACTGATCTGCCCCCAGCTCTGCACACAGACATTGCTGCTGCAGCTGCAGGGAAGGGAACCAAAGGGGATCTCTGCAGAAAACTTGGCTGGGAGATCCTTGAGTTCATATAAAGCCCCAAGAGCACAGCCCCTCATTGACAAAGTCTGTGACCACAGGGAAGGTGGAGAAACAAAATGAGAAATGGCATAAACATTTCTTTGTAGAAAAAACTAAAAGTATAAAACACTGGAAAAAACCCAGAAACAAATCAGTAAGAATTATCAAGGATGACTTTTATTATAGGTGATTTGCAGAAAATAAAACGCAGTTTAATGTTTGTGAAACCATCCAGTCATCAGTCTCCCCATTGCAGCCTTGAGCTCCTGGTTCCTCACGCTGTAGATGAGGGGGTTCAGGGCTGGAGGCACCACCGAGTACAGAACTGACAGGGCCAGATCCAGAGATGGGGAGGAGATGGAGGGGGGCTTCAGGTAGGCAGAACAGCCAGTGCTGACAAACAGGGAAACCACGGCCAGGTGAGGGAGGCAGGTGGAAAAGGCTTTGTGCCGTCCCTGCTCCGAGGGGATCCTCAGCACAGCCCTGAAGATCTGCACATAGGAGAAAACAATGAACACAAAACAACCAAATACAAAACAGATGCTAACTGCAATGGGCACAAGTTCCCTGAGGTAGGAGTTGGAGCAGGAGAGCTTGAGGACTGGGGAAATTTCACAGAAGAACTGGTTCACAGCATTGCCATGGCACAGGGGCAGGGAAAATGTATTGGCCGTGTGCAGCAGAGAATAGAAAAATCCAATGGCCCAGGCCGCTGCTGCCATGTGGGCACAAGCTCTGCTGCCCAGGAGGGTCCTGTAGTGCAGGGGTTTGCAGATGGACACGTAGCGGTCGTAGCACATGATGGTCAGGAGACAAAACTCTGTTGTGATAAAAAAGAGTAAGAAAAAGAGCTGTGCAGCACATCCTTCATAGGAGATGTTCCTGGTGTCCCAGAGGGAATTGTGCATGGCTTTGGGGACAGTGGTGCAGATGCAGCCCAGGTCGGTGAGGGCCAGGTTAAGCAGGAAGAAGAACATGGGGCTGTGCAGGAGGTGGCCGCAGGCTACGGCGCTGATGATGAGGCCGTTGCCCAGGAGGGCAGCCAGGGAGATGCCCAGGAAGAGGCAGAAGTGCAGGAGCTGCAGCTGCCGCGTGTCTGCCAATGGCAGCAGGAGGAAGTGGCTGATGGAGCTGCTGTTGGACATTTGCTCTGGCTGGCCATGGGCACCTGTTCTTGGATAAAGGACAGGGACAAGTCAGCAGAGGCTGCTCTGAGCCAAACCTGGGCCATTCCCTGTAGACTGTCCCACTGTGACTCACCCACCCTTGTTTCTGCTCTGGGAAAACCTTCCCCCAGGTCCCTGCCTGAGCTCCAGTTGTGCTGTCTGAGTGTGCCAGGAGCAGCCAGGCCTTTGTGTGGGGGCTCTCGAGGAGCCATCCCTGCCCTGCTGCCCTGGGTTTGTGGCCATGTGGCAGAGGGACAAGGCTGGATATTCAGGATTAGTCACTGGAATCACTTCTAATGCAGACAAGTTTGTTTCCACCTGCACTTCCACTTCTAAAGGACGTGGAGAGCAGGAAGGAATTTTCACCATTATTTTCCTGCCCACACATCATTCCTGGTTCTCTGGGGTCAGAAATCCCCAGCATTTCTGCTGCACTCACAGTTTGCCACTGAGAGATGAGGTCCCAGTCACTGCCAGTATGAACCAGTTGCACCCCACATGGTTCCAGTTGCTCCCTTTCACCCTCACTTTTGTTCCAGTCACTCCCAGTCTCTCCCAGTGTACCCCAGTTCCCTCCAGCATGATCCCATTTGCTCACAACCACTCCCAGTCAGCCTCAGTGCAGTCACACTCACTGCCAGTATGATCCCAGTCACCTCCAGCATGACTCCAGTTCATCCCAGTATAAGCCCAGTTGCTTCCAATCAGCCCCAGCATGCACCCAGTCACTCCCAGTTCCTCCCAGTTGCTCCTGGCATGATCCCAGTTGCTCCCAGCTGCTCCTGGTCAGCCTCAGCATGGTCCCAGTCACTCCCAGTATATCCCAATTTCCTCCAACATGGCCCCAGTTTCCCCCTGCAGGCTCCTGACTCCCAGTATGAATCCGGTATGATCCCAGTCTCCCTCAGTGTGATCGCAGTATCCCCTGGAGTGGTCACACTTGCTCCCATTGTGATCCCAGTGTGATGTCAGTACAAACCCAGTGCAATCCCAGTCACTGTATGATCCCAGTACAAACCAGTTACTCCCAGTGATGCCATTTCTAGGGCACACACACACCCCCATTCTGACTGGTCCCCGCTCCATCCCCGCTTCATCTACGAGCTGTGAGATCTTTGAAGAATGGAGGAGGAGGAGGAGGAAGGAGGGAGAAAGAGGCGGAGTGGCAGCAGGGGGAAGAAGAGGAGAGGAAGAACCAGGCAGCTCCAGTGCTCCCTGAACTTGTAGCCCCCTGGGACTCTCACCTCCAATCCCACAGGTGCCTGGGGAGGGGGACCTTACCCCAAATACTCCAGGGCAGGGAGTCCCTGTCTTTGGGGTTTTTCTGTGGGGGATGTTTGGAGCTTGCAGGGCTCCAAAGCCGAGCCTCAGATGCCCCTGGGGGCACATTGGGGGGTCCCCAGGAGGTGGTTTTGGGGGGTCCTGGTGGCAGCAGAGCCCTGGCGGTGGGTGGGGGGATGCTGGTCCCCCGTGGTGGGGGTTGGGCTTTGTGGGCCAGGCCCTCTGAGCTCTGCCGGGGCCACATGAGAACTGGGCAGGAGAGGGGGTACGGGGGGACACTGGGTTTAGGGAGCCCCGGGAGAGCCACGACTTCCTTGAGTGGGACCCCCAAGAGAGGAAATGCCAAAACCCCAAAGCGGGGACCCAGTGATGGGGGGACCCTTGGGATTCCCTGTACCCTTGTGGGGGCGGCTGGGGCTGGAGGGGTGGGATGGCCACGAAAGGGGTTCAGGGGTCCCGGTGCCAGAAGTGGCTGCTCCCAGTGTGAGCCCAGTTGCTCCCCCCCAGTGGTTCCAGTTTCCTCAGCACTTCCAGTATGAGCCAGTCACTGCCAGTCATTCCCCATTATGATGCCATTTGGCCTTAGCTCAGTACTAGTTGCTCCCAGTTGCCCCCACTTTCATACCGTTCTCCCAGCTGCCCCTAGCATAGTCCCAGTAACTCCCAGTATGATACCAGTCACTCCCAGAAGGGCCCCAGTCACTCACACTTGTGCCCAGTTGCCCCCAGCATGGTCCCAGTTCCTCCCAGATCATGTCAGGTGGCTCCCAGTATGTCCCGGTCACCACCTGCATGGTCTCAGGCACTCCCAGTATATCCCAGTTGCCCTGAACACTCTTGTAGTCATTGCCAGGCACTCCTAATTACCTCAGCATGATTCACTTGCCCCCAGTTTTATCCCAGTCACTGCCAGTACATCCCAGTTCTCACCAGCATGCATCCTGTCATTCCCAGTTCCTCCCAGGGCATCCCCAGTAGGCTCTCAGCATGGGTTTGGTAGTTCCCAGGAACCCCCAGTCAGGGTGCATTGAAACCCACTATAATCCCAGAATGATTCCAGTCACTCCCAGTATGACCTCAGTCACTTACAGTCTAATCCCAGTAACTCCCAGTATGATTAAGTGGCCCCCAGTTTAACCCCTGTTGCTCTCTGTCAATTCCAGCATGACCCCAGTAGACTCCAGGATGATCTGTGTGACTCCAGTCTCTCCCACTATATCCCAGTAACTTCCACCATGCTCCCAGTCATTCCTAATTCCTCCCAGTTGCTTTCAGTGTGATTCCAGTTGCTCACAGCCACTCCCAGTCAATCCCAGTAGGAGTCCAGTCACCCTCGGTTTGACCCCAGCTGCTGCCAGAATAGTTCCAGTTGTTCCCAGCTCCTCCCAGTGTGGTTCCATTGTCCCCAGTATAGTTACAGGCACTTCCAGTGTATCCCAGTTGCCCCAGTAAGATTGTAGTAACCTCAGAATGATCCCAGTCTTTCCCACTTACTCTCAGTTGCCTCCAGAATGATCCCAGTTTCTGGCAGTTGCCCAAAGTGTGGTCACAGTTGATCCCAGTATGATCCCAGTTTCCCCAGTTGTGGTCTCAGTCCCCTCAGCATGGTACCAGTCCCTTCCAGTCGATCCCAGTTGCTCCCAATGTTTCCACATTTTCCTCCCAACAGTAGCTCCCAGTAACCTCCAGTCAGGATCTGTTCACACCCATTGTAATCCCAGTGGCTCCCAGGATGAACCCAGTAGGACCCAGTCACCCCCAGTTTGGTTCCAGTCACCCCTAGTATGACCCCAGTCACTTCCAGATAATCCCAGTATTATTCCAGTCATGCCCTGAGTGACTGCCTGTCACTCCCAGTTTGAGCTCAGTTGCTCCCAGTCACCTCCAGCCTGGTTCCAGTCCAAGCCAGCACCTTTCCAGTCACTCCCAGTCTGGTTCCAGTAGGGTCCCAGTAGGACCCCAGCATGGGCACAGCTGTTCCCATTTACCCAACTGTGGTTTCAGTCTCTCCCAGTGTATCCTAGTTGCTCCCAGCATGATCCCAGTAACTCCCAGTTGTCCTCAGTTGCTTCCAGCCTGATTCCAGTTGTTCACAGCCACTCCCAGTCACCCACAGTGCAGTCCCAGTGTCTGCCAGTATAATCCAGGATGATCCCAGTCTACTCCAGCATGGGCCCAGCCTCTCCCACTGTGATCCCAGTACGATCCCAGTTCCCCCAGGCACCTTGCAGAGCCCCAGCCATGCTGTTTGCCCCCAGCCTGCCCACGGCCAGCCTGGGGCTGCTCCCGGGGCTTTTCTGTGCTCAGCATTGGCCTGGGCAAAGTGTTCTGGACAGAGCCTGGGCAAGGAGCCTGCAGCCCCCAGGCCCTGGCCTGAGGCGTCAGCGCTGCCCCAGCAGTGCCCATGGCCTGTCCCTGCTGCAGCCCGGCACTGCCACCCCCAGCACTGTGCCCGGCCCCGAGAGCACTCAGGCCCTACAGCAACACCAGGGCCAGCAGGGCAGCGGGGCAGGGCCACGGCAGCAGCACTGGCAACACCAAGGGCTGCTGCTGCTGCTGCTGGGCACAGCTGCTGTGCCAGCACTGATCTGCCCCCAGCTCTGCACACAGACATTGCTGCTGCAGCTGCAGGGAAGGGAACCAAAGGGGCATCTCTGCAGAAAACTTGGCTGGGAGATCACTGAGTTTCTTTAAAGCCACCAAGAGTGCAGCCCTTCAATGAAACAGTCTGTGGCCACAGGGGAAGTTGAGAAAATGAGAAATGGAAAAACAGTGAGATTTCTTTGTGAAGAGGATTAGGAAAGCTAAACAAAAAAAGGACCTAAAAAAAACCAGAACAGAAAGATCAATGATGACTTTTATTACAAGTGATTTGCAGAAATTGGCATGTTTAATGTTCCTGAACACATCTAGTCATCAGTCTCCACACTGCAGCCCTGAGCTCCTGGTTCCTCAGGCTGTAGATGAGGGGGTTCAGGACCGGAGGCACCACCGAGTACAGAACTGACAGGGCCAGATCCAGGGATAGGGAGGACATGGAGAGCGGCTTCAGGTGAGCAAATGCGCCTGTGCTGATGGACAGGGAAACCACAGCCAGGTGAGGGAGGCAGGTGGAAAAGGCTTTGTGCCGTCCCTGCTCAGAGGGGATCCTCAGCACAGCTCTGAAGATCTGCACATAGGAGAAAACAATGAACACAAAACAACCAAGTGCTAAACAGATGGAAAATGCAATGAGCCCAAAGTCCCTGAGGTAAGATTTGGAGCAGGAGAGCTTGAGGATGTGTGGGATTTCACAGAAGAACTGGCTCAGGGCATTGCCATGGCACAGAAGCAGGGAAAATGTATTGGCCGTGTGCATGAGAGCATTGAGAAAGGCACTGGCCCAGGCAGCTGCTGCCATGTGGGCACAAGCTCTGCTGCCCAGGAGGGTCTCATAGTGCAGGGGTTTGCAGATGGACACGTAGCGGTCGTAGCACATGACGGTCAGCAGGAAATACTCTGCTGTCATGAGTAACGTAAAGAAAAAGACCTGTGCTGCACATCCCATTTAGGAGATGGTTGTGGTGTCCCAGAGGGAATTGTGCATGGCTTTGGGGACAGTGGTGCAGATGCAGCCCAGGTCGGTGAGGGCCAGGTTGAGCAGGAAGAAGAACATGGGGCTGTGCAGGAGGTGGCCGCAGGCTACGGCGCTGATGATGAGGCCGTTGCCCAGGAGGGCAGCCAGGGAGATGCCCAGGAAGAGGCAGAAGTGCAGGAGCTGCAGCTGCCGCGTGTCTGCCAATGGCAGCAGGAGGAAGTGGCTGATGGAGCTGCTGTTGGACATTTGCTCTGGCTGGCCATGGGCACCTGTTCATGGAGAATGGACAGGGACAAGTCAGCAGAGGCTGCTCTGAGCCCTATGTGGGGCATTCCCTGTAGACTGTCCCGCTGTGACTCACCCACCCTTGTTCCTGCTCTGGGAAAACCTTCCCCCAGGTCCCTGCCTGAGCTCCAGTTGTGCTGTCTGAGTGTGCCAGGAGAAGCCAGGCCTGTGCGTGGCGGCTCTCGAGGATCCATCCCTGCCCTGCTGCCCTGGGTTTGTGGCCATGTGGCAGAGGGACAAGGCTGGATAATCAGGATTAGTCACTGGAAACACTTCTAATGCAGACAGGCTTGTTGCCACCTGCAATTGCACTTCTAAATGACATGGAGAGCAGGAAGCAATTTTTGCCATTATTTTCCTGCCCTCACATCATTTTGTAGTTCTGTGATGTCAGAAATCCCCAGCATTTCTGCTGCACTCAGAATTTGCCACTCAGAGATGAGAGAGGCAAAGGATTCCCTGTGGCTCAGGGAAGGTGAGGGGCTGGATGGGCTTGTTCCCAACTGCCCTGGGTTTGCAGCTTTGGCTGCAATCAGAGCACAATCACACTCCCCTGTCACCCTGGGATAAACCAGACCCTGCGCAGAGCACAGGGATCCCTCAATGTCTCACCCTCTCCAAAGGGCTCTGGGCAAGGTCTCAGCACCCCCTTCTGCCAAGGACACTCCCGGCTCCCTTGGCAAACCCAGCAGCATTTCCTCAGCTCTGCCATCTCTGCACTTCCCCGTGGCACATTCAGGGAACTCCCAGGGGCTCTGGCACAGATTTGCAGCCACGAGGGCAGCTCAGAGCTGGGAAGGACACAGCAAGGAGGTCCCCGGGTGTGCCCATGATGGGATCTCAGGGAGGGGCCTCAGCTCATTCCCCTTTCCCATGGACTGCTTTGCCCACAGCCCCACAGGGCCCAGGGAAGCTTGGACACCCCATTGCCATGGCCACAGGTGCCTGGCAGGAATGCCAAGGGCAGTGCCTGACTCAGCTGCTGCAAAGGCCAGAGCCTCCCTGAGAGCACCAGATGACAGGGACAGGATCAGGGCAGTGCAGGAACAAGAGAACATGTGGTGGTGCTGTGCCTGGGAGGGCAGGGCAGAGACAGCTGGCAGAGAATATCTGTAAATGTTGAAACATTACTTTGATGATTCTGTGTGTCCCTTTCAACTCAGAATGTTCTGTGATTCTGTGATTACAATTCCTGTTCTGCTTCTCTCATCCTCCTGTTGCCTATAATCAAAAGAGAAATATGTTAAAGTGTTAGAACAGTAAAGTGTGAACCCGACTTTTATTGGTAGCTTCCAGGTGTCCCAGAAAGGATGGGGCATATGCTGCCCCTGATTTCAACATTTTTTTAAGGTTGCTTAATTAGGATATTTAACAGGAAAATGCAATAGGAGATTCAGTTGCCCCAGTTACACATCCCTGGGTCAACCCACTGCAGTTGGTCCAAGGGCTTTTTTGCCCCACTTTTTTTAATGACTGCTCACACTGAATAAAAACCAAAATGTTCTTCTTGTATGCCCACTTCCTGATAATAAGACAATACAGCATTTCAGGAATGTATTCAGGTCTGCTAATTGTAATAAGGTCTCTAAAAACTAAGAGAAAGGACAGGAAACCTACTAGAGTTAATTAGGGATTATACATATATAAGTATGTTTTAGTAGTTGGATAGAGTTGTTAAGAAATACGGTTTTATAAATATGTAACAGTAGTTACAGAGGTACAAATATATAAAAAATGTATAAAAAGCAAAAAACTTTTTGTCATCACCCAAAATTTCCCACCCTTCTCCAAGCAGGACATTGAAAACACTCTCAGGAAAGCTCCTGATCTTTACAGCAATGCCAGGCTTACCTTCTTTTGGCAAGTGTCCTCCGCAGCTGTGCCCAGGCTGGTGTGGAGCTGGGAGCAGCCCTGCCCCACACAGCCCCTCTCAGCAGCAGCAGCAGCAGCAGCAGCAGCAGCAGCAGCAGCAGCTGCCCTGCTCAGGGTGGCTCCTTCTCACCACAGCTTCTCCCCAGCGCTGGCAGCAGCTCCCCGGGCCGGCTGAGAGCTGTCCCTGGCAGGCAGCAGAGTCCCTGGGCCAGCACAGCGCCCTGGGCTGCAGGACCCTGCTCTGCACCACAGCCCTGGGCACCCCTGGCTGCAGCCCCGGCTGCTCAGCCCTGCAGCACAGCCTGGCCCCAGGGAGCTGCCTTGTGCTGGGCCTGGCCTGGGGCAGCAGGGAAACCCAGCCCTGCCCTAGGGCCACATCCCTGCCCTGCAGCAGCTCCCAGAGGGCTCCTGGAAGGTGCTCCAAGCTGGGGGATGTGGCAGCTTCAGGAGATCCCTGCAGGACCTGCAGCTTCTCTTCCCCCAGCCAGAGAGTGACTGTTTGCAAGCCTGGGAGGATTTCTCCTGCAGTGATCCCTGAGTGAGCTCTGCTCTGTGCTGCCAGCCCAGGCTGAGCTGAAGCCCTGTGTGCCTGTGTGCTGTGCCCAGGGTGGCTGCAGGCAGTGCCCCAGCCCTGCTGGGCTGGCAGAAAAGCTGCTCATCAAGAGAAATGTGTTTTTAAGCTCTTCTTGGTTGCCAGGATCTCACTCTGGATGATGAGCTCAGCCCAGCTCAGCAGCACAGACACAGCAAAAGGACTTTAATGACCCTCTCGGGGCTTTGTGCTGAGGCTCTGAACATCAGTCCCTGAGAGGGAGCTGAAGAAACCTCTCCAGAACTCCAAGGCTAAAGCCAACTCCAAAGTTTCTGGAAGTTTTAATGGGTCCCACTGAGGGACACGACACAGAAAGTGTCCCCAGGCCCCAGGCAGAGCAGAGAACTGCAGGCAGTGATGACAGGTGGGGACAAAGAGAAGCCAAGTCTTGGTGCTCTGGGCCACAGCAGCCTCTGTGCCACCAAGGACACTGAGGAGACCCCTTGTCCTGAGGCCCTGGGGCCTCCTGGCACAGCCCCAGCAAGGCTGGGCACTGTCAGCCCCTTGTGCTGCCCTCAGCATCCCCCTCCCATGCCAGTGACCTCCAGGATGTGCTGGAAGGAGTCCCTGGGGAAGGAGCCTTGGTCAGCAATGGCCCTGGGGGGCTCCTTCATGCTGCCAGGGACTGCAGGTTTTTCCAAGGACTTTGGGTTTGGCTTTTGCCTTGGAGTCTCTGAGAGGTTTGTGCAATCCTGGCCTCCAATTCTCTGCTTTAATGAGTCCCTTGAGAGGCTTTTTCAGTAACAACACTCAGTGGGGCTCATTAATGCTTCAGGGTACTAAAAGATTTTAAAAGAAGGGGTTTTTGACACTGACTGACAGGTTTGTGCAATCATGGCCTTGAATAATCTGCTTTATTGAGTCCCTGGAGATTTTTACCCAGTAAAAACACTCAGTAGCGTTTATTCATGCTTCAAGTTACTCAAGGGTAATTTAAGTACCTTTTTTGCCACTGAGTCTCCTAGAGGGTTTTTCTGTAATCCTGGCCTCCAATTCTTGCCTCCAAGGAGTCCATGAAGAGCCTGTGTTGGGCATAGACATCAGTGGGACCCATGAATGCTGAGGAACACTTTAGGTATTTCCTCTGACTTTGACTCCTGCAAAGGTTTGTGCGATCTCCTCTCAGGCCCTGAGGTTCCAGGGCTCAGCACCAATGCACCACGGGGCCCATTAGGATCAAGCAAGTGCTGACAAACCATGGCTCTGCCTTGATTTCCCTCTGGTCTGGTGCAGTTCATTCAGAAGTCTTTTTTCCTAACATTATGGAGAAATATTTCAAAGAGCTTTTAATAAACCCACATTCCCATTTTTCAAGGATGTATTTTTCTCTTCAGAGAAGAGATGACTGCAACATTCAGGGATTGATATTGATCCAGGGTCTCTCCTCAGGTTGTCTGGCCTGGTCAGAGAAGCTGTGCCTTGAGGTCTGACCCAGTGTGGACAACCTTGCTCCACATTCCCCAACCCCATCCTGTCTTTCCTCACTCACCTGGGACCTGCTTTGCTCAGAAAACTGGCTGCATTCAGCCAAAAGAGGGGTTTTTCTTCTTTTATTTGAGCAATCTAAAATTTCAGTGTTTCAGACAATCTCTTCGAGTATGAATCATTAAAAACAGATATGATCATGGTCAGAGACTCCCTAACTAGTTTAAGTTACAAAGTGTTATGTTTATTAACACCAGCAGGTTGCACGGGAGTCGTCTCTGAAAGGTGTGACCGCCCCGTACAAGGTTCTTTGCCCTCTATTTATTTCCCAAGATCTTACATACAATACATGTGCATAACCCCAGCACCTCCCATCCCCGCTCTGTATTAAATGAGGCTATCAGTCCTTCATGTGTGTGCAATTCTTCTCTTGAATTGGGTCAGTGGTCTCAATGATAAAGTCAGGAGAGTCTTCCTCAGGTCTCTGTGACCCTCTGGCACAATCCAAGGTCCCCTGCTTTGTAATTGATTGATATAAAGTCCACGTGCTGCTCATTGTTCTTACTGGTTTCAGTCTGTTCTTATAAAGGTTCACTTACTGCATTTCCTTCTATAAACAAACTCATAATGGCAAACAATACAACAACCAGCTCTAGTTAAGGCATCTAATAATCATTATCTTATCATTTGCTTATCTACTTTACACCCTGATCCATATAAATTACTTCCATTGCTTAGCTAAAATCTTTACTCTTTAAAATCATAATTTATTCAGGGTGCCCCCTGAATGTCGGGGTGTTCCCAGCACAGCCTCCCCCCACCGAGGGTCATCCGTGTCCACGTTCACCAGGAGGAATCGATGGTGGCCGTCATCTTTTCCTGGCCTGTCAGGGTGAGTGGGGACACCTGGGAACCCCCAAACTCACCTGGCTACTTCCAAACTCAATTGAATAACCCCCCAAAATCACCTGGGTATCCCCAAAAAATTACCTGAATACACCTGGATATCTCCCCAGATCAGTTTGGTACCCCCAAGAAATCACCTGGATCTTCCCTGGAATCACCTGGGTACACCTGAGTATCCCCCCAAGTCTCCTGGATACCCCTGAAAAATCACCTGGATCCCCCCAAAAATCACCTGGGACTGCCAAAAATTACCTGGATACCTCAAAAATCACCTGGGTACAACTGGGTACCTTAAAACCCACCTGGGTATCCTCAAAAATCACCTGGGTACTCCTAAAAAATCACCTGGATACACCTGGGTACTGTCGTGGGTCAGGCAGCCAAAAAATGTGTATTCTATTTCATCTGATGTAAAAGCAGATATTTCTTTATCTCTTGTAACTCCAGGGGAGGGGGGCAGATGCCTTCTGATAATGGCCCAGCTGTTAAAACCAGGTGTGTCAGTGTTTCTTATCTCCTTCACCACCTGTCCATCCTCCAGGGAGATATCTTCTGCTAATGGGCCATTAAGGCTCATCAAGGACATGACACATTACATCATCCCATTGTGAGATGCTCCACCCAGTGTGTGGGGGCCAACCATTCCTACCTGGATAAAAACTGAGACTCAGGAACAGCAGGCATCTGTTTTTTTCCACCAAAGGAAGACCAGACCCATCTCTCCACCACTGGACTTTTCCTACTCCATTATCTGTACCCCACAGAACCTCACCTAGGATTTATTTAGACTGATTCCAACACCCTGACCAACAGGGTGTCAGGTCATATCCCTGACTCTGTCAGGATTTTTTCCAGGACTTCAGTCTTGCTTGCTTGTCTTTGTACTACTACACTTGTATTTGTTGTTGTTGTTTTTGTTGTTGTAATTCCTATTAAAGAACTGTTACCCCTATTCCCATATCTTTGCCTGAAAGCCCCTAATTGCAAAATTATAATAATATGGAGCAGAGGTGGGTAACATTTTTCATTCCAAGGGAAGCTCCAGCTCTCCCTGGCAGACAACTGTCTTTCAAAACCAAGACAGCTGCTTTAAGAGCCCCCGCTCTTGTTGGGTCCTGCTATAACTGCCCTTAAAAGGGCAACTCCACTCCCGTTGATTCCTGTACAGAGCCCTGGGGGCGTTTGGGGGTCCCAGGTGGGGTTTGGGGGTCCTGGGAGGGTTTGGGGGTCCCAGAAGGGTTTGGGGATGTCAAGAGGGGTTTGTAGGTCCCAGGAGGGTTCAGGGGTACCTGGACGATGCTGATGATGGTTATGTGGGCCCCATGCTGGTTGTAAACATGCATGAGGGGTTCCTGGGGAGGGTTTTGGAGATCCCGGGGGTTTCTGGGGTCATGGTGCAGTTTTGGAGGTTCCCAAGGATTTATCAGGGGTCCTAAAGGGAGGGATTAGGTGATCCCAGGGGGATCCCGGGGCTGCTTTTGGGTACCTGCTGGTGACAGACATGAGGACTCCATGCCAGGTATAAACCTTCTCAAGGGGGTCTGACAGGGGTTTTGGGAGGTCCTGTGGGAATTTTTATGTCCTGAGGGGGTTTGGGGAGGGAGTCTGTATGGCTTTTTGCATTCTTGGGAAGGTTTTTGAGGGTCCCAGGATGTTTTTGTGATCCTGGGGAGGTTGAGGTGTCCCAGAAAGATTTGAGGATTCCTGGAAGGTTTTGGGGATACTTGGGCCATGCTGGTGAGAGAGCTGGGGACCCCGTGCCAGGTCTGACCCTTCTCACTGTGCACAGGCAGTGTCAGCGTGTTCAGGGAGATCCTGGAGGCCTGAGGGGTCACCCCAAATCCCAGGGGACCCCAAATGCTCAGGCACCCCCTGAACTCCCCTCACTGCTGCATCTGCTGCAGGCAGGGGGCACCAGCACTCGGCCCCACCTCCACCATCACAAGGGGACAGAAACAGGGGAGGGGCCGAGTGCTGGTGCCCCCCTGCCTGCAGCAGATGGAAAGGTCAGGGGGGACCCCAAAGTCATGGGAAAGGGACACAGGGGACTCCCAACATTCCCTGTGGATGGATGAGGGGGGACCCAAAAGGAATTTGGGGGGACTGGGTGGGTCATTGAAGGGCCCTCAGGAGTCTTGTGGGGGGTTAGGACAGCAAAGAACAGGGCAAGCGCCAGGAGGGGTTTGGGGGAGAAGAGGATTGGAGTTTCAATGGCAGTGGGATGGGGATGAGATCTGCCCATGGAATTCCATGGGAATGGGATGGCTCTGAGATCCATCTACAGAATTCCCATGGGAATGGGACAGCAGTGGGATCCATCTAGAGAGGCCCCACAGAAATCCCCATATTCCCAAATTTTGCCCTCCAAAATCCCACATTTCCAAATCCCACATTCCCATGGGAATTCTACCCTCCCCACCTTTACTCTCCAGCACTTCCCACCCATATCTGACCTATTTCCAGAGACATTCCAGGCAGGTGTGCCCCAGGGGATTTGTTCATTCCTCAGCCTCCATCTCATCCTGTTCCCAGCGCCTCTTGGTGACCTGGGCAGCGCCGTCGGCCACCACGAATCCGCCTAATCCCAGCTGGAAGGAGAGGGATTCCTGCCCATAAGCAGAGCTGATCCGATCTGCGGACGCTCCCGTGGGACAGGAGGTCACAGCCAGAAACCTCCTGCAGGGTATGGAGATCTGGGGAGGGATTGGACCCACGGAGACTCTCGGAATTGTGTCCCAGTCCCACGGAGCCCCATTCCAGCCCCACCAAGCCCAAGAGTCTGATGGAGACCCACAGAGCCTCATCCCAGCCCCTTGGATCAGCATGGATGCACATCCCAGCGCCCCAGATCCCGGCCCAGCCCCGCGGATCCCCAGTGCAGTCCCACAGGTGCCATGGCAGCCCCACAGATCCCCCAGCCCCGGCTCCCCGCCCTGAGCTCCGCTCTGGCTGTGCCGCTCCTGCAGCATCTGCAGCTCCCTGCTGGCCCCGTGCCGGTGCCGCTCCTTGTGCCAGCTCCGGCCATCCCAATATCGCGGCTCGGCTCCGGCCGCCATCCCCGGCGGCTGCGGCTCCGCCCGGCCCCGCTGGCTGTGGCGGCGCTGGAAGGGGATCCCATCCAGGGACCCCATGGACAGGAACTGGGGGAACCCCGGGCTGGGCTCTGACAGCGCCACGGGCAGGGACCGCAGGGAGAGGAGATCTGGGGGAACACGGAGATTTGGGGTCTGGGGGGTCACAGGTGAAGAAATGGGGAACAGGGAGAGCTGGGAGAGCAGGGAAGGGGGTTTGGGGGTTCCAGGATTAAGAAAAGAGGAGGGTGGGGATGGGTAGATGTGGGATAGGTGGGGTTAAGTGGGTTCCTGTAGTTAGGAAAGGGAGCTCCAAGGGTCCCCGGTGTCCCCAATCCCTTTTAAAGGTGGGAAATCCTGGGATGTCTGGGAATAGGGGTCCCGAGTGTCCTCAGCGATTAGGGAAGGATGGCCTGGGTGCTGGGAAGGGCAGGAATAGGTTTGCAGGGGGCAAATGGGTCAAGCAAAAAGGGGCTCTGGGGGAAGGGAGAGGCGGGATAGCCGGGAAAGGGGTGCAGGGGTTGTTTGTGCTGGATAAGGGGCGCAGATGGAACCCATGCTCGGGAATGGGGGTTTGGGGTGCTCCGGAATGGGCGATCAAAGAATCCCAGTGCCAACACGGAGCCCCTGAGCCCTGGCAGCATTTTGGGGGGGTGTCCAGTGGCAGCTCCATGGGCAGGAGGGGCAGGATCCGGGAAATGTACCAGGTTGGACTGGGACAGGCTGGGATGGACTGGGACACCAGCATACACTGGGATATGCTGGCATACACTGGGATACACCAGGATACTGGGATATACTGGGATACACCGGGAGACACCGGGAGACACCAGGATACACCAGGATATACCAGGATACACCGGCATACACCGGGATACACCG
Organism: Acrocephalus arundinaceus; assembly: GCA_021534815.1. Classification (NCBI taxonomy): domain Eukaryota; kingdom Metazoa; phylum Chordata; class Aves; order Passeriformes; family Sylviidae; genus Acrocephalus; species Acrocephalus arundinaceus. Next base: position 32,767 of record JAJEOU010001954.1, read on the forward strand.
GGCCCAGAACTGGCAACCCCTGGGAGCACGATCAAAACACACTGGGACCCAGCAGGACCAGAACTGGGGAACAGGGATCATTGTGGGACACACTGGGATTGAATGAGAATGACTGGGATCATACTGGTTGAAAGTGGAACTTTACTGGGCCAAGTGGATGTGACTGGGTATGACTATGACTATGCTGAGGGTAACTAGGATGTACTGGGAGTGTCTGTAACCATGCTGGAGGTCACTGGCAACACACTGAGAGGGACTGAGAGTGACTGGGTCTACATTGGGAGCAACTGGGATTGGCTGGGACCATGCTGGGGAAGACTGGGATCATAGTGGACTCCTACTGGGATCATACTTGGAATGACTGGGTCCGTGCTGGGGGCCACTGAGAGCAACTGGGATCAGACTGGGAGGGACTGGGAGCAACTGAGACTATACTGGAGACAACTGGGATCCTGATGGCATCAGAATCGGATCATACTGGGAGTGATGGGATCTATGCAACTGGGATTACACTGGGAGGAACTGGGACCATGCTGGGGACAACTGAAATCATACTGGTAGCAACTGGTACCACATTGAGAGTGACTGGGATCATACTGGGAGCAACTTGAAGTGACTACGAGCAGGCTGAGGACAACTGGGACCTTGTTGGGGCAACTGGGATATACAGGGAGGGACTGGAATCATGCTGGAATTGACTGCGAGTGATTATGAGCAGGGAATCATGTTGGAAGCTACTGAGAGATACTAGGAGTGAGTGGAAACACACTGGGGGCAACTGGGATTTACTGGGAGAGACCAGGATGGACAGGGATCATATGGAAACCATAAGGGAAGTTACAGGAATAATACTAGGAGTATCTTGGAGTGACTGGGATCATACTGGCACTGACTGGAACCATGCAGGGTGACTGGGTGCAACTGGGACCGTGGTGGGGGCAAATGACACCATACTGAGAGTGACTGGGTTCATACTGGAATCATACTGGGAAGGACTGAGGCTATAGTGGGAGTGACTGGGATCATACTGGGGATAACTGGAACCATACTGGGAGTGCCTGGAACTATAGTAGGTCTCCGAAATCTCCAGTTTCTCGGAGAAACTGTGATGCCTCAAGTCACACAGACATGAAGTGGGGATGTAAGTTTTAGTTTTAGGTGAGTAAAAATACGCCTTAAGTGCCTTTTTCAAATAAGAGACTGTATGGTTGATAGAAAAGCCCTAAAATCCAGTTTAAATTTCAGCAGCATTACCTTGTACAAAGTTAACTAAGTCCTAGACATAACATAAATATAACAGAGCATTGCTAACATTGCTAGACAGAATAGACAGGGTGTAGGCCTTGTGTAAGAAATGATGACCATTGTCGCCCAACTGTGTTAGACCAGGATAGGTCAAAAAGACAGCAATAGCATCGTGTTTGTGGCTGCCTGGATGATTTATGAATAGAGTGCATTGTATCAGGGGTGCTGCTGCTGCTTCTGCTTGGCACATGGGGACTCTATGCAGGAAGGCATTTTGCACGATGGCACGGCCTGTAACACTCGGAGCTTTGTGAGACTGATCCAGCCACTACATAAACGACTTTTACAGCAAGCAGCAGCCTCTCTTGTTCCTCAGCTGGCCTGCTCACACTTGACAGTTGTTGTTGGAACCCTGGGCACTGAGAATTTCAGACTTGATCTGCTGACAGGAACTGGCACCCAAGAAAACATTTGACCTGAGGCCTTGGAGAAGGCTTCCAAAACTGGGATTATGGATGTGTAGTTTGAATAGAAGTGTACAATGTCACATCGAGGAAAACTTAGAGTTTAAGGGTTTAGAATATAGTAACATATATATATAGCAAGATGGAGGTTTTAGGGCATAGGCTTGGTCCTTCTTTTTCACCTTCTTCGGGGGTTTGGGTGGTATTTTGTACTTGGGTAGAAAAATCCTCATGGTGGACCAAAGGTGATTGGTTATTGGTTAAAATTAAAAATAATTTAGGTGTCCTTTCTTAATTGGACAATTCATCCTTAAAATACCTTGTAGAGAAAGAGATGGGGGTCCATTCTTGATTTGTTAGCTAGAAATGTTGTAGAACTCACTATTTGTGGGAGTGTAATATAGATAATAATCAATAAACATCTGAGTCCGAACACAAAACATTGTCTCGAGCATTTAATCCTGACTGGCAAAAAGGAGATAAAACACAACACAAGCTCCCTCTTGCCTTGAGCCAATGCCTGCCTGCAGCTTGGGCTGCCTTTGCCAGCTCTCTTTTTCCAAGCGTTGGACTCCCAGGCTTCTGCCCTAGCCCAGGGACATTGGTTATTTCCATCACCTGCTACTTTTACACCATGAGCCATTCTGGTTTTACCTAAGAGGTGAATCATTCAGATTGTGGTGCTTTCTTGTACACAATGTTAAGACCAAGAACTTGCTGTTCTTACAGCTTGGATAGTGCCTGCTCCTCTGCCATTTATTCCACAGTACATGAGTAAAGAAAATCTAAGTGTACTAAGTTACTAAGTTTCTTAGTTTAAGCTACAGCTTAGTGCAAATATGTGTTAAAAGAGAATGAGTGCCATAATGCCCCTTTTTCTTTTTCGGTCACTAGTGGATACCTCCCTGAAGGATACAGAACGACTCAAAAATGTTGTGCGTACAATGAAGAAAAGGCAGCACAAAATTCCCTGTGGATGACAAGGTTAGAAAATCTCTTTGAATCCGTATCACTGCTTCTCACCGCATCTACTTAAACTGACAATAAATTAGGCTGATTTTCTCCACACTGAGGCAGTTCTGCATTGAAGCAGCAGCGTGCCATGATGCTAAATAAGAATCTGGCATTACTTATAATGTTCACTGCTACAAAGTGTATCAGTACACAGCAAGCAGACTGGGTTATCACAGGTTTATTACATTATATTTTATTATACTATATTTTATATATAATGATATATAAATACTAGAAAATGTTTATTGTAGCTGAAGGAGTTTCAGGCATGTGAGTGCCTGATCTCTCTTTTCCTCTAAAGGCTCTGCCTCCCCAAGCCCTTCTTACCTGCTGTGCTTTGGCATGAGAGCCATTCAAGCCCGAAACACAAGAGCACTGGACTTCAAGTGCAAAGCCTCTCTTTGCCATGGGATTGCTTTTCCCCTGCAGCCTCCATGGGCACGGGCTCTGTGGGAGCAGGGGCCATCACAGCCTGTGACCTGCACACAGAGCCAGGAAAAGGAGCAGATCCTGCTGCATTCTGCTCCTGCTGATCCCTGCAGCAACTCCCTGCCAGTTCCTCCAGGGAACTTCACACCAAGGGCTTCCATCCTTGGAGTGGCTGTGAGAACTTGGTGCTTCCCAGTTCTCCAGCATCCTTCTGGATTCTGGAGCATCTCAGCACAAGTGTCCATGGCCCTTCCTGCATCCCCAGCCTGCAGCAGTCACAGTCACTGTTGCCTCCCCCTTACTGCAGCTCATTTGCCAAAGTGCTGCAAAGGCAGCAGAGCTGGCTCAGGGTCCCTGTGGCATTTTGTCTTCTTTTTCTCTTAGAGCCGGGATTAAATGCTCGAGAGACAGATTTCATGTTCGGACTCAGACGTTTATTAATTCTCATCTATGTTACAGTCTCACAAGCTGTGAGTTCTAGCTAACAAAGTAGAAAATGGCTCTGTCTCTTATCTCTTTCCAAGGTCTTTTAAGAACAAACTGTCCAATTATGAAATGACACTTAAATTATTTTCACTTTTAACCCAATAACCAATCACCCATGGTCCACAATGTAGATTTTCTTACCCAATTACAAAATACCACCCAGACCCATGAAGAAGAAAGTGGAAAAGGACTTAGCCTACACCCTAAATCTTCCATCTTGCTTTACATATATATTACTATATACTAAAACCTTAAACTCTAAGTTTTCCACCATGTGATATCATACACTTCTATTCAAAACACACACCCATAATCCCAGTGCTATCATTCAATTTTGGAAGCCTTTTCCAAGGCCTCAGATCAAATGCAGAGTTTCCTTGGGGGTCAGTGCCTGTCAGCACAGCAAGTCTGAAACTCTCAGTGCCCAGGGTTCCAAGAGATCCCTGTTGGCTTCTGGGCTCCAGGATGACCTTCAGAGGGACACTTGAAGCGCTTGCTAAAGAGCTGCCCGTGCCATGGGGGTGGATTTGTCCTCCCTGGGTGGCTCTGGTTGGAGTTGGACGCTCCGTGCAGTCCCGCACTTTTCTCAGCAGGCCTTTGCAGCGAGTTCTGAGCCAACGTGTGGCTCTGCTGCCATCCCAAATCTGCGCTTTCCTGGGCCAGCCTGAGTGCAAATGGGGCAGGTGCTGGGCATGGCTGGAGATTTTCATGGCCCAAATCCTCCAGCATTTCCATCTGCTCATTGCTCTGGACAGCACCAATCACAAAACACCCAGCACAGCTGACAATTGTAATTTCTTGCAGATTGCTGCAGCTGCACTGCTGATCAACAAATACACAAGAATTGATTTCACATGAAAAATGTCATTTATTACAAATTGCTACACCCACACTGACAATACATAACTATGCAGATGTCAATTTAAGTTAAAAAAAGGAATTTTCTAGATTTTTAGAAGAATCCTGTGTAAAAATATACAAATACCAACTTCAATTAACAAAAACTGTATTTATTGCCAATCTCTACAACAACTCACTATACACAAAGATCAATTAGGTGTTTAACAACTTAATTTATTACATATTACTACAAGCTTACAGCCCATCTAGAAATACAAAAATATCAGTATCTCTATCTAAACAGCTTATACAAATAACAATTACTTATTAAAGAGCCATATAACTACAAGTATAAAAGAGCACAGATACAACAACATACTTCTATATACATAGATACATATATACACATACATGTAATTACAAACATATATGCATATATACACGAATATATACAAAGCATATATCCATAAATATAACAACATACATATAGAAATACTCCTATACAAATAGTAACCCACATATATAAATATCTATATAATCAACCCTCTCAATGCTGAAGTCCATATATCTTTAAACTGAACTTTAGCAGAGGGATTCTAGCCACCCCATCTTCAAAGCTTTTCACTCCATTCTTGCTTCTTCCTGTGCAGAGCAGCTCTCCTGGACAGGGACAGCAGATGGGACATCTGGGAAGCAAAGAGAACACTGAGTCAGGATGAGGACACTTCCCTTGGCAGCACCTGCCCTTCAGTCAGGGAAGGGAAAATCTCAGTGCCTCCCTAGGAGGGTTAGAAAGAAAAAGTTTGGCCAAAGCCCACGGCCAAAGCCCACATCACCCTCAGCCCCACCCTGCCTCACTGGCCCTGTGGCCTCACCGGGCTCTCAGCTGGCAGCAGCAGCTCCCTGTCCACTGCTCTTGCTGGTGGCCTTCAGCTTCTCCCTGCTGCCTCCTGCCAGCCTCTGCCTGTCCTCAGGGTCTTCAGGGCAGCTGTGGCAAAAGTGGAGGCTCTGGAATTGGTTCCCAGGCCTGGCAGAGCTGCAGTCCCAGAGCCCTCTGTGCTCCCTGCTGGCCCCCTCCATCCCCTCAGCCCCACCAGCCCCTGGGCAAAGCCCCGGCCCCCTTCAGTTCCTTCAGCTCCTCACAGTCCTCTCACCCCACTCAATCCCTTCTGACCCATCCCGTCCCCTTAGACCTGCCACCCCCCTCAGCCTGTGCCACTTCCCTGTCACCTCAGTGCCACCATTGCCCTCTGCTGCCCCACACCCCTCAGTCCCCCCAGCCCCTCAAGGTCCCTGTCCCTGCAGTGTCACCGCCTCCTCAGCCCCCTCAGGCCCCTCTGTCTCACCATCCTTCAGCAGCTCCTCAGGGGACACTGCCTGGGGCCACCGGCAGCTGCCACCGCTCCAGGGACCCCCGGGGCTGGAACTGCTGCCCCGCCCGGCCCGGCCGCCAGCTCGGACCAAGCACAGGGACAGGGACAGAGGGGGCACAGGGGGAAAAGGACAAAGGGAGAGAGGGACAGAGATTAAAACTAGTCTGTACCTTTACAGATACTAATCTATGTACCTAAACACCCATGCAGTTATAAGTATGTTAGTATGCACATTTATGAAAAAGCTATATATATATATATTAAAAAAATGTAACTATCCCCATAGATATATGTATCTATGTATATCTATAAATATAACTATGCATACATGATTAAAATATATAAATCTAAATCTTAATCTATATATACTATAAATATACTGTATTTTTATAAATAACAATTATATAGATAGGTAAATATGACTATAAAATTCTAAACGTATCACTACAGACAGAGGGATTCTACCTGCCTGGTAGTCACAGGCTCTCCCTCTGTCTCTTCCTCCCACGCAGGGCACCCCTCCAGGAGACATCAATCACGTGGGATCTGGGAAGAAAAGAGAACACTGAGTCAATATTGGCCCTTGTGCACATTTCTCTTGGGCAGCAATTGACCTTCTATCACGGACTGTAAAAGATGGCCCGAAAGGCAGACTCTCACTTGGGAATTTGAAGCCGACTCTTTAGAGAACAGGGATCCTGCCAAGTTCCCACAACTGTGTAAAGCATTCAAGTACCCCGATAAAGTCTCAGCACTCGCAGTGCAAATGACACCCACGAGAGCTTGAAACACAGACAGCCCCAGCTCCCCCAGAGAAGCCCAGCCTTGTTCTTTCTCTGTGCTGACAGAGAGACCTCAGCCCTCGCTGAAATGGCTGAAGCTGAAGGGTGCTGTGAGCTGAGTTATGAACCAAATTGGGACACGCAGGTTGGTGACACAACTCCCACCAGGTCAGGTTTAGTCCCTGCTCTCTTGCCACAGCAGAGGACTCAGTGTCAGAGCCTCTGGAGAAGCGTGGAGGGCAGGGCTCGGGGAGCCTGTGCCAGTGCAGGATTGGAACTAAAGGCAGCAGGAAGCACCAGCCCTGCAGACAAGAACTCAACTCTTCTGATCTCCCTTCCTGTCACAGGCAGGCTCAGAGCAGCCGTCTCACACCTCTCTAAACCAATGGGGGCTCTCTCCTTACCAGGCTCCTCGGGCTCTGGGGAACTGTTCCCGCAGCTCTCGGTGCCAGATGGAGCTTCCTCTGCTGCAGCCCTGTTAATGGCGTCCTCTCCTGAAGGCTCAGGGGCAACATTAATATTCCCCTTGAAAGAAAAACAGAGAGAAAGGAACCCAAAGATCACTCAGCATTTTCTTGGAATCACATCAGGGATACACTGACTGTTCTTCACCCCAAAGGCCGTGTAACACAAAGGGAACACTGCTATGTGTGAGTTTACAAAAGACAAAATACATTCCACTTGAGAATAAGAGATTGCTAAATGCAGAAAATCCCACTCCCCACCTTGAGTCTGCCCTTCCTCAATCACAAATGTACTGCAGGCAATGGGTCTGCACAGCAAGACAAAGAGAGACATTCTTTGGCCAACACGTCTAATAATCTGCAAAAAGGGCTGTGCCAGCAATCCCTCTCCAGGCAAGGCTGGGAAGAGGCAAGAGTTAAGAGAAATGAGATTCCTAATCCAAAGACTGAATCTGTCAAACAAAAGGACAAGGAAGCTGCAGCTCCAGCCCATCCCCACACACGGCTCTGGCAGCGCCCACACGCACGGCAGGGCTCACACAGCAGCAGCAGCAGCAGCTGCAGCCCAGCCCTGGCTTTGCCTTGGCCTTCCAACCCAAAAGAGGCAGAGCCCACATCTGCTGCTGCAACAGAGACACCTCTGGTGTGCCCCTCCCTGCACGGGACACTTTGCCTTCAGTGGCAATTCTCCAAACACTCTTCTCTTCTTTCCCACCCAACAAAGCCTGTTAGAACCTACAAAGCATCACCACAAATGCCCCTGCACGAGGCATTCTTCCCAAGGAAAAGGAACAACCAAAGGTGGCCAGCACAGGCTCACACCTCTGATCCTCACTGTGGGGGAAGACTTTTTCATTCCCTCTTCTTTTGAAAATCTTGCTTGATCAAGAATAAAGAGATAACTAAATAAGAATGGGAATAATTAAACTCAAGGATCCTTTGCTTCTCAGCCATGTTACAATGTCCAATTAGATAATTAAAAAGGAATGAAAAGAATTAAATTCAAGGATCCTTTGCTTCTCAGCCATGTTACAATGTCCAATTAGATAATTAAAAAGGAATGAAAAGAATTAAATTCAAGGATCCTTTGCTTCTCAACCATGTACCAACATCCAAATAGATAAATAAATAAGAATGGAAATAATTAAATTCAAGAATCCTTTGCTTCTCAACCATGTTACAATCTCCAATTAGATAATTAAAAAGGAATGAAAAGAATTAAATTCAAGAAACCTTTGCTTCTCAGCCATGTAACAACATTCAAAACTCTCAGTCCAGCCACTTTCATTCCCATCCAATGGGGTTACCTGAGCACAGGGAGACCTTTCAGGCAGGGAGCTCCTGATCTCCCGGATCATCTTCTCAACAGCCAGGCCAAGATCCAGCTGGGGTGATTCCTCTCCTGCAGGTGCATTCTGCACTGAGCTGGAGGCCGTTGATGCTGCACAGCCAGCACTGCCAGCTGGAGCATGAGGGGCTGAAGTGCCCGGTGCAGCTACAAGAATCCAAACCCGTGAGTCAGGCTCCAGAGTGTGGCTTTGGGACACAGAGCTCTATTGCTGCCTTGGATCACATATCAGAGAAAGCACACAGGAAAACCAGGCAGAGAATCTTTTGACTTTCTAGTGTCCCTTTCTAGTTGGCTTGACAATTTCTGTCTTAGAACGACAGAGCACTGGGAAAAAATACTTTAAAGAATCACTTTTCATGACCTTTTGGAAAAGCAAGGCTAGGATTCTTTTCCTACCTGCTGGGTTGGAGGCTGGGGGATGCTGCTCCCCGTGGCGCTGCTGGAAGCTGCAAGGCTGGAACCTGAGCACCTCCCGGTCGAGCGGAGGCAGCTGCTCCCCGTACAGCTCCTGGAAGCGGCTGGGGGGCCCCTCCCGTCCGAGCAGCCCCAGTCGCTTGCCTTGGAACCCGAGGACGTGGCAGGGCGGGATCCGGGGCACCTCCCGCTCGGCGGGCAGCGGCCGCTCCGCGTAGAGCTCCTGGAAGCGGCTCGGCCCCTCCCGCCGGGCCGGCCCCGGCCGGTCCCTGTGCAGCAGGTGGAAGCTGCAGGGCGGGCGCTGGGCCAGCGGCGGCCGCTCCCTGGGCGGCTGCTGGAAACAGCCGGGCCGGGGCCGGGGCCGGGGCCGGGGCCGGCGCAGCTCCTGCCCGCCTGGCAGCGCCCGCTCCCTGTGCAGCAGGAGGAAGCCGCTGGGCGGGCACCCGGGCGGCAGCGGCGGCCGCTCCCTGGGCAGCGCCTTGAAGCGACCGCGCCTGCGCCGCCCGTCCGGCAGCGGCCGCGCCCCGGGGAGCTGCTGGGAGCCGCTCCCGCCCCGCCTGCGCCCCTCCCGCCCCGCCGCCAGCCGCTGCCTGCTGGCCGCGCTCCGGCGCCGGATGCGGAGCAGGAGCTCGGGGCGGTCACGGCGAAACCAGGGGCTGCTATAATGGAGCCAGTCCCCTGCATCGCCTGGCGCAGCAGCGCCAACCCGGCCCGGCACCTTGCGGAAGCCGTAGCGGTTCAGCTGGCGCACGAAGCTGCTGAACTGCGTGGCCCTGAAGGTGTGCGGGGCCGGGCCCCGAGCGCCGCCCAGGCTGAGCAGCTCCCGCTCGAAGAGGGAGCGGTCTATGAGCAGCCCCCGGGCCTGGCTGTCCCAGCGCACGGAGCAGACGCGGGGACTGTTCACCAGGTGCCACAGCTTGGCGGGGAAGGTGCTGGCGCTGAGCCCGGCAGGCAGCGGCACCTCCGCCATGGCGTCGATCGCCGCCTGTGCCACAACGCCCAGAGCGCAATGGCCGCGGCTGCGCTGGTGGCGCGCGGCCTGAGGGGGGCGCTGCGCTCGGCCCCGCGCGCGCCCGGCGCGGCCCCGGCGCGGGCCGGACTCGGCGGGGACGAGCGCCCAGAGCCGGGGCCGCGGGCACAGCGCGGGCGCGGCGGCTCCCGGGGCTGGCCGGGCACGGCAGGGCAGGGCCAGGGCAAACCCTTGCTTGCTCTGCCTGCACGCATCCTGCCTTTGCTTGGCAGCACAGCCCCAAAGCACCAAGGCAAGGTAACAGAAAAGCTGCTTCCCAGGCAGTTGGCCTCCAGCAGCTGTTGGTGCATGGGCTAATTCCTCCCCAGGCACAAGACTTGTCACTTCCCTTTGTTGAACTTTATCTGATTTCCCTCAGGCCAATTCTTTGGCCTGCCAAGGTCCCTCTGAGTAGCACAAGCAGTTGGTGTAGCAGCTGCTCCTGCCACTTTTGTGTTGTCTGCAAACTTGCTGAGGGTAAACTGCACCTCCAGCCCAGCCATTCATGAAGACTTTAAAGAGTATCTGTCCTGCTATCAGCCCCTGGGGGTCAGAGCACAAGGACTTACCTCCAACTCTGCTTTCTGCCACTGATGACAATCCTCTGGGCCCAACCACCCATCCATTTTTCAGTCTTCTTCCCAGGGCATATGGACAGTTTGTATTTAAGGATGTTGTAGGAGACAGTCTCCAAGGCTTTGGTAAAACTGACATCATCCATTGCTCTACCCAAATGCTATCAAATTGGCTGTCCTGTTTCAAATTCACACCCAGTTGCTGCCAGTTTCCCCCAACATGGTCCCAGTATTCCCAATGTTGTCCCCTGCAATATCATTCCAGACACCCCCAGTATATCCCAGTTTCCCCCAGCATGCTCAATCCCAGTCACCCCAGAGTCCTCAGTATTGTTACAGTTGCCCCCAGCATGATCTTACTCATTCCCAGTATATCCCAGTTACCTCCACCACACACCAGTCATTCCAGTTGCTCCCAGTCACTCCCAGTAGCCCTCAGTGTGGTCCAGTTGCTCCCAGTATTTCCATGTCCATGCTCCAAGTGCTGCTGCCAGACCTGATCCGTGGGGATGGGAATGTCCCGCTCCCTTCCCAGGGCAGGGTAACACCTGAGCCAGGTGTGCAGGGCAGGACCTTGCCCTGAGCCCAAGCCCTGTCCCACCTGCAGGATCTGCTTCCCCTGGGGCTCTTCCTGCTGCGGCCCCAAGCCCAGCTTGGTGCTGAACAAAGGGGCTGGGGCGGGGTCATCCCCTGGTGGGGACTGTGCACCCCCTCTGCCCCCTCCCCAAATTCCCTCCTGGGGGGCAGCAGGAGCTGGGGCAGGAGCCCTGTGGGGAGGGAAAAAGGAGGTGACACTGGGACGGTGACACTGTCCTCCCCCAAGCTCCAGGGAGGGGACACACATGGCCCCGGGGACCCCCTCTCAAATTCTTCTGCAGCGCCAGAGGATGAACCCAAACATGGAACCCCCAAACACCGGCAGCATCTTTGGGGCCAGGTCTGGTGGCAGCTTTGGGAGTCTGGGGGAGTCACAACTGCCCTAAAACCTCCTCCCAGCCCCAAAACCACTCCCAGACCTCCAAGCCAAACCCAAAGCTCCTGCCCAGGACACTTCCAACCACTCCCTGCAACAGAAATGGCTCCAAAAACCACAAAACCCCCTTCCCATTTCCCACAAGCCTCACTCAAATTCCCTCCAAGCCCCAAAGTCCTTCCACGACCCCAAACCTCCCTCACAACCCCCCCCCAATAAGGCCACAAATCCCCTCCCAGTCCCACAAATGCCCCCAGGAGCCACAAAAGCCTTTCTCAGTCCCTCCAGGAGTCCCTAAAACCTTTCCCAGCCCCCCAGAGCACTGACCAGGAGAGTTTGGTGGACAGGAATATCCACAGCCAGGAGCAGCTCAGGCACTTCAGCAGTGGTTTGGGCACTTTGGGGGGGACACCCCAGATAGGGAGACCCAGGCCAAAGACTGGGACAGACAACCAGAATTCCTGGAGAACAGAGGGGCTCAGGTGGACACATTCTGCTGCAACAACTACGAGATCATGGCCATGTCCCTTGGCTTGGGTGGTCCCAGAACACCTAACCCCCCCTGAATATTCCCCTGAACCCCACATTGACACTCAAATCCCAGTAAAATGATTCAGCTTTAGATCTCTTTGCTTCATTTCTTTATTTTTACCCCAGTTGTGGGTGTTTGAAGGGATAAACATGGTAATTTTTCAGGTGGGAAACGATCTTCAAGATCACCCAGCATTGCTTGATGCCACATGAAGAAAAAACTGGAAAGAGAAGATGAGATTTTTTGGGCTGTAACATCAACAAATCAGCTCTTTCCAATGAATTTCCAGTGTTGATCAGAGTCTTGATGGATGTTCCTGTCCCAGAATTCTTCCAGGTGTCTCTGGGGAGCCAGGAGGACATGGAGACCCCCAGCCAGGTGTCTTCCCAACCTGGATCACCAGGAATGTGGGTCACCAGGGCTCTGCCCAATGTGGGTCCTCCGATGGGGGATGGAGTTGGAGCAGAGCACGAAGCTCTTCCTGCAGTCAGGAAACTCGCAGGGCTTCCCTTACTGGTGCCTCTGTTGGTGTTTGGTCAAGTGAGAGCTCCTGGAAAAGCTCTTCCCACACTGGGGATACTCGTGGGGCCTCTCCCCAGTGTGGATGTGCCGGTGCCTGACGAGGGTGGAGTTGTGCTTGAAGCCCTTCCTGCAGTCAGGGCAGCAGAAGGAAATTTAGGGGAGGATGTTGCAGAAAGAGGCTGTGGACATTGTGACTGGAAAGCAGGGAATGGAGAGTGTAGCACTAAGAAGGTTTCCTTAGTGCACATAACTGCACTTCCATGATGAGGACAAAACTTGCCTAAACTGAACATTCAATCTCAAACCCATCCAATTTTATGCAGGAATGCCAGGAAAAGCACTTCACTCCCTGCATGCATTAATGGGTGCTGGAGTGCAGAGTGCACCCTGTGAACTCCCAGGGATTGGAGGCTGCACTGCGGGCTGCCAGGAAACACTTGCCAGGCACGGCAGAGGTTGTACATCTGTTCAAACTCATGGCAACTGCAGAGGATTCTTTCAGTCTCACTCCATCCCATTGCACAGGCACTGCTCCTGCCAGCATGTAGAGGTCATGAACAGGGACAATGCAGGTGACAGGGACGCTGGGCAAGCAGTGAGTGCTGTGCCAGCACGGCCAGAATGGTGCAAGAGGCAGCGCCAAACAGGCTGAGGCACCCAGAGCAACCCCTCTGTGCAGGCCTCGGGGTGAGCACACAGCTTCAAGAACGTCATGTGCTCATCCCACAGAGCCTTCTCTGCAGCTCTGGGGTAACCCTGTCAGCTTCCTGCTGGATTTGAGAGCAGAAAGAGAAATTGTTCTCTCCTTCTGCCCATCTCAGCTACACAGAGGGGAGGGTGGGAGGCCATCTCTCCATCTGTGCAGGTGTTCAAGCTAAGCCAGCCAGTCTGTAGGGTTTGAATGCAAATAAAGCAGGACTAAGAACTACAACCAACAAGAATACTCCACACCATATCTGCATTCCAAACCCCAATTTTAAGACACCTGAGCCTCAGCCACGGCCAGCACCGGCCTGGGGGTGGGGCCAACTGCTGAGATAGGGGCGTGGCTTGGGCAGAGAGGGGCGGGGCTTCACAACATATGGCATTGGTGGGCGTGGCTAAATACATAGGTTAAATGGCAGCTATAGGTAGGCGTGGCCTTATGAAAGGGGTGTGGCTTTGCACAAGGGGCATGGCCTAACCCAATGGGGCGGGGCTTGATCCCATAGGGATAAAGGGAAGGTTTGAGTGGGTGTGGCTTAACCCAATGGAGCATGGCTTGCTAAAAGGGGGCAAGGCTTAGCCCACATAGGGATGATGGGCAGCTCAATGTCAGCATGGCTTAAGCAAAAGGCTTATGAAAAGGGGTATGTCCCAGCAGAAAAGCTGCCACTCCACAGTTGGCTCCTGCCACCAAGCCTCAGCCTCACCTGGGAGAGAAAAGAGCGTGGTCAGGTGAGGAAAGGGCATTGCCAGGTGAGGAAACGGCGTGGTTAGAAGTGGGCAGGGTCAGAATTACTGTGGCCTCACCTGCTTGCAGGGTCACCTGGCGAGGGATGGAGTCAGGCTCCCAGGTGACCTCCAGGTTGGCAGGGCAGTTTGCTGGGTGGGGCAGGGAGGTGGCAGAGCTGATGTCACCCATCAAGGTGTGCCAGGTATGTGGTGGCCATGCCCAATCTCCTCAAGCCACGCCCACCCTGGCCCTGCCCTCTTGCCTTCAGAGCTGAGGATACCCAAGTGTGGCTGGGGCATGGCCACGCCTCCCCCGATTGCCAGGGTCTGGCGATGGCGGGGCTGTCCAGTGTTGCCCTCAGCTCCAAGCATCTGGGTTCATCTGTGGGGGAAAATAACAAAATGTGGGGCATTTTCCCACCAAAAATTGGGAATTTCCAACTCTGAAATCGGTGGTTTTAAGCCCAAAATGTTTGGGACATCAGGTGTAGCCACTGAAATGAATGGGGTTTTTTTTGACATCAGAGCTACACACTTAAATGAATGGAAGAGAAAGGACATCAGGTCTACCCAATTAAAGTCAATGGGGATGTACGGACACCAGGTCTACCCATTAACAGGGCTGGATTGGTAAGGGTTACTGGTGTGAAATGTGGGGTTGTGTTTCATGTAAGGTAGAAAAAGATGGCCTTGGTAGCTGAGGTTGTGAAATGTGTGGAAAAAGGCCATAGGACAATTATAAAAACCCAGTTTTAATTAACAAATGGAAAAAGCATGGAAAGACGCTTTTGGACTAATATTTTGCTTGCTTCTAAGTGAACAGTGTGAGCCTAAAAGTTTTCACAATATAAGTTTTAAGCTTTTTCAATTAGTATGAGCTTTATAGGCTTTTAACGTGTAGGATAGAAGAATGCAGAAGTATTATAATTATTGTTTGCTTTGAAAATAAAGGTATTATAAGCTTTAAGCTGCTTTGTTATAAAAGGGTTTGAACTACAGCTTTAGAATATATATGTAGAAGGAATTGTAATCACCTGAATAAAAGAAGGAAGTGAGCTTATCCCGAGCTAAAAACTGATTATCATGAGAAGGAAGGCTGGGCAATCCTGGAAAAGGAGACAGACCACCATCTGGAAGCTGGACATCACCACTACTGATTTATGGTCCTGAAAAAGGAAAGCTGAACCTCATGATCACTGGTGTTTGTTTCTGAAGAAGGGAAGCTGGACATCACTTCACTTGGTCACAATGGGGTATAGAAATTGGATTTCACAAATAGAAACTAGGAGGAAACTAGAAAAAAAAAAAAAAAAAACTGCTGAGAAATGCTTATGAAGATTCTCAATAAATACCAGCAGGAATCAGCAGTCTGTGTGCAGTTGGAGGGGAGACCCCCACTGCTTTGCTCACATTTTACCATTTTGTATTAAAGAATTAATAAATTGATTGCTGCTTGATATATTGGCCGACTCAAGCTCTTTATTACTTACACTGGTTAGACTGGAAGTACTTGGAAGGGCGAAGGGGAAGCTCTGGGAGAGGAACTGGAAGCACTGGGGGGAGTTGGAAGCACTGGGAGGGAGGAATGGGGGAAACGGAGCAAACTGGGAGCACTGAGAGGTGGGGTTGGTGGGAACACTGGGAGTGAATAAAGGGGGGCACTGGGGTTACTGGGAGCTCCAGGGAATTACTAGGAGCACTGAGAAGGGTTACTGGGGGTAAATGGGGGTAAACAGGACACCAGGTCTATCCTTTAAGATCAATGGGATTAATAGGACACCGCGTCTACCCAGTCAAAGCAGTGGGGTCTCATGACCACCAGTTTGGGAAGGGCCCCAAGGATTTTTGGGGGTACCCAGGTGTACCTAGGTGATTTTTGGGGAGATCCACGTGATTTATGGGGGTACCTAGGTGTGATTTTTTGGGAGGACCCAGGTAGTTTTGGGGGTACCCAGGAAATTTTAAGAGGGAATCCAAGTGATTTTGGGGAGGTATGCAGGTGATTTTTGGGCTTCCCAGGAGAATTTTGAGGGGACCCAGGTGATTTTTGGGGTACCCAGGTGACTTCTGTGGGGTATATGGGTGACTTTGTGGGGAGACCCAGGTGATTTGAGGGAGTACCCAGGTGTATCCAGGTAATTTGGGGGGGGACCTAGGTGAACGTGGGGTGTACTCAGGTGTATCCAGGTGGATTTTGGGGGGTACCCAGGTGATTCGGGGGGGATCCAGGTGACTTTTAGAAGTACCCAGGTTCTTTTTGGGGGTATCCAGGTGATTTTTTGGGGGTACCAAGATGAATTTGGGTATACCCCGGTAATTTTAGGGATTCCCATGTGTCCCCACTCAGCCTAACAGGCTGGGAGAAGATGACGGCCACCATCGTGTTCTCCTGGTGGACGTGGACACAGATGACCCTTGGCAGCCTGGGGGGGCTGTGCAGACACACCTCGACATTCAGGGGGCACCCCAACATTTGGGGGGCACTGAATCATGATTTTAAAGAGATAAGATTTTAGCCAAGGGTTAGAAGCAATTTATATGGATCAGGGTGTAAGTTAGATAAGCAAATGACAGGTTAATGATTATTAGATGCTTAAACTGGAGCTAATTGCTGTATTGTTTGCCATTATAAACTTGTTTATAGAAGGAAGTGGAGTAAGTGAACCATTAGAAGAACAGATTGAAAGCAGTGGACAAATGATCAGAACCTGGTCTTTTTATCAATCAATCACAAAGCAGGGGACCTTGAATCATGCCAGAGGGTCACAGAGACCTGATGAAGACTCTCCTGACTTCATCCTTTGAGACCACTGATCCAATTTGAGACCACTGACCCAATTCAAGGGAAGAATTGCACACACATGAAGGACTGATAGCCTCATTTAATACAGAGCAGGGATGGGAGGTGCTGGGGTTATGCACATGAATTGTATGTAAGATTTTGGGAAATAAATAGAGGGCAAAGAACCTTGTATGGCCCCTTGTACAGCCTTTTGGAGATGACTCCCGTTCTGCCTGCAGGTGAATAAACATACCACTTTCTAACTTTAACTAGTTACAAGATCGTTGTCGGTGACCATATAAGTTTTTAACAACTCATTCTGGCCCCCCAGCCAGGAGGAGGCTCTGCTCGGCTCTGAGACCAGCTGGGGTGGAGGACCCCCTTGGGGCACACCCCAGGATATTCCTGGAAGTGTGGACTCCCTGCCTGGACTGTCCATCCAGCAGCAGACAAGGACTCCTGACTACTAAAAACTACGGATAAAAGGGTATGTTTAAAACTGAGACCGTTTTAAACAGTGACCTGTAAGGCATATGTGTGGTCAGGAAACGCCATCGGTAAGTTGCGGGAGACATCCCACCCACAACTTGTGCCTCTACAGTGTGCTTGCAAGCTGAAATTGCAGTTGGTGTCTGCTCAGTTGTATTTGGTTGCCAGCACAGAGAGCTGCTGAGCTGTTGTACCGAGCCGGGGGGGCTCGGGCTGTGGTTGCTGGCCGAAGGGGATTTTGCCATTTGTTGTGCCGTAGAGGTCTCAGTTTGCTGGCAGTTTGGGGCTAGCAGTTGTAAAGACAAATCCTGGTTTATGGTTGTTATGCCGTGTGAATGTGTCCTGACTGTGAGAACGATTGTGAGAGAGTTTGTTGAGACGTGCTATTAGCACAAAGTGAGAGGGAGTTTGGATCCGCAGTTCTGTTTTTTGGCAACTGAAATGGCTGGGGAAAAATGAAGCAAGTGTGGCACATGATTAAAGCGTTTGATAGCTCTGCATGTTGTGTAAAACCCTTAATAAAAAGCCCCCTCCCCGCTGTGACTGTGGTGTGTGCGTACTTCGGTTCCGGGGGACGGTATTTACTGTAACACCCGGTGTTCATGTTAAAAGGGTCCGGACTCCCAGAGTTGTTCAGGCCTGGTGTTCAGGTGGTTTTGCCTCTGGAATTTGAGATACAGAGGTTGAGTGTTTTCGTATAGTGTGTTTGTAAGTGTTTCCCTTGGGAATAATAAGATTGGGATGCTAGTTTGCGTGGAAGAGATGTTTTGTTTGTGTGTAAGCGACTTGGCGTTGTGTTTTGGAGCTGTGGTGTATTTTTGAGGCAGCACTGCTACTTGTGTGAATAGTTGTAAGTGCAGTACACACTGAGTAAGAAATAGTCAAAGTGGTTTGTTTGAAAGAGTTGATTAGTCTCTAAGAGCTGAGACGTGAACGCTTTTGAAACAGACTGGGGACAGATAAACGGCAGGACCAGTTTGGCAAGGAAGAGTAGAAGTCTTTGATAAGGGCTTAGTTGTGATTTTAGGTACGGAGGCTGTGTTTGTAGATGCTGATTGCTAGAATTATAATAGAGATAGTTTCAGTCTGAGAATCCAATCTGGCCAGACGGACAGAGGAAATCCACTTTACTGAATTCAGTAAAGTGGTGGATAGACAGGGGAAATGAGAGCATATATTTAGAAGGTTTATGTAAGATATCTGTTGGGGGACTAGTGGCTTTGGATTGGGAGCAACAGGCTGTGGAGAATTTAGCAAGTCAAGAAGGAGTGAATGGAATAGCTTGTATTTGTGGGAATTCTCCTTCAGCCCCTGGTACATTTAGAGGTTTGCATTTTGCTGTCGTTAAAACTGAAGATCACAATCAGAGACACTCTAGTTTAAGTTAGAAAGTGGTATGTTTATTAGCAACAGCTGGCAGCACAGGAGTCATCTCCAAAAAGCGTGACCACATCGTACAAAGTTCTTTGCCGTCTATTTATTTCCGAAGATCTTGCATACAATACATGTGCATAACCCCAGTACCTCCCATCCCCGTTCTGCATTAAATTAGGCTATTAGTCCTTCACTTGTCCTCAAGTCTTCTCCTGAATTGAGTCAGTGGTCTCAAACTGGATCAGTGGTCTGAAAGGATGAAGTCAGGAGAGTCTTCATCAGGTCTCTGTGACCCTCTGGCATGACCCAAGGTCTCCTGCTCTGTGATAGATTGATATAAAGTCCAGGTGCTAGTCATCGTTCTACTGGTTTCAATCTGTTCTTATAACAACTTCACTTACTCCACTTTCTTCTAAAAACAAAACTAAAACAAGCTCACTATGGCAAACAATAAAACAATTAGCTCTAGCTTAAGAAACTGATAATCACTAACCCATTTTTTTTTAATCTAACTTACATCCTGATCAATATGAATTGCTTCTAACCCTTAGCCAAAATCTTAACTCTTTAAAATCATGCTTCACTAGTTCCTTCCAATCATTCCCAGTATGGTCCCAGTTGCCTCCAGCTAGATCAACCCCCTCAGTCCCAGTATGATGCCATTTGCTCCCAGCGTGCTCCCAGTTGCTCCCAGTCACCCCCAGTATGGGGGATGATGTGCAGGGTATGTTCCCAGTCACTCTCAGGTACTCCCAGTATTAGTCCAGTCACTCCCAATATGATATAAAGACGAACCCAGTGCGGTCCGAGTGTCATGGGTTTGAGTCGCTGGCCTAATGCCAGTGCACCCATGAGAATATAGTTATTTAAAATAATGCTGTGAGAGAGACTGGGAAAAAAGCAGAGCAAGCTCCAACTTAGAACTAGAAAGAAAAGCCTTATTAACTTACACTATATACGAAAAAAGGAACAGGAAGAAGAAAAATCAAAAGTGAAAAGAACCTCACAAACCACTCCCCCTCCCCCCACCAAAATTCCTACAAAAACCTTCTGAGACAAGACCTGGAACTCCCATCTTAAAATATTAAGGGAGAGGAGTCTTCCCTGTGCCCTATAGAAACTCCCACAAGAAACACAGTCTCTTGTAGCCTGCACTTTTCTCAAATGACCCACCCCATACAGAGGAAATGTGCATTTGAGAAGTCTTCCTTTCCAATGGACGGTGCTCTCACCACCACACCTGGACTAGAAACTGCTTGTAGGGTTCTCTTTTAAGGATGCTTCTGGGACACAAGGCCCCCCCATTTCTCCCTCGGGGAAAAGGGTTCCGAGAACAGAAGTCTCTTCTGAAGGCACCACCACACCCTCTCAATCTTCTGTTCGCTCACTCTGGCATTGGCATTTCCCCTACACAGTGCCCACCTTGCATCCCCCTAAACACAGTCTCCATAAGTTACAGGAGCGTTAATGCAGTCTCTATGGCCACTACAAGGAAAGCCCGGCAAAAAGCCATTCCATGATTTCTTCTTATCTTTTGCTGGCATCACAAGTCCCAGGCTCTCTCTCTCAGCACTTACAGAAGCCGCAGCTGAGGAAGCTTCTTAAATCTCAAGTTTAAAGCAGTGCTGGTCGAACACTCGTGGGAGGGGGCAGTTTAGGATGCAGAAATGTGTCAGTGATAGATCTTCCACCCCTCAATTCTCAGTTGGCCTGGCAGGCTACACAGCCCTCCTTTCCCCCCCCCCCCGGTCTGGAGCAGGGGGGCCCAGCCAAGGCCAGAGCTCACAGGCAGCTGTGCTGGCCCAGATCCAACAGCAGCGAGGCTCAGACAGCTGTGCCAGCACACTGGTAAATACTGCTGTCAATGCTTACCCCCCCAGGCACAGGCCACGTGGCAGGCCTTGGCCTTGCCAAGGGAGGCTTTCCCTCCCCCTCCACAGCCAGGAGGACGAGAGGAGCCTGTTAACTCTCTGAAGGCCAGAAGACAAACAGAACTACCCCACCCCCTTCCCAGCCTGAAGTGTGTGTTCACAGAGATGAAATGACTTTCCATTGGTTCACAAGTTGACAACCTCTGAAACAGCACTCTCTCACTTTGTAGGGTGGGTCAAACCATGAAAAGAGGCCAGGGCTGCACAGGGGGGATGTTGTTGGCAAGTGCATGAGGACGCTCTGGGACGCTGCCCTGGGGTGTCCAGCGCAGTGGGGATGGATCAGCCCCTGCTCTGCTGCTCCTTCCCCTTGTCTCCCCCAGGCACCTTGCAGAGCCCCAGCCATGCTGTTTGCCCCCAGCCTGCCCACGGCCAGCCTGGGGCTGCTCCCGGGGCTTTTCTGTGCTCAGCATTGGCCTGGGCAAAGTGTTCTGGAGAGAGCCTGGGCAAGGAGCCTGCAGCCCCCAGGCCCTGGCCTGAGGCGTCAGCGCTGCCCCAGCAGTGCCCATGGCCTGTCCCTGCTGCAGCCCCGGCACTGCCACCCCCAGCACTGTGCCCGGCCCCGAGAGCACTCAGGCCCTACAGCAACACCAGGGCCAGCAGGGCAGCGGGGCAGGGCCACGGCAGCAGCACTGGCAACACCAAGGGCTGCTGCTGCTGCTGCTGGGCACAGCTGCTGTGCCAGCACTGATCTGCCCCCAGCTCTGCACACAGACATTGCTGCTGCAGCTGCAGAGAAGGGAACCAAAGGGGCATCTCTGCAGAAAACTTGGCTGGGAGATCCTTGAGTTCATTTAAAGCGACCAAGAGCTCAGGACCTCATTAACAAAGACTGTGGCCACAGGGAAGGTGGAGAGATACAAATGAGAAATGGCACAATGACATTTCTTTGGAGAAGAATAAAAATATAAAAAACTGGCAATCAACCAAACAAGAAATATTAAAAATGGCTTTCATTACAAGTGATTTGCAGAAATTGACATTTTATTGTTCCTGAAATCATCTAGTCATCAGTCTCCACACTGCAGCCTTGAGCTCCTGGTTCCTCAGGCTGTAGATGAGGGGGTTCAGGGCTGGAGGGACCACCGAGTACAAAACTGACAGTGACAGATCCAGGGATCGGGAAGAGATGGAGGGCGGCTTCAGGTAGGCAAAACAGCCAGTGCTGACAAACAGGGAAACCACACCCAGGTGAGGGAGGCAGGTGGAAAAGGCTTTGTGCCGTCCCTGCTCAGAGGGGATCCTCAGCACAGCCCTGAAGATCTGCACATAGGAGAAAACAATGAACAAAAAACAGCCAAGTGCTAAAGAGACAATAACTGCAATGATCCCAATTTCCCTGAGGTTAGAATGTTTGCAGGAGAGCTTGAGGATCTGGGGAACTTCACAGAAGAACTGGCCCAGGGCATTGCCATGGCACAGGGGCAGGGAAAATGTATTGGCTGTGTGCATGAGAGGAGTGAGAAAGGCACTGGCCCAGGCAGCTGCTGCCATGTGGGCACAAGCTCTGCTGCCCAGGAGGGTCCCGTAGTGCAGGGGTTTGCAGATGGACACGTAGCGGTCGTAGCACATCACGGTCAGGAGAGAAAGTTCTGCTGACATGAAGAACATAAAGAAAAAGAGCTGAGCAGCACATCCTGCATAGGAGATGTTCCTTGTGTCCCAGAGGGAATTGTGCATGGCTTTGGGGACAGTGGTGCAGATGAAGCCCAGGTCGGTGAGGGCCAGGTTGAGCAGGAAGAAGAACATGGGGCTGTGCAGGAGGTGGCCGCAGGCTACGGCGCTGATGATGAGGCCGTTGCCCAGGAGGGCAGCCAGGGAGATGCCCAGGAAGAGGCAGAAGTGCAGGAGCTGCAGCTGCCGCGTGTCTGCCAATGGCAGCAGGAGGAAGTGGCTGATGGAGCTGCTGTTGGACATTTTTCACTCTGGCCATGGGCACCTGTTCATGGAGAAAGGACAGGGACAAGTCAGCAGAGGCTGCTCTGAGCCAAACCTGGGCCATTCCCCTTAGAGTGTCTTGCTGTGACTCACCCACCCTTGTTTCTGCAGGAAGGAATTTTAGCCATTATTTACTGCCCACACATCATTCCTGTTTCTCTGAGGTCAGAAATCCCCAGCATTTCTGCTGCACTCAGAGTTTGCCGCTGAGAGATGTGAGAGGCAAAGGATTCCCTGTGGCTCAGGGAAGGTGAGGGGCTGGATGGGCTTGTTCCCAACTGCCCTGGGTTTGCAGCTTTGGCTGCAATCAGAGCACAATCACACTCCCCTGTCACCCTGGCATAAACCAGACCCTGCCCAGAGCACAGGGATCCCTCAATGTCTCACCCTCTCCAAAGGGCTCTGGGCAAGGTCTCAGCACCCCCTTCTGCCAAGGACACTCCCGGCTCCCTTGGCAAACCCAGCAGCATTTCCTCAGCTCTGGCATCTCTGCACTTCCCCGTGGCACATTCAGGGAACTCCCAGGGGCTCTGGCACAGATTTGCAGCCAGGAGGGCAGCTCAGAGCTGGGAAGGACACAGCAAGGAGATCCCCGGCTGTGCCCATGATGGGATCTCAGGGAGGGGGCTCAGCTCATTCCCCTTTCCCATGGACTGCTTTGCCCACAGCCCCACAGGTCCCAGGGAAGCTTGGACACCCCATTGCCATGGCCACAGCTGCCTGGCAGGAATGCCAAGGGCAGTGCCTGACTCAGCTGCTGCAAAGGCCAGAGCCTCCCTGAGAGCACCAGATGACAGGGACAGGATCAGGCAGTGCAGCAACAAGAGCAGATGTGGTGGTGCTGTGCCTGGGAGGGCAGGGCACAGACAGCCGGGCACTCAGGACAGTGTTCCTGTAGCCAGCTGGGCCTGGCACCTCCCACACACCCACAGTTCCCTCCTGCCCCCAGCACTGCTCTCTTCAGCCCCCTCTCCTTCCCTCAGCATCTCCCTGGGCCTGCACATTTCCCTCCTGACAGGAGCCTTGTCCCTGCCAGCGCTCACAGAGCCCATCCCACCCTCTGTGCCCTGGCCCGGCCCTACAGAAACCTGCCTGTCTGCAGGGCCCTGGCTGGGGCAGGCTCTGTCTGCAGGTGGGCAAGGGCAGCTCAGGAGAGCCCTGCTGGGCCCTGCCAAGGTGATTCTGGGGCTGTGCAGGGCTGAGCAGTGGCTGAAGGCCCTTTAGGAGGCTCCCAGCAGGGAGACTGACCACAAAGTTACAGTTCTGGAGTGTCTGGAAATGTTGAAATTACTACTTGGATGATGCTGTGTGTCCCTTTGAACTCAGAATGTTCTGTGATTCTGTGATACAATTCCTGTTCTGCTTCTCTCATCCTCCTTTTGCCTCTAATCAAAAGAGAAAAAGAAAAAAACCATATTGTAAAAGTGTTAGAACAGTAAAGTAACAACCAGACCGTTATTGGAAGCTTCCAGGTGTCCCAGTAGGATGGGGCTTAGCCAGACCCTGATTTCAACATTTTTTTAGGTGATTAATAAGGATATTTAATAGGAATATGCAATAGGAGATTTACTGCCCACTTATACACACCTGTTCAAGCATGAGAAGGTCAAGGGCTTGTTTGCCCACTTTTTTTATGACTGCTCACACTTGATTAAAAACCAAAATGTTCTTCTTGTAGTCCTCTTCCTGATAATAAAACTATACAGTATTCAGGAATGTATTTAGCAGGTCGCCAATTGTTCTAAAATCTATGAGAAAGGTGAGAAACATATCAGCGTTAATTAAGGAGTATAGTTATAAGAAATGTAATAGTAGTTGAAGGAATTTAATAAAGAACTGTAGTTTATGCCTTATAAAAGT
>JAJEOU010001954.1:57072-80202 GCA_021534815.1 Acrocephalus arundinaceus
TTTACATTCATAAACGTCCTCCATATCATGAGAGCACTAAGCTGGAAGGGTGGAAAATCCCGGGCTGGTGGATGGGATATATCAGAAGCTCCGTGGGTGGCAGCTGGAACGGCAGGGATGTCCCAGCAGGCAGGGCAGGGCAGGGCAGGGCAGGGCAGGGCAGGGCAGGGCAGGGGCAGGGGCAGGGCAGAAGTGCAGCATAGCCAAAGCCTCAAAGCAGTTCCAAAGAGGCAGCAGCAGCGGGACAGGGCCGGCCCAGCTCCAGCAGGACAGGGGGAGGTGAGCTCAGAATTCCTGGGCACACGGGCAGATGGTGGTAGATTTCCCAGGACCAGACTTGCTGGTGACAGTGAACTCGTCCCGCAGCAAGCAGCAGCCTGGCCGTCCTCTCTCTGATGCCGAGAGCAAGAGACAGCAGAGCTGCCCCCAGCCCCGTCCTTTTTCTGCCCCCCCAAACTCGTGTGATCTCCCCCCTCTGAGAGAAACTCCCAGAGACCCAAAGAAGTGTAACCAGGTGCTACAAATCCTCTCCTTTGGCCCCTTTGTTCTGCTTAAGTACCTGTAAGTACCCAGAAGTGAGTTTCCTTGCAGTTTATGGAAAAAAATTTGGTAAGTAAAAATAAAACAAATCTAACCCTCAGAACCCTGGCACCCAAAGCCAGCAGTGGGGTCATTGCAGTGTCCATGGCCACAGCCCCTTGCAATAGCCCAGTGCAGGTTGGGATCATGATCCACCCTCACTCCTGGCCCAGGGCAGGGCTGGAGTGGTCTTGGTGCCACCTTGGGCTTAGCACACACTTGTGGAGTGTGTCTGTTTTCAATAGGGGAAAATCAGGAGTTTTAGGTTGCTTCAATAAAAAAAAAAAAAAAAGAAAACCCCTATTTGGTTGTGCGCAGCCAGTTCTCCAGTCAAAGCAAGACCCTGGTGTCTGAGGAGAGACAGGATGGGCTTGGGGAATGTGGAGCAAGGTTGTCCACACTGGGTCAGACTGGTCAGGCTTCTCTGCCCAGGCCAGACCTCCTGAGGAGAGGCCCTGGATCAATATCAACCCCTGAATGTTGCAGTCATCTCTTCTCTGAAGAGAAAAATACACCCTTTAAAATAGGAATATTGGGGGTTTTTAAATATTTCCTCATAACTCTAGGAGAAAAGACTTCCTAGTGAACTGCACCAGGCTAGAGGGAAATCAAGGCACAGCCATGGTTTGTCAGGAATTGCTTGATCCCAATGAGCCCCGTGGTGCATTTGGTGCTGAGCCCTGGAACCTCAGGGCATGAGAGGAAATTGCACAAACTTTGCTAGGAGTCAAAGCCAGAGGAAACACCCAAAGTGAGTCATAGGGTCCCACTATGGTCCATCCCCAACACAGGCTCTTCATGGACTCCTTGGAGGAGAGAACTGGAGGCCGGGATTGCACAAAAACCTCTCAGAGACTTAGCGTGAGATGGAAAATCCAAAGGAAAATCCAAAGTATCCTAAAAATCTTGAGTATCTCAAAGCATTACTGAGCCTCACTGTGTGTCAGTGCAAAGCTCTCAAGGGACTCATTAAAGCAGAGAACTGGAGTCCAGGATTGCACAAAAACTTCTCAGAGACTCAGTGGCAAAAAGAAGTATTTAAACTAACCCTGAGTACCTTGAAGTATTAATAAAACCCCACTGAGTGTTGTTACTGGCTAAGAATCCCACGGGACTCGTTAAAGCAGATAATTGGGGCCATGATTGCACAAAACTTTCAGACTTAGTGTCAAAAAACGTTCTGCAATAAACTTTGAGTATGCTGAAGTATTAATGAGCCCCACTGAGTGTTTTTACTGACTAAGAATCCCTAGGGACTTGTTAAAGGAGATAATTGGAGCCATGATAACACAAACTTTTCCTAGAGTCAGTTTTCAAATGGAAACACCAAGTACCCTAAAATAACTGAAGTACCTTGAAGCATTAATGAGCCCCACTGAGTGTTGTTACTGAAAAAGCCTCTCAAGGGACTCATTAAAGCAGAGAATTGGAGGCCAGGATTGCACAAACCTCTCAGAGACTCCAAGGCAAAAGCCAAACCCAAAGTCCTTGGAAAAACCTGCAGTCCCTGGCAGCAGGAAGGAGCCCCCCAGGGCCATTGCTGACCAAGGCTCCTTCCCCAGGGACTCCTTCCAGCACATCCTGGAGGCCACTGGCATGGGAGGGGGATGCTGAGGGCAGGACAAGGGGCTGACAGTGCCCAGCCTTGCTGGGGCTGTGCCAGGAGGCCCCAGGGCCTCAGGACAAGGGGTCTCCTCAGTGTCCTTGGTGGCACAGAGGCTGCTGTGGCCCAGGGCACCAAGCCTTGGCTTCTCTTTGTCCCCACCTGTCATCACTGCCTGCAGTTCTCTGCTCTGCCTGGGGCCTGGGGACACTTTCTGTGTCGTGTCCCTCAGTGGGACCCATTAAAACTTCCAGAAAATTTGGAGTTGGCTTCTGCCTTGGAGTTCTGGAGAGGTTTCTTCAGCTCCCTCTCAGGGACTGATGTTCAGGGCCTCAGCACAAAACCCTCAGAGGGTCATTAAAGTCCTTGTGCTGTGTCTGTGCTGCTGATCTGGGCTGAGCTCATCATCCAGAGGGAGATCCTGGTAACCAAAAAGAGCTTAAAAACACATTTCTCTGGATAAGCAGCTTTTCTGCCAGCCCAGCAGGGCTGGGGCACTGCCTGCAGCCACCCCGGGCACAGCACACAGGCACAGAGAGCTTCAATCACTCAGGGCTGGGAAGGTGCTGAGAAGGGACTGGGGGAGAATCACTGCCAGCCCTTGGCACAGGAACCTCTGGCTGCAGGACAATGCAGCTGCAGCTCCTGCAGTGATCTCCTCAAGCTGCAACATCCCAATGCCTACAGACTCTGTGAGTACATTCTCTGATGATCTCTCGTGTAGAAGAGCCAGGGGTGCCCAGGGCTGTGGTGCAGAGCAGGGTCCTGCAGCCCAGGGCGCTGTGCTGGCCCAGGGACTCTGCTGCCTGCCAGGGACAGCTCTCAGCCGGCCCTGGGAGCCACTCCCAGCACTGGGGGACAAGATCTGGGTGGAAGGAGACCGCTGGTAATGCATGGGAGTGTTCTCCTTCTGTGGTGAGGATGCTGCAATGTTCAGGACTGCTCCTGACTGAGATTTAAATCCAGAACATTTCCAAGTAGATTATACAGGGAGTGCAGCAAGGCAGGGGCTTCCTAAAAGATAAATTCCTACTTTTAGAATCTACTGCTCTGTGTTGCCTGGCATGGAAATTGCACATAGAAATCATGTCTCAGTTCAGAATGAAAAAAATAAAATTTTCTCTCAGATCTTTATAAACCAGGCAGTGACAAAAATCAGCACAGGGTCCTGTGCAGGCAGCACCAGTGAAGCTTTTTCAGCCTCCTCAGGGTTGCTCTGACGTTGCCATCAGAGCCCGCAGAGCCAGAGCTGGCCCTGGGCAGTGCCTGAGCTGGGAGGGCTCTGCAGGGCAGAGCTGAGCCCCCAGGGCTGGGCTGGGCTCTGGCAGCACTGGCAGGGCCCAGCCCTGGGCACAGGGAAGCAGCTGCAGGCAGGGACAGCTGCAGGCAGCAGAGCCCTGGGCAGGCAGTGGGGGGAAAGTGCCACCAGGCTGTGCTGGGATATTGAAAGCCCTCTCTAAACTGAACTATTCCATGATTACTTTTTTTACAGATCCTCATGCCAAGACACCCCACATGTCGAACAGCAGCTCCATCAGCCACTTCCTCCTTCTGGCATTGGCAGACACGCGGCAGCTGCAGCTCCTGCACTTCTGCCTCTTCCTGGGCATCTCCCTGGCTGCCCTCCTGGGCAACGGCCTCATCATCAGCGCCGTAGCCTGCGGCCACCTCCTGCACAGCCCCATGTTCTTCTTCCTGCTCAACCTGGCCCTCACCGACCTGGGCTCCATCTGCACCACTGTCCCCAAAGCCATGCACAATTCTCTCTGGGACACCACGACCATCTCCTATGCAGGATGTGCTGCACAGCTCTTTTTTGTTGTTTTGTTTGCTACAACAGAGCTTGCCCTCCTGACCATCATGTGCTATGACCGCTACGTGTCCATCTGCAAACCCCTGCACTACGGGACCCTCCTGGGCAGCAGAGCTTGTGCCCACATGGCAGCAGCTGCCTGGGCCAGTGCCTTCCTAACTGCTCTGCTGCACACAGCCAATACATTTTCCCTGCCCTTGTGCCATGGCAATGCCCTGGGACAGTTCTTCTGTGAAATCCCACACATCCTCAAACTCTCCTGCTCCAAATCCTACCTCACGGAACTTGGGCTTATGACTGTTAGTGCCTGTTTAGCATTTGGCTGCTTTGTGTTCATTGTTTTCTCCTATGTGCAGATCTTCAGGGCTGTGCTGAGGATCCCCTCTGAGCAGGGACGGCACAAAGCCTTTTCCACTTGCCTCCCTCACCTGGCTGTTGTCTCTCTGTTCATCAGCACTGGCACATTTGCCTACCTGAAGCCCCCCTCCATCTCGTCCCCATCCCTGGACCTGGCCCTGTCAGTTCTGTATTCGGTGGTGCCTCCAGCCCTGAACCCCCTCATCTACAGCCTGAGGAACCAGGAGCTCAAGGCTGCAGTTTGGAGACTGATGACTGGATGGTTTCAGAAACATTGAAGTGCTGGCCAGTTTCTGGAAATCACTTGTAATAAAAGTCATCTTTGATACTTCTTGTTTTCATTTTTGAGGTTCTTTTTCTTTGGTTTGTGGTTTTAATATTGTCCAAAAGAAGCATCGTTATTTGTGTTATTTCGTCATTTTGTTTGTCTCTATCTTCTCTGTGTCCACAGACTGTGTCAATGAGGGGCTGCACACTTGGTGATTTAAAATGAACCAAATGATCTCCCAGCCAATTTTTCTGCAGAGGTGCCCCTTTGGTTCCTTTCTCTGCAGCTGCAGCTGCAATGTCTGTGTGCAGAGCTGGGGGCAGATCAGTGCTGGCACAGCAGCTGTGCCCAGCAGCAGCAGCAGCAGCCCTTGGTGTTGCCAGTGCTGCTGCCGTGGCCCTGCCCCGCTGCCCTGCTGGCCCTGGTGTTGCTGTAGGGCCTGAGTGCTCTCGGGGCCGGGCACAGTGCTGGGGGTGGCAGTGCCGGGGCTGCAGCAGGGACAGGCCATGGGCACTGCTGGGGCAGCGCTGACGCCTCAGGCCAGGGCCTGGGGGCTGCAGGCTCCTTGCCCAGGCTCTCTCCAGAACACTTTGCCCAGGCCAATGCTGAGCACAGAAAAGCCCCGGGAGCAGCCCCAGGCTGGCCGTGGGCAGGCTGGGGGCAAACAGCATGGCTGGGGCTCTGCAAGGTGCCTGGGGGCAACTGGGATCCTACTGGGATCACAATGGGTGATGGGCCCATGGTAGACGAGACTGGGATCATACTGGATCATACTGGCAGGAACTCGGACTGCACTGGGGATGACTGGGAGTGGCTGTGAGCCACTGGAATCAGGCTGGAAGCAGCTGAGGACAACTGGGAGTGACTGGGAACATGCTGGGAGCAACTGGGATACACTGGGAGAGACTGAAGCCACAGTGGGGGTAAATGGGAGCAGCTGTGCCTATGCTGGGGTCATACTGGGATCCTACTGGAACCAGACTGGGAGTGACTGGAAAGGGGCTGGGTGTGACTTGAACCATGCTGGAGGTTACTGGGAGCAACTGAGCTCAAAGTGGGAGTGACAGGCAATCACTCTGGGCATGACTGGAATAATACTGGGAGTATCTGGAAGTGACTGGGGTCATACTGGGGGTGTCTGGATTCATACTGGGGGTGACTGGGCCCTACTGGGTTCATCCTGGGAGCCACTGGGATTACAATGGGTGTGAACAGATCCTGACTGGAGGTTACTGGGAGCTGCTGTTGGGAGGAAAATGTGGACACATTGGGAGCTACTGGGATCAACTGGAAGGGACTGGGACCGTGCTGAGGGGACTGAGACCACAAGTGGGGAAACTGGAATCATACTGGGAGCAACTGGGACCACACTTCAGGCAACTGCCAGAAAGTGGAATCATGCTGGAGGCAACTAGAAGAAACTGGAAAAGACTGGGATCATTCTGAGGTAACCAGAACCTTACTGGGATATACTGGGATATACTGGCAGTGTCTGTTACCATACTGGGGAGACTGGAACCACATTGGGAACAGCTGGGACCATGCTGGGGAAAACTGGGAGTGCATGTGAACATCCTGAGAGCGACTGGGACTATTCTAGGGACAACTGGGATCATACTGGGAGGAACTGGGAACAATTGGAGCTATTCTGACAGCAAGTGGGATCATAGTGGGATCACAGTGGGAGCAGCTGAGTTCATGCTGATTGAGACTGGTGTCACACTGAGGGTGACTGGACTCCTACTGGGATTGACTGGGAGTGGCTGTGAGCAGCTGGAGTCACACTGAAAGCAACTGGGAAGAACTGGGAATGGCTGGGAGCATGCTGGGAGTTACTGGGATATACTGGGAGAGACTGGGAGCCATGAGGATCATACTTGAAGCTACTGGAGTCATGCTGGAATTGACAGGGAGCAAGTGGGATCACACTGGAGGCCACTGGCATCATCCTGGGAGTGCCTGGAATCATTCAGTGATTATAGTGGGTTTCAATGCACCCTGACTGGGAGTTACTGGGAGCTGCCAGGCCCATGCTGAGAGCCTACTGGGGATGCCCTGGGAGGAACTGGGAATGACAGGATGCATGCTGATGACAACTGGGGTGTACTGGCAGTGACTGGGATAAAACTGGGGGCAACTGAACCATGCTGGGGTAACTGGGAGTGCCTGGCAATGACTCCGAGAGTGTTCAGGGTAACTGGGATATACTGGGAGTGCCTGAGACCATGCAGGTGGTGACTGGGACCACACGGGGGGAGCCCTGGGAACTGGGAGGGGGAACTGGGGGAATGCTGGAGGGAACTGGGACTCTGTTGGGGGCAACTGGACACAAATGTGAGTGACTGGGGCCCTTCTGGGAGAGACTGGCATCATACTGGGAGTGACTGGGACTGTACTGGGGAGAACTGGGAGCAGCTGAGACTGAGCTAAGGCCAAATGGCATCATATTGGGAATGACTGGGAGTTACTGGGCTCATACTGGGAGCAACAGGGGTCCTACAGCGAATAAGGGGAAGTGACCAGGATCATACTGGTTGTGATCGGGCTCATACTGGGAGTGCCAAAGAATCTGGATCCACATGGGAGGGACAACTGGGCTCATACTGGGAGCAGCCACGTCCGGCACTGGAACCCCCAAACCCCTGTCCTGACCATCCCATCCCTCCAGCTCCCCCCCCGCCTCCCCCGCCGGGGTCCCGGCAATCCCAGGGGTCCTCCCAGGTGATTTTGGGGGGGATCGAGAAAATTTTTGGGGGCTCCCATGTGATTTTCGGGACTACCCAGATGCATCCAGGTTTTGAGGGTACTCAGGTTATTTTTGGCTGCGTCCAGGTGACTTTTGGAGGTACCCAGGTGATTTTGTGGGGTATCAAGGTGATTTTGGGAGTACCCAGGTGATTTGGGGGCTCCCCAAATGTCCCCACTCACCCTGACGGGCCGGGAGAAGATGACAGCCACGGTCACGTACCCCTGGTCAACATGGATGCAGATGACCCTCGGTGGCAGGGGGGCTGTGGGGGGACACCCAAACATTCAAGGTTCTTTGCCCTCCATTTATTTCCCGAGGTCTTACATACAATACATGTGCATAACCCCAGCACTTCCCACCTCTGCTCTGTATTAAAATGAGGCTATTGGTCCTTCGCGCATGTGCAATTCTTCTCTTGAATTGGATCAGTGATCTCAAAGGATGAAGTCAGGAGAGTCTTCCTCAGGTCTCTGTGACCCTCTGGTGTGATCCAATGTCCCCTGCTTTGTGATTGGTTGATATAAAGTCCAGGTGCTGGTCATTGTTCTACTGGTTTCAATCTGTTCTTATAACGGTTCAGTTACTCCATATCCTTCTAAAAACAATATTAGAATGAACTCATAATGGCAAACAATACATCTATTAGCTCTAGTTTAAGCATCTGATAATCCTTAACTTACCTTTTGCTTATCGAACTTACATCCTGATCAATAGGGATTGCTTCTAACCCTTAGCTAAAATTTTAACTTTTTAAAATCATGATTCAGTGCCCCCCCAAATATTGAGGTGCCCCATGAATGTTGGGGTGTCCTTGCACAGCTCCCCCACCGCCGAGGGTCATCTGTGTCCATATCAAACGAGAGGACACAACGGTGGCTGTCATCTTCTCCCGGCCCGTCAGGGTGAGTGAGGACACATGGGAATCCCCCAAAATTAGCTGGGCACCCCCAAAATCACCTGGATACACCCAAAAGTCTCCTGGATCCCCCCCAAATAACCTGGGTGCCCCCAAAGTCGCCTGGATACACCCCAAAATCACCAGAGTACCTTCAAAATCACCTGGATGCATCTGGGTACTCCTCCAAAATCACCTGGCTACCTCCAAAATCACCTGGGAACCCCCCAAAATCACCTGAGTAACCCCCTAAAATCACCTGAGTACCCCTCCTGCCAATCTAGTAGGGTCTGCTCTGACCCTTGGACTCTTGGTAAGGAGAAGGGCATTGTTTCATCAAGGGGGGATTACCTTCAGCTGGTCACACTATTGTTTTCCAGTTGTTCAGTAACTAAAGCTTGGCATCTTAGGCATCGAAACTTGCCTTTAACTCTATTTCACTCATATGTTTCATATTCTCTACAAATAAGCAGTCATATTTATAAGGCTTTCCTGTTTCATCTTCCCCAACATTTTCCCTTTAGAGTGTGTAAACAAACTGTCTTTGTAACTTTTAAAGTTCAGGCCTGTTTTACTGTTTTATTTTCTCCTAGTCCAACTATCACAGGACACCAGGTCTGCCCAATTAAAGTCAATGGGGATTTAGGGACACCAGGGCTGTCCATTAATAGGGCTTGATTGGGAAGGGTTACTGGTTAAACTGGGAGCACTGGGAAAGGCTGAGGGGAAGCACTGGGGGAGGAACTGGGAGCACTGGTGGGGAACTGGAAGCACTGGGAGGGAGGAAAAGGGAAACTGGGCAAACAGGGAGCACTAGAAGGGGTTACTGGGAGGACTGGGAGTGCAAACTAGTCAAACTGGGAGCCATTCCTGGGAGCACTGGAGGTGGCTAAGGGTGGGCACTGGGGTTACTGGGAGCACTGGGAGTGGCTTAGGGTGGGCACTGGAGTTCCTGGGAGCCCTGGGGCATTACTGGGAACACTGGGAAGGGTTACTGGGGGTAAATGGGGATAGACAGGACACCAGGTCTACCCATTTAAGTCAGTGGGATAAATGAGACCCCAGGTCTACCCAGTCAAAGCAATGGGTTTCACAACCACCAGTTTCATGGGGCCCGAAGATTTTGGGGGATACCCAGGTGTATCCAGATGACTTTTGATGGGTTCCCAGGAAATTTTTTGGGTACTCAGGTGATTTGGGGGAGTATCCAGATGTATAGAGGCGATTTTTGGCGTTATTCAGGTGATTTTTTTTGGTCTTCCCAAATGCATCCAGGTGGTTTTAGGGGGTACCAGGGTTATTTTGGGAGAGATCCAGGTGATTTTTTGGTGTTCCCAGGGGTTCCCACTCACCCTGAGTGGATGGGAGAAGATGACGGCCACTGTCATGTCCTCCCAGTCAACGTGGATGCAGACGACCCTCAGCGACAGGGGAACTGTGAGGGGATACCCCAGCTTTCAGGAGGCACCCCAAAACTCCAGGGGAGGGCCTCAGGGATGGGAGGAAGCCCCGAGTTACCTCAGGAGAGGATGCAGCGCAGATACACCCAGGTGCTTTGGTCCGTGGGGCCGGTGAAGACGGCGTTCTGCAGCAGCTCCAGCTCTGGGGAGGGGCAAAGGGGGCACCCCAAAATCTCAGGGGGGCAGCCATGGGACACCTTGAGATCTGAATGGGGGCACCCAGGTTTGTGGGGGCTCAGGTGTACCCATTGAAACCAATGGGGATTTTTAGGGACACCAGGTCTACCCATTGAAATCAATGGGGATTTGGGGTTAACCAATCTACCCATTGAACTCAATGGGGATTTTGAGGCACAAGAGGTCCACCTTTTAAAACCAATGGAGATTTTTAGGGTCAACAGGTCCAGCCTCTTGATCTAATGAGGATTTAGGGACAAGTCTACCCATTGAAACCAATGGGGATTTAGGGACACCAGGTCTGTCCATTAAAAAAAATAGGGATTTTAGGAATGTCAGGTCTACCCATTAAGGACAAAGGTGATTTGAGGTCATCAGGTCTACTTACTTAAACTCATGGGCTCAGTGGGACACCAGGTTTACCCCTTAATGTGGGGAGTTTGGGAAATCATGGATGGCCATTGATATGAATGGGAAATTTGGGACATCAGATCTACCTCCATTGAAGTCAGTTGGGGGGATTTAGGAGACCAGGTCTACCCATTAAAACCAATGGAGATTTCAGGAAAACAGGTTTACCCATCAATGGAAATTGTGATCTTTGGGCAGCAGGTCTATCCATTAACAACTGTAAGGACATCAGGTCTGCCATTGAAATCAGTGGGGATTTAGGGACACCAGGTTTACTCATTAAGGTCAATGGGCATTTTTGGGACACCAGGTCTACCCATCCAACCCAACAGAGCTCAACTTCAAGCAAGGAGCAGGAGAATTTTTAGGACAGGATCCCAACAAAATTCTGGGAATTTTTCTGGAGGAATTTTTTACCTTCCTTCAGCTTTTTGGGGGGCAGAATCCTGGCCTCACCCTTCCTGCAGTTCCTGGTGAGCGCCAGGAGCTGCAGCCGGTGGTTCCAGGCCAAAAAGTTAGAGAAGTCACAACTCAGCAGGGCTCTGGCAAAGGCCAGCTTTGCCTGAGGGTCCTTCCTGGCCACCAGTACCTGCCAGTGGTCCCAGGAAGGGACTGGGAGGGCACCAGTAGAAATCAGTAAGCCCTGGGAGCTGCCCCTGAGCCCCTGTGGCCAGAGGTGGCAGCTCCCAGAATAAACCAGTAAGGGTTAATGCACTCAAACCAAATCCTAGTATGGGATTTAGGGACAACCAGATCTACCTTACTGAAGTCAATGGGGATTTAGGGACACCAGGTCTACCCATTCAAGCAAATAGGGATTTGGGGACATCAAGTCTATCCATGAAAAGCAGGTCTAAGGTCCCCCAGTATGGTCTTGGGGCTCCCACTTTTACCAGGTTTATACTGGGATGGCACCAGTATAAACCAGGAAGCACTGGGAGCCACCCCCTAACCCCTGAGCCCTGTAGGGGCAGCTCCCAGTATAAACCAGTAAGGCCAGCAAAACTGGAAGTGAATCTCAGTGGGTTCCAAGCCCCATCACAGTATAAATGAGTACATCCCAATATAACCCAGTACATCCCAGTATAATCAAGTATAAAATAATGCCCCCAGCATGCCATCCCTGTACAAATTTATATAAACCAGTGCAAATCAGTGTACCCTGGTATAACCCAGAAACTCCCAGAATCCCATCCCAGTACAAATAACTCAGTAACTCCCAGCACCCCATCCCAGTACAGTCTAGCATATCCCAGTATAACCCACAGTTGGCCACAAGGTCCTCCCTGCCAGCAGGGGGCGCTCACTCATGTGCTGCTCCCTCTCCCAGTATATCCCAGTATAACCCAGTAACCCCCAGCATCCCATCCCAGTGCAAACCAGTAAAACCCAGTGTAACCCAGTAACCCCTCCTGTGTTAAATCACGTGAAGGATGCTGCCAAAAGGGCATTTCAGATCATGCCCACTAAAGATCCTCGGCAGAGTTCTAGCTCAATTAAACAATCCCCTTCTGAGCCTTTCCTAGATTTTATAGATAGACTTCATGCAGTGGTGGAAAACCAGAGAGAGCACCAGGAGTTGCAACAGAAGATGATCCTGGAAGTGGCACAAAGCCACTTGGTGCCTGGAAGTGGCACAAAGCAATGCCAGTGATGTCTGCAAGAGGATCATCTCCGGGCTTCTGGTTGCTCTACCTCCAACCCTGGACTTCCTCACTGAGACCTGCACCAAGTGAGCCACAAGGGACCCAGATGAACAGCGGAAAGGGTCTGGGCTCAGAGGCCGGATTGCAGCACCAGCCACCATTCCAGCTGGACCACCAGAGGCTGGGAGGGTCAAATGTTTCCAGTGTGGGTGGGAGGGACATGTGATGTGCTTTTGTGCCTTTAAGAATAAAACATCACACACACTGGTGGAAGCAGTGGGGGAGGGGGAGAAAGGGAACATTCCAGTTCCAAAAAACAAGGGAGGAGTGTGAGCTTCTCTGTTGAGAAAAATGGGACAGGTCACCGGGTTGTTGGGGTTGTGGGGCAACCCAGTTCTGGGAAGGTATGGGACCCTAAGGAACCCTCAGGGTTGGCAACAACCAAGAGGATATGGAAGCCATTTAGGTTTGAGTTAACAACAGGTGTGCCTTCCAACACACCGGACTGACAAGTGGTCACCATTGACCCTGGACACGTGACCAACCTACAGCAGACTGATAGTAAGTGCCTTGTTATCAGGGATTCTAAGCACACTCCCTCTGAGATCAAGATTAGTCCAGCACTTTTGCCATCAGATCTGGAGCAACGAGCTCTCCTGGCACGTTGTGTCCATCCTCCCCTCTTCCTACCAAAGGGCCGAGTCATTGCCCAGGCCATACCACTGCCCAAACTGCCCTAGGATGGTCTGGATCTTTCATTCTATTGGACAGAAATGGTGGGAGAGAACAAACCCATAATTTGGTGTGGGCTCAAGAGGGAGGAGGATTTCATCCAACTCCAGAGAATGATGGACACAGGATCAGATGTGACAGTCATACCACCACACAAGTGGCCATCACATTGGGAGTTGCAACCCGTGGTTGGTAAGGTTACAGGTAGAGGGGGCACACAATTGGCAAAACAATCCAAGAGCATTGTGCAAATTGAGAGACCAGATGGGCAACTGGCTTCTTTGTTTTTTCTAGATTCCAAATTTACCTTGTGGGAAGAGATGTCATGTCCCAATGGGGAATTACACTAGAAATCCCAAAAAACCCAAAAGATTTTTATTTGCCTCGACTGAAGAGTGCCCCTTCCAAAAACTAAATTGGCTGATGGATACCCCAGTTTGGGAGGATCAGTGGCCGCTGAACAAACAGAAATTGAAGGCACTCAAATAACCCTTGGAGGAGCAATTGGATAAAGGTCACATTGTGGAAACTAACAGTCCCTTGATTTCTCTGGTGTTTATGATCAAAAAGCCGGGGAAGGACAAGTGGCACCTCCTCCACGATTTTGCGAAAAATATGAGGTCATTAAAGGCATGGGGTCTTTTCAGGCAGGCATACCATCCCCTTCAATGCTTTTGCTTCCTCTAGGAAATGATGAAAAGGAAGTGGGGAACCCAAACCCCGTGTTATCCCTAACTCAGTGCCCTAAATCGATTGTGTTAAACTGTGCTTACCTGTGGATGTTCTTTTTAGATTTCTTTTAAGAGCATCCTCCTGACCCCCAAGATGAGGCCAGAACTCTTGTGTTTGCTGTTGCTTCTGACTCAGTCAGCAGGACAGGGACATGAATGTGAGGACACTCAAGGGATACACTGCTCCAATCTATCCAGAAAAATCCAGAGCATCCAGAACTCCGTCCAGAAAATGAAAGGCATGATGGAGGAAATCAAGTGAGGAGCAGGAGACTGGCTGGAGAGCATCTTTAAAGACCGAGGGTTGCCAGGGGGAATGTCATCATTTGTAAAGGATGTCTTACTGGCTGTTCTGGTTGTCATTTGAATTTACACAGCCTTTAGCACTCTCAAAGGAGTCATTACAAAGTGTATTAAGAAAAAAACAGCCCCTTCCGATGTAACTGTGGCTGCTGTTGAGAGATGGTGGAAGAGGCCAGAGAGAGCAGTTTAAGGAGTTTGTCTCCACCCTCCTTCCCTTCAAAATTAAACAGACAAGAGGGAGATGTGGTGGTGGGTTTTTGAGAGGTTTGATAAGTTATGGTTTGCTCCTCTTACCTCCCCACCCCCCAGTGCCTGGTGTCTGGTTTACCCCAGATTTTCCCCTCCCCCATCCCTTTGTCCCCTTTCCTGACCCTGCCCTGGGGCCAATCACCCACCTGCCCCACCCCTCTGCCCCCTGGTTTAAATGTTAAGCACGGGACCCTGCTCGCTCTCTCTCTCCTGTAACACCTGGAGGAACAAAGACCTCTGTAAGAGAGAGCCTTCTCTGAGACCTTTGCTTCGTACCCAGACATGGAGGATATTCAGGATCCAGAGAGCAGGAAACAGCTCTGCTCTCTACCCTTACTTGCACTGCTTGCAGTCTGGGAAACGGCCACTCCTGACCAGCGTGGCCGGGGACAGAGCCAGCCGCCCCCACCCCGGCCCCCTGACACCAACAAACATCACTCTGTCCATCTGCAAAAATTCACAGACCAACACAGAGCGTTTGCTTTGTGATGTCAGGGCACGGTTGCCACGCCATCGTGGTGACATCACAGGACTGATCCACACTGTCTTCCATAACAAACCTCTGACATGCACCACTGGGACTTTGTCTCCGTCTACTGTATGCAGGAGCTCAGACTGAGCAGGAGCCTCGGGTGTTGACCAAGCAGGTGGCCTTTGGTAAATACTTCTCCCAATTTTTGAAAGATCCCCCACCCAGTGCTTTCAACTGGGTTTTTAACAGTCCATTGTAGCTCTCCTCTTGCCTGCAGCTGCTGCATGGTAGGGGATGTGGTGCACCTACTCAATGCCATGTTCTCTTGCCAAGCTGTTGATAAGGCTGTTCTTGAAATGAGTCCCATTGTCTGACTCAATTCTCTCAGGGGTACCATGCCTCCAAAGAACTTCCTTTTCCAGGCCTAGAATGGTGCTATGGGCCATAATGTGAGGCACAGAGTAGGTCTCCAGCCACCTCGTGGTGGCTTCTACCATGGTCAGCACATAGAGCTTGCTTTGGCGTGTCTGGGGCAGTGTAATATAATCAACCTGCCAGGCCTCCCAATAATTTTATTTTGACTATTGCCTACTATACCATAGGGGCTTCAACTGCTTGGCCTGCTGGATGGAAGCACATGTCTCACAGTCATGGATAACCTGGGTAGTACTGTCCATGGTTAGATCCACGCCTAGGTCTCGTGCCCACTTACAGGTGGCATCTCTGTCCTGCTGGCCTGAGGCATCATGGGCCCATCAAGCTAGGAACAACTCTCCCTTGTGTTGCCAATCTAAGTCTATCTATCAATCTAAGTTGCCAATCTAAGTCTACCTCTATCTTTGCAGCCTAATCTACCTGCTCATTTTTTCCATGTTCCTCATTAGCTCTACTCCTGGGGACATGGGCATCTACATGGCGGACTTTCACAGGTAGCTTCTCTACCCGAGTGGCAATGTCCTTCCACTCCTCAGCAGCCCAGATTGGTTTTCCCTTATGCCGCCAGTTGGCTTTTTCCACCTTTCCAGCCAACCCCGCAGAGCATTGGCGACCATCCAGGAATCAGTGTAGAGGTAGAGCTTTGGCCACTTCTCTCTTTCAGAAATGTCCAGGGCAAACTGAATGGCTTTGAGTTCAGCAAGTTGACTCGATCCAGCTTCTCCTTCAGTGGCTTGTGCAGCCTGTTGTGTGGGGCTCCATATGGCTGCTTTCCACTTTTGTTTTATGCCTACAATGCAACAGGAACCATCTGTAAAAAGAGTGTAGCGTGTGTCTTCTGCTGTCAGCTCATTATACGGTAGTTCTTCTTAATCCCTTGTCACTTCTTCCTACTCCTCTTTGACCATGAGACCAAAGCTTTCACCTTCCAGCCAGCTGGTAATTATTTCTAAAATCCCAAGGCGATTCGGGTTTCCAATAAAGGCGCACTGTGTGATGAGGGCAATCCATTTGCTCCATGTGGCGTCGGTGGCATGGTGGGTAAAGGGAACTTTTCCTTTAAACATCCACCCCAGCACAGGCAGTCGGGGTGCCAGGAGGAGTTGCACCTCTGTACCAATCACCTCCGAGGCGGCTTGAACTCCTTCATGGGTGGCCAAGATTTCCTTCTCTGTGGGAGTATAGTTGGCTTCAGACCCTCTGTAGCTTCGGCTCCAGAATCCCAGTGGTCGGCCTCAAGTCTCCCCAGGCACCTTCTGCCAAAGGCTCCAGGACAGGCCATTGTTCCCGGCTGCTGAGTAGAGCACATTCTTCACATCTGGTCCCGTCCTGACTGGGCCAAGGGCTACCGCATGAGCGATCTCCTGCTTGATCTGGGCAAAGGCTTGCTGCTGTTCAGGGCCCCAGTGGAAATCATTCTTCTAGTGGGTAACCAGGTAGAGAGGACTCATGATCTGGCTGTACTGGGGAATGTGCATTCTCTAAAAGCCTATGGCACCTAGGAAAGCTTGTGTTTCCTTCTTGCTGGTTGGTGGAGACATTGCGGTGATCTTGTTGATTACTTCTGTGGGTATCTGGCGACGTCCATCTTGCTACTTTACTCCTAAGAACTGGATCTCTCGGGCAGGTCCCTTGACCTTGCTCTTCTTGATGGCAAAGCCGGCTTCCAGGAGAATCTGGATGATCTTCTCTCTTTTCTCAAACACTTCCATTGCTGTGTTCCCCCACACAATGATGTCATCAATATACTGCAGATGTTCTGGAGCCTCTCCCTTTTCCAGTGCAGCCTGGATCAGCCCATGGCAGATGGTGGGACTGTGCTTCCACCCCTGGGGCAGTCGGTTCCAGGTGTACTGCACTCCCCTCCATGTGAACGCAAACTGAGGCCTGCACTCTGCAGCCAGAGGAATGGAGAAAAATGCATTAGCAATGTCAGTAGTGGCGTACCAGCTCACTGCCTTGGAGTCCAGCTCGTACTGGAGTTCCAGCATGTCCGGCACAGCAGCGCTCAGCGGTGGTGTCACCTCATTCAATGCACGATAGTCCACAGTCAGTCTCCATTCTCCATCAGACTTGCGCACAGGCCAGATGGGGCTGTTGAAGGGTGAGTGGGTTTTGCTGACCACCCCTTGGCTCTCCAGCTCCCGGATCATCTTGTGGATGGGGATCACGGCATCTCGATTGGTCCGATACTGCCGGCGGTGCACCGTCAAGGTGGCAACTGGCACTCCTTGTTCTTCTACCTTCAGGAGTCCTACTGCAGATGGGTTCTCTGACAGTCCAGGCAAGGTGTTCAATTTCTTGATGCCCTCTGCCTCCACAGCAGCTATCCCAAAAGCCCGTCTTAGTCCCTTAGGGTCTCAGGTAATACCCATTCCGGAGGAAGTCAATGCCCAGGATACACGGGGCCTTTGGGCCGGTTGCAATCAGATGTTTCTGCCACTCCTTCCTGGTCAGGCTCACCTCGGCTTCTACCAGAGTCAGTTGCTGTGATCCCCCTGTCACCCCGGATATCAATGGAAATTGGTTGTGCCCCCACATGTCCCAATGGCATCTGGGTACACTGTGCACCACTGTCAACTAAAGCTTCATATTTCTGTGGCTCTGATGTGCCAGGCCATCAAATCCACACAGTCCAAAAGACTCAGTTTTCCCGTGCCTCTTCCTGGCCAGAGGCAGGTCCTCTCTAGCACTGATTATTGTTTCCTTCCTGGGCATACATAGTAGAGCTTCCTTCAAGGGGATCTGACAGAGAATTCTCACCTCTAAAATGCCTGACAGCTTGGTCATGGGAGGCTGAGGCTACCTTCATTTTAGTGGGACCCCCTCGGTTAGTGTTTCTCTCCTTGAGCTCACGCACCCATGCTGCCAGGACGGAAGTGGGTTTCCCATCCCACCTTCCCATGTCTTCCCCATGGTTGTGCAGGAAGGACCACAGGTCAGCTCTTGGGGTGTACCCTCTCTCTCTAGCTGGGGGATGTTGGGCTCTGACTTTTGGGCCTGTAACTCACAACGGTGCCACATGGGAACTGTTCCTCCTCATCTCCTCCCTCATCTCCCTCATCTCCTCTTTGAGTTCCTTAACCACAGCAGAGACCTGAGCCTTCATTGGGCTATTGATCACACTCTCATAATTTCTGCGCTTGCTGGTGACAGAACCCAGCACTGTCTCTCTGCTGTCTCCAGCATTAATTGTTGCAATGAAGATGGTGTATTGAGATGGCCCTAGAGTTGCCAGACTCCACAGCATTTGTCCTGTGCACCTGACCTTGTCAGGTCATTACCATGCTCTCCACCTCTCCCAAAGAGTACCTCCAATACTGCCACTTCCCTCAGCTGTTGGATCCCTTCCTCAAGGGTCTTCCAGCGCATTTTATGATGGTGGTCCTGCATTCTGTCTCTGTGGACAAACCTCTCCCTTACACTCATTAGAAGTCGCTCCCAGAGGGAAAGGGGCCCTGGCTCCCTTAAGAATACCTGATTCACCTCTGAGTCCTGGGTCCAGGGTCCCAAATTCCTTGCCTCACCACCACTATTTAGTTGCACACCTGTACCTATAAGGTCTCACAACTAAAGTAACCAGGCTGTATAAGCCTCATATCCCAGTCATGCAGTATCTTTTTGCAGATTTTGGAGACTTTCATACACCAGGGACTCAGTGATAATCTCAACCTCTGGCTCCCCTGCAGGTTGTGGGAGCCCTTCTTTCTTATCCTTATTCTCTGGGTGCTCTGATTTCATCTTAGACTTCTTCATTTCCACATGGCGACTGCTGCTGGCTCTGACTGCCCCTGTGGTTCAGCTGGAACCTGGACGGTTGTAACATCTGTGGGTTCCACTGCTGCACCATCAGACTCTCCCTTTTCAGGGCAGAGCGGTGGTTTCCCACCATCTGGGGCTAATGAGGCCACCACTGGGGAAATGTGCTCCTTTAACATCTGGCCTATCTCCTTCACCAGAAGCCCCACCCAATCTGGGTGGTTCATTTCTGAGGTGGGCTGCAAGGCAGGGTCAGGCGGTGGGACAGCATCCCTATTCTGTGGGGCAGTGTCAGGCTCCATGACAGAATCCCCAGTCTCTGAGGTAGGTGTCTGTGTGGTGATCTAAGTCAACCTCACCTTATCTCTGAAAGCTAAAAAGACCAGGACTATCAGCAACACTTGGTTTGTATCTAGAGGAAATTTAAACCCTTCAAAAGCTGGTGGGGTAGGCACAAAGAAGTGGTTGAAGGGCTTGGAGAAAACTTCCCCCACTGGCATTTCCTCACAGAAAGTACCATTCTGAAAGTAACTCCAAAAATACCCACTTAGTGTGTGATAGCCATGTATTCATGTGCCACCTTCCAGAGGAAGTTAAAAATCCATTAATTCCTCCACCTTATTAACCCACAAAACAAACTGGATAACAGCCACAGTAGCCTCAGTTATAGGACCCATGTTTAGATAAGGGCCTGCAAATGG
Organism: Acrocephalus arundinaceus; assembly: GCA_021534815.1. NCBI lineage: Eukaryota > Metazoa > Chordata > Aves > Passeriformes > Sylviidae > Acrocephalus > Acrocephalus arundinaceus. Next base: position 76,413 of record JAJEOU010001954.1, read on the forward strand.
GAGAAATACAGCCACAACAACGTGCCACCCAAGCCAGGGTAAGCTAGACTACATGGTGTTACCTAATGAGGTTTCTATATCCAGCACACATGAAAGAAAATACCAGGTTTCTCAAGAACCATTATTCCTTTTTTCACCTTTCTTTTCTCAGTGCCCTCGAGCCTCACACTGGGCACCAAATCTGTCTTGGTTTGAAAGACAGGTATGTGCTAGGGAGGGGCAGGGCCTCCTTAGAATGGAGAATCCAAATCCTTTCCCTCCAAATTATTATAATTTAGAAAATTAAAGGGCTCTCAGGCAGAGGTATGGGGATAGGAACAACAGTTCTTTACTAGTATGTATGACAAGGCAAACAAACAACAACTCCAGCATTAAAACAAACAGAACCAGGACCTCGAGCGGCTTTGCTTCACAAAGCCCAGGCAGCCTGATCTCGGTGCCCCTGCAGGACTCTGAGTGAAGCGTAGAATAGGACTTTACAACTAGAAATTGTAAGCAGGTATGTTTTATTTCCAGCTGGGACACCGGGGGATATCTCCTCCAAACCGTGCGTACCTGGTCAAGACAAGGTCCAGGTTTAAATACACATTGATCCCACAGCCTACACATCCTACCCACCCATTCTCACCTTCTCTCACTGTTATTCTAATGAGCTGTCACGCCTCTTGGTGTCTGTGAGTTGGGGTCTTGGGAGGAAGGCCAACGTCTTCCTCAGGTTTATCTTTGCTTCTGGGCAGGCACAGTGGAGGTTTGGCTATTTTTCAGGTCACTTTGCTCTTACCAAGATTAGGAGCTTGATTTTGCTTGATGAAAGCACAAAGTTCTGCTTTATTGATTTTTGACAATACCTGGGTCCCACTTTGCTGAGTTTTAACATTACACATTTTACCTATATGACTTCTACTTAGTAACTACCTAACACCAAGCTAAAAAGCTCATCTTGTGTGTGTTCTCAGTACAAGCTGTTTCTTTACTTCTACAAATCATCAGAAGCTGCTTCTAAATCTTGTTTTTTTTATATTCATAAACGTCCTCCATCTCATGGAGCACTAAGCTGGAAGGATGGAAAATCCCGGGCTGGTGGATGGATATATCAGAAGCTCCGTCAGTGGTAGCTGGATGGCAGGGATGTCCCGGCAGGGCAGGGCAGGGGTACAGCACAGCCAAAAACCTCAAAGCAGTTCCAAAGAGGCAGCAGCAGCGGGACAGGGCCGGCCCAGCTCCAGCAGGGCAGGGGGAGGCGAGCTCAGAATTCCTGGGCACACGGGCAGATGGTGGTAGATTTCCCAGGCCCGGACTTGCTGGTGACAGTGAACTCGTCCCGCAGCAAGCAGCAGCCTGGCCGTCCTCTCTCTGATGCCGAGAGCAAGAGACAGCAGAGCTGCCCCCAGCCCCGTCCTTTTTCTGCTCCCCAAACTCGTGTGATCTCCCCCCTCTGAGAGAAACTTCCAGAGCCCTAAGAAGTGTAGCCAGATCTACAAATCCTCTCCTCTGCCACTTTGTTCTGCTAATACCTATAAATACACAGAAGTGAGTTTCCTAGGAGTTATGGAAAAAATTCTAAAAGTAAAAGAGAACCAAATCTAACCCTGAACACCCTGGCACCCAAACCCAGCAGTGGGTCAGGCAGTGTCCATGGCCACAGCTCCTTGCAATGGCCCAGTGCAGGATGATCCAACCTCATTCCTGCCAAGGGCAGGCTGGGGTGGTCTTGGTGGCACCTTGGGCTTGCACACACTTGGTGAGGTGTCTGTTTTAACTGGGAAACTCAGAAGTTTTAGGTTGCTTAAAAAATAAAAAAGAAAGCCCCTCTTTGGTTGTGTGCAGCCATTCCCAAGCAAAGTAGACCCTGGTGACTGAGGAGAGACAGGATGGGCTTGGGGAATGTGGAGCAAGGTTGTCCACACTGGTCAGACCTCAAGGCACAGCTTCTCTGAGCAGGCCAGACCTCCTGAGAAAATCCTGGTCAATATCAATCACTAAATGCTGCAATCACCCTTGTGTAATAAGAAAAGTAATAAAATGTGCCCTTTGATAAAGGAATACATACTTCCAAATAGTCTTTAAAATTTCTCTATAATGCAGCAGGAAAACTTCCTAATGAACTGCACCAGACCAGAGGGAAATCAAGGCACAGCCATGGTTGTCAGCACTTGCTTGATCCCAATGAGCCCCGTGGTGCATTTGGTGCTGAGCCCTGGAACCTCAGGCCTGAGAGGAGATGCACAAACCTTGCCAGAGTCAAAGTAGAGGAAACAACAAATGTCTTGAAGTATAAGGTCCCCTATGTCAATCCCCAACACAGGCTCCGCATGAGGCTGTAAGCAGAGAACTGGAGGCCAGGATTGCACAAAACCTTCAGAGACTCAGTGTGGAAGGAAAATCCAAAGTATCTTAAAATCTTGAGTATCTCAAAGCATTATGAGCCCACTGTGTGTCAGTGCAAAGCTCTCAAGGGACTCATTAAAGCAGATAATTGGAGGCCAGGATTGCACAAAACTTTCAGAGACTCAGTGGCAAAAAGAAGTTTAAACTTACCCTGAGTACCTTGAAGTATTAATAAACCCCACTGAGTTTTTACTGGCTAAGAATCCCAAGGGACTCGTTAAAGCAGATAATAGGCCATGATTACAAACTCTAAGATCAGTTCAAAAAATTCTGTAATAAACTTTGAGTACCTGAAGCATTAATGAGCCCCACTGAGTGTTGTTACTGACAAAGCCTCTCAAGGGACTCATTAAAGCAGAGAATTGGAGGCCAGGATTGCACAAACCTCTCAGAGACTCCAAGGCAAAAGCCAAACCCAAAGTCCTTGGAAAAACCTGCAGTCCCTGGCAGCATGAAGGAGCCCCCCAGGGCCATTGCTGACCAAGGCTCCTTCCCCAGGGACTCCTTCCAGCACATCCTGGAGGCCACTGGCATGGGGGGATGCTGAGGCAGGACAAGGGGCTGACAGTGCCCAGCCTTGCTGGGGCTGTGCCAGGAGGCCCCAGGGCCTCAGGACAAGGGGTCTCCTCAGTGTCCTTGGTGGCACAGAGGCTGCTGTGGCCCAGGGCACCAAGCCTTGGCTTCTCTTTGTCCCCACCTGTCATCACTGCCTGCAGTTCTCTGCTCTGCCTGGGGCCTGGGGACACTTTCTGTGTCGTGTCCCTCAGTGGGACCCATTAAAACTTCCAGAAACTTTGGAGTTGGCTTCTGCCTTGGAGTTCTGGAGAGGTTTCTTCAGCTCCCTCTCAGGGACTGATGTTCAGGGCCTCAGCACAAAGCCCTGAGAGGGTCATTAAAGTCCTTGTGCTGTGTCTGTGCTGATGAGCTGGGCTGAGCTCATCATCCAGAGGAGATCCTGGTAACCAAGAAGAGCTTAAAAACACATTTCTCTGGATGAGCAGCTTTTCTGCCAGCCCAGCAGGGCTGGGGCACTGCCTGCAGCCACCCCGGGCACAGCACACAGGCACACAGGGCTTCAGCTCAGCCTGGGCTGGCAGCACAGAGCAGAGCTCACTCAGGGCTCACTGCAGGAGAAATCCTCCCAGGCTTGCAAACAGTCACTCTCTGGCTGGGGAAGAGAAGCTGCAGCTCCTGCAGGGATCTCCTGAAGCTGCCACATCCCCCAGCTTGGAGCACCTTCCAGGAGCACTGTGGGAGCTGCTGCAGGGCAGGGATGTGGCCCTAGGGCAGGGCTGGGTTTCCCTGCTGCCCCAGCCCAGGCCCAGCACAAGGCAGCTCCCTGGGCCAGGCTCTGCTGCAGGGCTGAGCAGCCGGGGCTGCAGCCAGGGGTGCCCAGGGCTGT
>JAJEOU010000843.1:0-24028 GCA_021534815.1 Acrocephalus arundinaceus
ACGGCCAGCTGGAAATATGGGGGAAATGGGGGAAAAATGGGAAAATGGAATAATGGGAGAAAATGGGGAATGAAATAATGGGAATAAATGGGGAAAAATGAGGGGAAAATTGGGGAAAAAATGGGAAAAATGGGAAAAAATGGGGAAAATGGGGAAAATGGGGAAATGGGAAAAATGGGAAAAATGGGAAAAAAAATGGGAAAATGGGGAAAATGGGGAATTAATGAGGGGAAAATGGGGAAATAAATAATGGGGGAAAAATGGGGAAAAATGGGGGGGAAATGGGGAAAAAATGGGAAAAATGGGGAAAATGGGGGGAATGGGGAAAATGGGGAATAATGGGGAAAAATGGGGAATAATGGGGGGAAAATGAGGGAATAATGGGGGAAATGGGGAGAAATGGGGAAAAATGGGGGGAAATGGGGGAAAAATGGGGAAAATGGGGAAAATGGAAATAATGGGGAAAATGGGGAGAAATGGGAATAATGGGGAATAAATAATGGGGAAAAATGGGGGAAAAAATGGGGGGGAAATGGGGAAAAATGGGGAATAAATAATGGGAAATCATGGGGAATAATGGGGAATAATGGGGGGAAAATGAGGGAATAATGGGGAAAATGGGGAGAAATGGGGAGAAAATGGGGAGAAAAATGGGGGGAAATGGGGAAAAATGAGGGAAAAATGGGGAATAAATAATGGGGAAAATGGGGAATAATGGGGAATAATGGGGAATAATGGGGGGAAAATTGGGGGGAAAATGGGGAAAAAAATGGGGGGAAAATGGGGAAAAATGAGGGAAAAATGGGGAGAAAAATGGGGAAAAACAATGGGGAAAAATGGGGAAAATGGGGAAAAATGGGGAAAATGGGGAAAAAATGGGGAAAAATGGGGAAAAATGTGGAAAAATGTGCCAGTCCCAACCCCACATTCCCAATCCCAAATCCCTGAATTCCCTGATGAATTCCTTGCCTGATTAATTAACTCCCAATTAATTAACTCACTAATTACCTTGGCATTGAGCATGTCTACGCAGAAGTGGCACAGGGCTGCCCTGAAGAAATGTTCCAGTCCCAACCCCACATTCCCAAATCCCTGAATTCCCTGATTGATTAATGAATTCCCTGACTGATTAATTAATTAGTGACTAATTAACTCATTAAATACCTTGGCATTGAGCATGTCCACACAGAAGTGGCACAGGGCAGCTCTGAAGAAATGTTCCAGTCCCAACCCCACATTCCCAATCCCAAATTAATGAAAATTCCCTGATTGATTAATGAATTCCCTGACTGATTAGGTATTTAATTACTGATTAATTAATTAATTACCTTGGCATTAAGCATGTCCACGCAGAAGTGGCACAGGGCAGCCCTGAAGAAATGTTCCAGTCCCAACCCCACATTCCCAATCCCAAATTAATGAAAATTCCCTGATTGATTAATGAATTCCCTGACTGATTAATTAACTCCCAGTTAATTAATTAGTGATTAATTACCTTGGCATTAAGCATGTCCACGCAGAAGTGGCACAGGGCAGCCCTGAAGAAATGTTCCAGTCCCAACCCCACATTCCCAGATTAATTCCCTGAATTCCCTGATTGATTAATAAATTCCCTGACTGGTTAGGTATTTAATTAGTGATTAATTAATTAATTACCTTGGCATTAAGCATGTCCACGCAGAAGTGGCACAGGGCTGCCCTGAAGAAATGTTCCAGTCCCAACCCCACATTCCCAGATTAATTCCCTGAATTCCCTGATGAATTCCCTGAATTCACTGACTGATTAATTAACTCCCAGTTAATTAATTAGTGATTAATTACCTTGGCATTAAGCATGTCCACGCAGAAGTGGCACAGGGCTGCCCTGAAGAAATGTTCCTTGGCGCTGTACTTGAGCAGGGGGCTGTCCATGGCCACTGCCCCCACCTGCACACGGAGAGATCCCGGAATTCCAGGGAATTCCGGAATTCCAGAGGATCCCAGAATGCCAGAAATCAACCCCAGAATTCCAGGGAATTCTGGAATTCCAGGGAATCCCAGAATGCCAGAAAACAACCCCAGAATTCCAGGGAATCCCGGAATTCCAGGGGATCCCAGAATGCCAGAAATCAACCCCAGAATTCCAGGGAATTCCGGCGTTCCAGGGGATCCCAGAATGCCAGGGATTAACCCCAGAATTCCAGGGAATCCCGGAGTTCCAGGGGATCCCAGAATGCCAGGGATTAGCCCCAGAATTCCAGGGAATTCCGGAGCTCCAGGGGATCCCAGAATGCCAGAAATTAACCCCAGAATTCCAGGGAATCCCGGAATTCCAGGGGATCCCAGAATGCCAGAAATCAACCCCAGAATTCCAGGGAATTCCGGCGTTCCAGGGGATCCCAGAATGCCAGGGATTAACCCCAGAATTCCAGGGAATCCCGGAGTTCCAGGGGATCCCAGAATGCCAGGGATTAGCCCCAGAATTCCAGGGAATCCCGGAGTTCCAGGGGATCCCAGAATGCCAGGGATTAACCCCAGAATTCCAGGGAATCCCGGAGTTCCAGGGGATCCCAGAATGCCAGGGATTAACCCCAGAATTCCAGGGAATCCCGGAGTTCCAGGGGATCCCAGAATGCCAGGGATTAACCCCAGAATTCCAGGGAATTCCGGAATTCCAGGGGATCCCAGAATGCCAGAAATCAACCCCAGAATTCCAGGGAATTCCGGAGTTCCAGAGGATCCCAGAATGCCAGAAATCAACCCCAGAATTCCAGGGAATTCCGGAATTCCAGGGGATCCCAGAATGCCAGAAATCAACCCCAGAATTCCAGGGAATTCTGGAATTCCAGGGGATCCCAGAATGCCAGGGATTAACCCCAGAATTCCAGGGAATTCCGGCGTTCCAGGGGATCCCAGAATGCCAGGGATTAACCCCAGAATTCCAGGGAATTCCGCAGTTCCAGGGGAGCCCAGAATGCCAGAAATTAACCCCAGAATTCCAGGGAATTCCGCAGTTCCAGGGGATCCCAGAATGCCAGGGATTAACCCCAGAATTCCAGGGAATTCCGGAGTTCCAGGGGATCCCAGAATGCCAGAAATCAACCCCAGAATTCCAGGGAATTCCGGCGTTCCAGGGGATCCCAGAATGCCAGAAATTAACCCCAGAATTCCAGGGAATTCCGGAATTCCAGGGGATCCCAGAATGCCAGGGATTAACCCCAGAATTCCAGGGAATTCCGGAGTTCCAGAGGATCCCAGAATGCCAGAAATCAACCCCAGAATTCCAGGGAATCCCAGAGTTCCAGGGGATCCCAGAATGCCAGAAATCAACCCCAGAATTCCAGGGAATCCCGGAATTCCAGGGGATCCCAGAATGCCAGAAATCAACCCCAGAATTCCAGGGAATTCCGGAGTTCCAGGGGATCCCAGAATGCCAGAAATCAACCCCAGAATTCCAGGGAATCCCGGAATTCCAGGGGATCCCAGAATGCCAGAAATCAACCCCAGAATTCCAGGGAATTCCGGCGTTCCAGGGGATCCCAGAATGCCAGAAATCAACCCCAGAATTCCAGGGAATTCCGGCGTTCCAGGGGATCCCAGAATGCCAGGGATTAACCCCAGAATTCCAGGGAATTCCGGAGTTCCAGGGGATCCCAGAATGCCAGAAATTAACCCCAGAATTCCAGGGAATTCCGGCGTTCCAGGGGATCCCAGAATGCCAGAAATTAACCCCAGAATTCCAGGGATTAACCCCAGAATTCCAGGGAATCCCGGAGTTCCAGGGGATCCCAGAATGCCAGGGATTAACCCCAGAATTCCAGGGAATTCCAGCATTCCAGGGGATCCCAGATTTCCAGGAAATCCCAAAATTCCAGGGAATCAACCTTGGTGTTGCAAGGGATCCCAGAATTCCAGAGAATCCATCATTGCCAGGAATCAATCCTGGAATTCCAGGGAATCCCAAAATTCCGGGGAATCAAACCTGGGATTCCAGGGGATCTCAGGATTCCAGGGGATCCCAAAATTCCAGGGGATCCCAAAATTCCAGGGGATCAACCCCGGAGTTCTGGGGGATCCCAGGAGCACCAGGAGATCCCACGGGATCGGATTGGAGAGGAGGAGGAGGAGGAGGAAGAAGTGAAAGAAAAAATTCCTCGGGATCAGAGCCCCAAATTTCGGGATCCGAGCCCCAAATTTTTTAGGATGTTTGAAATCTCAGGGGTCAGACCCTGCAGGTTTTGGGATCAGATCCCCAGGAAAAGCAGGAAAATGAGGGGAAAATCAGGAAAATGAGGGGAAAAACAGGAAAGGAAGGAAAAAAATCAGGAAAAGGAGGGAAAAAGCAGGAAAGGAAGGAAAAAATCAGGAAAAGGAGGGAAAAAAATCAGGAAAAGGAGGGAAAAAGCAGGAAAGGAGAGGAAAAAATCAGGAAAAGGAGGGAAAAAATCAGGAAAAGGAGGGAAAAAATCAGGAAAAGGAGGAGAAGAGCAGGAAAGGAAGGGGAAAAGCAGGAAAGGAGGGGAAGAGCAGGAAAAGGAGGGAAAAAGGCAGAAAATGAGGGGAAGAATCAGGAAAAGGAGGGGGAAATCAGGAAAAGGAGGGAAAAATCAGGAAAGGAGGGAAAGAGCAGGAAAAGGAGGGAAAAAAGCAGGAAATGAGGGGAAAAACAGGAAAGGAGGGGAAGAGCAGGAAAAGAAGGGAAAAGGGCAGAAAAATAAAGGAAAAAAGCAGGAAAATGAGGGGAAAACAGGAAAATGAGGGAAAAAACAGAAAATGAGAGAAAAAAACAGGAAAAGGAGGGAAAAAAGCAGGAAAAGGAGGGAAAAAGCAGGAAAAGGAGGGAAAAATCAGGAAAAGGAGGGAAAAAAACAGGAAAAGGAGGGAAAAAGCAGGAAAAGGAGGAAAAAATCAGGAAAAGGAGGGAAAAAATCAGGAAAAGGAGGGAAAGAGCAGGAAAAGGAGGGGAAAAACAGGAAAATGAGGGAAAAAAGCAGGAAATGAGGGAAAAATCAGGAAAATGAGGGAAAGAGCAGGAAAAGGAGGGAAAAGGAGGGAAGAGGAGGAGGAGGAGGAGGAGCAGGGCAGGGACGAAGGCCTCACCTGCTCGTAGATGTCGATGGCGCGCGGGAACTGCTCGAGCTGAGCCGCGAACGCCGCCACCTTCAGCAGGCACTTGTTGGCTGAGCTGGGGTGGGACAGGGAATTCTGCATGGAATTGAGCTTGGAATTCCCAAAAATCCAAAAATCCCCAAAATCCCGGCCCAAATCCCAAAAATCCCGGCCAAAATCCCCAAAAATCCCGGCCAAAAAACCCCAAATCCAGCCCAAAATCGGTGAAATCCCAGCCCAAATCCCCAAATCCCCAATCCCCACCTTCAGCAGGCACTTGTTGGCTGAGCTGGGGTGGGACAGGGAATTCTGCATGGAATTGAGCTGGGAATTCCCAAAAATCCAAAAATCCCAAAAATCCTGGCCCAAATCCCAAAAATCCCGGCCAAAATCCCCAAAAATCCCGGCCAAAAAACCCCAAATCCAGCCCAAAATCGGTGAAATCCCAGCCCAAATCCCCAAATCCCCAAATCCCCAAATCCCCAATCCCCACCCACCTTCAGCAGGCACTGATTGGCTGAGCTGGGGTGGGACAGGGAATTCCAGATGGAACTGGGCTCAGAATTCTCAAAAATCCCAAAAATCCCGGCCCAAATTCCAAAAATCCCGGCCAAAATCCAAAAAAAAATCCCAAAAATCCCGGCCAAAAAATCCCCAAATCCATCCTGAAATCCATGAAATCCCGGCCCAAATCCTCCCAGATCCCCAAAATCTCCCAAATCCCACCCCAACCCCCAAATCCACCCCAAATCAGTGAAATCCCGGCCCAAACCCCCCCCAAAATCCCAAATCCCCCCAAAATCCCAAATCCCCCCAAAAATCCCGAATCCCCCCAAAACCCCCCAAAAATCCCAAATCCCCCCAAAATCCCCCCAAAAATCCCAAATCCCCCCAAAATCCCCCAACATCCCCAAATCCCCCCAAAATCCCCCCAAAATCCCAAATCCCCCCAAAATCCCCCCAAAATCCCAAATCCCCCAAAATCCCCCCAAAATCCCAAATCCCCCCCAAAATCCCCCCAAAATCCCAAATCCCCCCAAAATCCCCCCAAAATCCCAAATCCCCCCCAAATCCCCCCAAAAATCCCGAATCCCCCCAAAAATCCCAAATCCCCCCCAAATTCCCCCAAAAATCCCAAATCCCCCCAAATCCCCCCCAAATCCCCCAAACCCCCGGGATCCCCCCCAGCCCCTCTGGGATCCCCCCGGATCCACTGGGGAGGAGCCGGAATTGGTTTGGGATCCCTCGGGATCCGTTGGGATTTGGGATCGGGATCCATCAGGAACCATCAGAGTTTGGGTTGGGATCCCTCGGGGTTGGGATCCATTGGGATCCACCGGGATCTGGGATTCAGGTTGGGATCCATTGGGGTTTGTTGGGATTTGGGTCGGGATCCACTGGAATTGCAGCCGGATCCGCTGGGATCCATTGGGATCCGTTGGGTTCCGGGATTCAGGTCAGGATCCAGTGGAGTTTGTTGGGATTTGGGATCAGGATCCATCAGGATCCGTTGGGATTTGGGGTTCGGGATCCACCAGGATCCATTGGGATCTGGGCCAGGATCCACGGGGAACCATTGGGATTTGGGATCCACTGGGATTTGGGGGTCCAGGATCCATCAGGATCCATTGGGATTTGGGATTTGGGCCGGGATCCATCAGGATCTGTTGGGATTTGGGGTTCGGGGTTCAGGATCCGTTGAGATTTGGGGTCCAGGATCCATCAGGATCCATTGGGATTTGGGATTTGGGCCTTGGGCCGGGATCCATCGGGATTCGTTGGGATTTGGGATTCGGGGTTCAGGATCCATTGGGATTTGGGGTTCGGGATCCATTGGGATTTGGGATTTGGGGTTCAGGATCCATTGGGATTTGGGATTTGGGATTCGGGATCCATTGGGATTTGGGGTCCAGGATCCATTGGGATTTGGGATTTGGGATTTGGGATCCTTTGGGATCCCTCGGGATCCTTTGGGATCCGGCTCCGGTACCTGGTGGATTCCTCCCCTTTGTAGTAATCGGCCGCCTGCTCATAGTGCGCCATGGCCTGGGGAAAACGGGAAAAATCCGGATCAGATCCCGGGAAACCTCAGTGAAAATATCCCAGAATTGGGAAAAACGGGAAAAATCCGGGATCAGAGCCTGGGAAAAGTGAAATAGCCCAAAATCTGGGAAAAAACTTGGGAAAAATCTGGGATCAGAGCCTGGAAAGTGGCATTGGAATAGCCCAAATTTGGGAAAAATATGGAAAAATGGGAAAACCGGGAAAAATCCGGGATCAGATCCTGGGAAACATCAGTGAAATATCCCAAAATTTGGGGAAAATCTGGGAAAACCCAGGGAAAACTGGGAAAAATCCGGGATCAGATCCCGGAAAATGGCACTGGAATATCCCCAAATTTGGGAAAAAGGGATCAAAAATGGGAAAACCTGGAAAATCCAGGGATCGGATCCTGAAAAATCTCATTTCTGGATTTTATTCCCAGATTTCATTCCCAGATTCCATTCCTGAGTTTTATTCCCAGATTCCATTCCCAGATTCCATTCCTGGCCTTTATTCCAGGATTTTATTCCCAGGTTTTATTCCCAGGATTTTGTTCCCTGTTTTTATTCCAGGTTTCCATTCCGGGATTTTTTTCCCAGTGTTTATTCCAGGATTTCTTTCCCAGTTTTCATTCCCGGATTTCTCTCCCAGTTTTCATTCCCAGGATTTTGTTCCCAGTTTTTATTCCCAGATTTCTCTCCCAAGTTTTACTCCCAGGATTTTGATTCCCAGTTTTTATTCAAAAATTTCATTCCCAGGATTTCATTCCCAAATTCCATTCCCAGTTTTCATTCCCGGATTTCCATTCCCAGTTTCCATTCCCAGGATTCCATTCCCAGTGTTTATTCCAGGATTTCTTTCCCAGTTTTCATTCCCAGGATTTTGATTCCCAGTTTTCATTCCCAGGATTTTGTTCCCAGTTTCCATTCCCAGTTTTCATTCCCAGGATTCCATTCCCAAATTCCATTCCCAGTTTCCATTCCCAGATTTCTCTCCCAAGTTTTACTTCCAGGATTTCTTTCCCAGTTTTTATTCCCAGATTTCTCTCCCAGTTTCCATTCCCAGGATTTCATTCCCAAATTCCATTCCCAGTTTCCATTCCCGGATTTCTTTCCCAGTTTTCATTCCCAGGATTTTGTTCCCAGTTTCCATTCCCAGGATTCCATTCCCGGTTTTTATTCCAGGATTCCATTCCCAGTGTTTATTCCCGGATTTCTTTCCCAGTTTTCATTCCCAGGATTCCATTCCCAGTTTTCACTCCCAGGATTCCATTCCCAGTTTCCATTCCCAGGATTTTGTTCCCAGTTTCCATTCCCAAATTCCATTCCCAGTTTCCATTCCCAGATTTCTCTCCCAGTTTTCACTCCCGGATTTCCATTCCCGGATTCCATTCCCAGGATTTTGTTCCCAGTTTCCATTCCCAGTTTCCATTCCCGGATTCCATTCCCAGTTTCCATTCCCAGATTTCTCTCCCAGTTTTCATTCCCGAATTCCATTCCCAGTTTTCATTCCAGGATTCCATTCCCAGTTTTCATTCCCGGATTTCCATTCCCAGTTTCCATTCCCAGGATTTTGTTCCCAGTTTTCATTCCCGGATTTCTCTCCCAGTTTCCATTCCCAAATTCCATTCCCGGTTTTTATTCCAGGATTCCATTCCCAGTTTCCATTCCCGGATTCCATTCCCAGTTTCCATTCCCAGGATTTTGTTCCCAGTTTCCATTCCCAGGATTCCATTCCCAGTTTCCATTCCCAGGATTTCTTTCCCAGTTTTCATTCCCGGATTTCTCTCCGGGTTCCCGGGGCTGCGGCCGCCCCCGCTCCATCTGCTGCTGCTGCTGGGAGAGCCAAAAACTCCGGGAAAAATCCCAAAAAATCCTCAATTCCCAGAAAATTCAAACATAAAAATCCAGAAAAAAAAAAACCCCAAAAATCCTGGAGAAATTCCCCCAAAAATCCGGGAAAAATTCCAGAAAAATTCCTCAATTCCCAGAAAATTAAAACATAAAAATCCAGAAAAAAAACCCCCCCAAAAATCCTGGAGAAGTCCCAAAAAATCCCAGAGAAATCCCCCCCCAAAAATCTGGGAAAAATCCCAAAAAATTCCTCAATTCCCAGAAAATTAAAACATAAAAATCCAGAAAAAAAAAAAACCCAAAAATCCTGGAGAAATCCCAAAAAATCCCAGAGAAATCCCCCAAAAATCTGGGAAAAATCCCAAAAAATTCCTCAATTCCCAGAAAATTAAAACATAAAAATCCAGAAAAAAAACCCCCAAAAAATCCCGGAGAAATCCCCCCAAAATCCGGGAAAAATCCCAAAAAATTCCTCAATTCCCAGAAAATTAAAACATAAAAATCCAGAAAAAAAAAACCCCAAAAACTCCCAGAGAAATCCCCCCAAAAAATCCGAGAAAAATTCCAGAAAAATTCTCAATTCCCAGAAAAATACAAAAAAAAAAAAAACCTGGGAAATTTCCTAAGGAATCCCAGAAAAATTCCCCAAAATCCTGGAAAAAAAAAAAAATCCTGGAAAAATCCCTAAAAAAATTCCAGGAAAACAAAAATCTTGGAAAAATAAAAGGAAAAATTCCCAAATTCCCCAAAATCCCAGGAAAAAAATAATTTAAAAATCCCTAAAAAAGTCCCCAAAACACCAGAGAAAAATCCTGGAAAAATCCTGGAAAAATCCTGGAAAAGTCCCAGAAAAGAATTTTAAAAATCCCTCAAAACCTCAGAAAAATCAAAAAAAAAAAATTTCTGGAAAAATCTGGAAAAGATCCTGAAAAAAATCCTGGAATGTGACAAGGATAAAAAATTCTCCCAAATCTCAGGAAAACCCAAAAAAAATCTTGGAGAAATCCGAAAAAATCACAAAAAATCCCAGAGAAAACAAAAAAAGTCTCAGGAAAATCCCAAAAAATCCCCAAAAATCCCAAAAAAAGTCGCGGAAAAATCCCAAAAAATCCCCAAAATCCCAGAAAGAAAAAAAGAAGTCTCAGGAAAATCCCAAAAAATCCCAAAAAATCCCCAAAAATCCCCAAAAGTCCCAGAAAAAAACAAAAAAAAGTCTCAGAAAAATCCCAAAAAATCCCCAAAAATCCCAGAAAAACCTAAAAAAAGTCTCAGGAAAATCCCAAAAAATCCCCAAAAATCCGAGAAAAAACCAAAAAAAGTCTCGGAAAAATCCCAAAAAATCCCAAAAAATCCCAGAAAAACCAAAAAAAGTCTCGGAAAAATCCCAAAAAGTCCCAAAAAATCCCCAAAAATCCCCAAAAGTCCCAGAAAAAACCAAAAAAAAGTCTCAGGAAAATCCCCAAAAATCCCCAAAAATCCCAGAAAAACCAAAAAAAAAGTCTCAGGAAAATCCCAAAAAATCCCCAAAAATCCCAGAAAAAACCAAAAAAAGTCTCGGAAAAATCCCAAAAAATCCCAAAAAATCCCAGAAAAACCAAAAAAAGTCTCGGAAAAATCCCAAAAAATCCCAGAAAAAACCAAAAAAAGTCTCAGGAAAATCCCAAAAAATCCCAAAAAATCACAAAAAATCCCAAAAAAATCCCAGAAAATCCCAGAAAAAAAACCCCACCAAATTCCCCGAATTCCTGCTTTTCTGGGATTCCGGATTTTCCGGGATTCTCCAGGATTTTCCCCGTTTTTCCCCATTTTTCACCTTCTCCACGTCCAGCAGGTCGCTCTCGTAGATCTCGGCGATGGCCACGTGGTGCCGGGCGGCGATGGTGAAACGGCCCTGGGGAATTCCGGGAAAACGGGGAAATTCGGGAATAATCCAGGGAAAATGGGGGAATTCGGGAATAATCCAGGGAAAAATGGGGAAATTCCAGGGAAAAATGGGGAAATTCCAGGGGAAATGGGGAAATTCCAGGGAAAAATGGGAAATCTGGGGAAAACCAGGAATAATCCAGGGAAAAATGGGAATTATCCTGGTAAAAACCCGGGAATATCCCAGGAAAAATGGGAATTCCCGGCTCCATCCCAGAATTCCTCACCATGTCCGTGTAGATCTCGATGGCTCTGAGCAGGCAGTTCACGGCCTCTGGAAAAACGGGAAAAAAATCGGGAATGAGGCCCCAAATCCTTGGGATCGAACCCCAAAATCCTTGGGATTGAACCCCAAATCCTTGGGATCGAACCCCAAAAATCTTTGGGATCAGAGCCTGAAAATTCCTGGGATTGGACCCCAAAAAATCCAGATTGGAAACCCCCAAATCCTTGGGATCAAACCCCAAAATCTTTGGGATTGGAGCCCAAAATCTTTGGGATCAGAGCCTGAAAATTCCTGGGATCAGAACCCCAAAAAATTCAAGACTTGAAGGCCCCAAATCCTTGGGATTAAACCCCAAAAATCTTTGGGATCAGAGCCTGAAACTTCCTGGGATTGGACCCCAAAAAATTCCAGTTTGGACACCCCCAAATCTTTGGGATCAGAGACTGAAAATTCCTGGGACTGGACCCCAAAAAATTCCAGTTTGGACACCCCCAAATCTTTGGGATCAAACCCCAAAAATCTTCGGGATTGGACCCCAAAAATCTTTGGGATCAGAGCCTGAAAATTCCTGGGATCAGAACCCAAAAAAATTCCGGATTGGAAACCCCCAAATCTTTGGGATCAAACCCCAAAATCTTCAGGATTGGACCCCAAAATCTTTGGGATCAGAGCCTGAAAATTCCTGGGATCAGAACCCCAAAAATCCGGATTGGAAACCCCCAAAATCCTTGGGATCAAAACCCAAAATCTTCAGGATTGGACCCCAAAAATCTTTGGGATCAGAGCCTGAAACTTCCTGGAATTAAAATGCCCAAAAAATTCCAGATTGGACACCTCCAAATCTTTGGGATTAAACCCCAAAATCTTCAGGATTGGACCCCAAAATCTTTGGGATCAGAGCCTGAAACTTCCTGGAATTAAAATGCCCAAAAAATTCCAGATTGGACACCTCCAAATCTTTGGGATTAAACCCCAAAATCCTTGGGATTGAACCCCAAAAATCTTTGGGATCAGAGCCTGAAAATTCCTGGGATCAGAACCCCAAAAAATTCCAGATTGGAAACCCCCAAATCCTTGGGATCAAACCCCAAATCCTTGGGATCAAACCCCAAATCCTTGGGATCAATCCCCGAATTCCAGGCTCGGATCCCAAAGTTTTTGGGGATATTTGAGGTTCCAGGGACCGGAATCCCAGATTTTGGCAGCTCTGCCCGAGTTCCAGGAACTCGGGGATTTCTGGGATTTCTGGGATTTCTGGGATCTTGAATCCTTTTTATTTTTGGGAATTCCGACTCTCCAGAACCAATCCCAGAGAATTCCAGGAGATTTTTCCTTTCCCAGGTGGGAAAATTTGGATTTAAAAATTCCCAGATTTGATAAAACCTTCGGGAGATCAAAATTCTGATTTTTTTTTTTTTCCTGAAATCCCCCCAAAAACCCGGGAATATTTTTAGGAATGGGGAGGGGGTTGGGATCCGAGGGTCCCTGGGGACATCCCGGAATTTTTGCATCCCAAAAATCTGCTCAAAACTCCGGAATTTCCACCCCTTCCCCCATGGAGGCAGCAGGAAAACAAAACCGCGGGAATTCCGCCCCAAAAAACCCGGGAATTCTGCCCAATTATCTGGGAATTCTGCCCAAAGCTGCAGGAATTCCACCAAAAACCCAGGAATTCTGCCCAAAAAACCCCAGGAATTTTGTCTTTTGTCCCCCCCTCAAATGGGAATTCTGCCCCAAAATCCTGAGGATTCCGCCCATAAAAAATGGGAATTTTGCCCAAAAAAATGGGAATTCTGCCCAAAAAATCTGAGAATTCGACCAAAAAAGCCCCGGGAATTTTGCCCCCCCAAAAACCCGGGAATTTTGCCAAAAAAATCGGAAATTCTGCCTGAAAAAAAAGAGAATTCTGCTCAAAAATCCCGGGAATTTTGACCCAAAACCTGGGAATTTTGCCCCAAAATCCTGAGGATTCTGCCCAAAAAAATCAGGAATTCTGCCCCCAAAACCTGTAGGAATTTTGCCCGAAGAAATGGGAATTCTGCCCAAAAAACCCCGGGAATTTTGTCCCAAAATCCAGGAATTGTTCCCGAAAAAATGAGAATTCTGCCCAAAACCTGCAGGAATTTTGCCCCAAAAACCGGGAATTTTGCCCCAAAATCCTGAGGATTCTGCCCAAAAAAATCAGGAATTCTGCCCCCAAAAAATCGAGAATTCTGCCCAAAAAAACCCGGGAATTTTGCCCCCAACCCCAGGAATTCTGCCCAAAAAAATCAGGAATTCTGCCCCCAAAACCTGCAGGAATTTTGCCCAAAAACCTGGGAATTTTGCCCAAAGAAATGGGAATTCTGCCCAAAAAACCCTGGGAATTTTGTCCCAAAACCTGCAGGAATTTTGCCCGAAAAACTGGGAATTTTGCCCAAAGAAATGGGAATTCTGCCCAAAAAACCCAGGAATTTTGCCCCAAAACCTGGGAATTTTGCCCCAAAAATCCTGAGTATTCTGCCCAAAAAAACCCAGGAATTCTGCCCCCAAAATTCGAGAATTCTGCCCAAAAAAACCCCGGGAATTTTGCCCCCAACCCCAGGAATTCTGCCCAAAAATCCAGGAATTGTGCCCCCAAAACCTGCAGGAATTTTGCCCGAAGAAATGGGAATTCTGCCCAAAAAACCCCAGGAATTTTGCCCCAGAACCTGGGAATTTTGCCCCAAAATCCTGAGGATTCTGCCCAAAAAAACCAGGAATTCTGTCCCCAAAACCTGCAGGAATTCTGCCTGAAAACCTGGGAATTTTGCCCAAAGAAATGGGAATTCTGCCCCAAAAATCCCAGGAATTTTTTGGGTTTTTTGCCCCAAAATCCTGAGGATTCTGCCCCAAACCTCGGGGAGTTTCTGGGGGATTTTTTGGAATTTTGGGGGGAATTCTGTGGGATTCTGGGGGGATTTTCAAGGATTCCATGAGGTTTTGGTGGGATTTTAACAGATTTGAAGAGATTTTGGTGGAATTTAAGGGGATTTGGATGGGATTGAAGGGGATTTTTAACCGGATTTCCAAGGATTCTGATGGGATTTGGGATCTTGGTGGGGTTTGAGGGGATTTTCCGGGGATTTTGGAAAGCTTTGAGAATATTTTGATGGAGATTTTTGGAATTTTGGAGGGATTTGAGGGAATTCTGAGGGGATTTGAGGTGATTTGGGTGAGACTTTTGGGGTTTTGATGGGATTTAAGTGAATTTTAGAGGGATTTGAGGGAATTCTGATGGGATTTGAGGAGATTTGGGTGAGACTTTTGGGATTTTGTGGGATTGAAAGAGATTTTGATTGGATTTAAGGGAATTTTATGGGATTTGAGGGGATTCTGATGGGATTTGAGGGGATTTTTTGGGGATTTTGATGGAATTTGAGGGAATTCTGACAGGATTTTTGGGATTTTGGTGGGATTTGAGGGAATTTTATGGGATTTGAGGGGATTCTGATGGGATTTTGATGGAATTTGAGGAAATTCTGACAAGATTTTTGGGATTTTGATTGGATTTAAGGGAATTCTGGTGGGATTTGAGGAGATTTTGGTGAGATCTTTGGGATTTTGATGGGATTTAAGGCAATTTTATGGGATTTGAGGGGATTCTGATAGGATTTTCTGGGATTTTGATGGAATTGGAGGAAATTCTGACAGGATTTTTGGGATTTTGATTGGATTTAAGGGAATTTTATGGGATTTGAGGGGATTCTGATAGGATTTTTTGGGATTTTGATGGAATTTGAGGAAATTCTGACAAAACTTTTGGGATTTTGGTGGGATTTGAGGGAATTTTAGTGGGATTTGAGGGGATTCTGATGGGATTTGAGAGGATTTTTTGGGATTTTGATGGAATTTGAGGGAATTCTGACAAGATTTTTGGGATTTTGGTGGGATTTAAGGGAATTTTATGGGATTTGAGGGGATTCTGATGGGATTTTCTGGGATTTTGATGGAATTCTGACAAAATTTTTGGGATTTTGGTGGGATTTGAGGCAATTTTAGAGGGATTTGAGGGGATTCTGATGGGATTTGAGAGGATTTTTTGGGATTTTGATGGAACTGGAGGAAATTCTGACAGGATTTTTGGGATTTTGGTTGGATTTAAGGGAATTTTATGGGATTTGAGGGGATTCTGATGGGATTTGAGAGGATTTTTTGGGGATTTTGATGGAATTTGAGGGAATTCTGACAGGATTTTTGGGATTTTGGTGGGATTTAAGGGAATTTTAGTGGGATTTGAGGGAATTCTGATGGGATTTTCCGGGATTTTGATGGAACTGGAGGAAATTCTGACAGGATTTTTGGGATTTTGAGGGGATTTCCAGGGATTTCCCCGGGCTCTGGCAGAATTCCAGCCGGATTTCAGCGGGAATTTCAGGGATTCCCACCCCTCACCCCCCCGGGACCCCCCCAGAATTCCCGAAATTCCCAAAATTCCGGAATTCCCGCATTCCCTACCCTGTGGATCCGCCTTCTTGAAGGCGTTGCCGGCGTCCACCAGGTTGGTGGCGGCGTCGTGTTTGCTCTGCAGCTGCAGCTGGAGCTGAGCACAGCGGGAAAAGGCAGCCCCAGCCTCTGGAAAAAAGAGGGAAAACACGGGAATTACAGCAGGAAAATATCCGGGAAATATTGGGAAAACAGCACGAAAATATTGGGAAAATATTGGGAATTTTGGGATTTATTTCAGGGAAGTTTGGGATTTATTTCAGGGATTGCACAGGGGGAAAAGGCCGCCCCAGCCTCTGGAAAACAGAGGGAAAACATGGGAATTACAGCGGGAAAATATCCGGGAAATATTGAGAAAATATTGGGAAAATATTGGGGAAATATCGGGGAAATATTGGGAAAATATTGGGAAAACAGCACGAAAATATTGGGAAAATATTGGGAAATTATGGGGAAAATATTGGGGAAATATTGGGAAATATTGGGAAAATATATTGAGGAACAAATATTTCGGGAATGAATATTCAGGGAAGATTTATTTAAGGGAATTTTGGGATTTATTTCAGGGAATTTTGGGATTTATTTCAGGGAATTTTGGGATTTATTTCAGGGAATTTTGGGATTTATTTCAGGGAATTTTGGGATTTATTTCAGGGAATTTTGGGATTTATTTCAAATTGGGATATAAATTTTGGGGATTTATTTCAGGGAATTTTGGGATTTATTTCAGGGAATTTTTTGGGGGATTTATTTCAAGGGAAAAATTTTGGGGATTTATATTTCAGGGATTTATTTCGAATTGCCCAAATTTTCCCTTCTCCCAAACAGGCAATTCCAAAATTTCCCTTCTCCCCAACAGGAATTCCCAAATTTTCCCTTTTCCCAAACCAGGAATTCCCAAATTTTCCCTTCTCCCAAACCAGGAATTCCCAAAATTTCCCTTTTCCCCAGCCAGGAATTCCCAAAATTTCCCTTTTCCCCAAACAGGGAATTCCCAAAATTTCCCTTTTCCCCAACCAGGAATTCCCAAAAATTCCCTTCTCCCAAGAGCGCGAGAGGATTCCCAAAACTTTCCCTTTTTCCCCAACCAGGAATTCCCAAAATTTCCCTTCTCCCAAACCAGGAATTCCAAAATTTCCCTTTCCCAGACCAGGATCCCAAAAATTTCCATTTTCCCAAACCAGGAATTCCCAAAATTTCCCTTCTCCCCCAACCAGGAATTCCCAAAATTTCCCTTTTCCCCAAACCGAAGAATTCCCAAAAATTTCATTTAATCCCCACAACAGGATATTCCCCAGCAAATCCCTTCCCACCTTCTCCCAAACCGGGAATTCCCAAACATTTCACCACCTTTCTCCTGATACGTGTGAATTTAACCCGACACCATATCTCCATCCACCTACAGCACGTAGCAAATGCGTGTATCTCGCTCACACCATATATCCCTTCCTTATCCTTCTCACGCTCTCCTCTTTCTCTTTTATTGCTTATGTTTTTTGGGTATTGTTTTCATCCCATAACACTGGAATGCCCAAATTTCCCTTCTCCCAAAACCAGAGAATTCCGCGAGAACTCTCTTCTCCCGCCGCAAACGGGAATTCCCAAAATTTCCCTTTTCCAACCAGAATTCCAAAAAATTCACACACACATCTCTTTCCCACACACATTGTTCCCTTCTCCCAAACCAGTTAATTCCCAAAATTTCCCTTTCCTCAAACCAGGTAATTCCCAAATTTTCACTTCTCCCCCAACCAGGGAATTCCCAAAAAATTCCCTTTTCTCCAACCAGGAATTCCAAAGTTTCCTTTCCCCAAACTGCGGAATTCCAAAATTTCCCCTTTCCAACCAGGAATTCCACACAATTTCGTCTCTTCTGCTTAGGCTCCATCTACGAGCATCGAGCATTCACCAAATACTTCCCTTTCCCCCGAATTCCCCAAAAATTTCCGATTTCCTCCCCACCTCGCACATTCCCACAACACCTTGTGTCGCCTCTCTCCCAAAACCAGCGACATATATATTCGCCAAATACTTCTCGTCTCCTCCCTATATCATGCCGGAAACACACCAAAAAGTTCATCACCACACCACTTCTCGGATTTACGCAAAGAAAAGTTCCCACTCTTCTCGCCAACCGGCGAGGGGAAAAATTCTCTATCCCCACACAGAACCATTTTCCCGTTCCCAACCATGAATCCCCAAGAGAGTTTCACCTTTTTGACCCAACCAGCAAATTCCCTAAGAGATTGTTGCCCTTTTCCAACCAAGGAATCCCAAAATTGTTCTCGTCTCCCAAAACCAGCGAATTCCAAATTTCCCTTCTCCCAAACCAGGAATTCCCAAAATTTCCCTTCCACAACCAGGAAGTCCCAAATTTTCCCTCTCTCCAAACCGGGAATTCCCAAAATACTTTCCCTTCATCCCAAACCAGAATTCCCAAATTTTCCCTTTCCCCACACCAGGAATTCCCAAAATTTCCCTTTCCCAAACCAGGAATTCCCAAAATTTCCCTTTTCCCGGACCAGGATTCCCAAATTTCCTTTTCCAACCAGAATCCCAAAATTTCCCTTTTCCCAAACCAGGGAATTCCCCAATTTTCCCTTCCTCCCCAAACCAGGAATTCCCAAAATTTCCTTCCAACGATTCCAATTTTCCCTTCTCCCAAACCAGGAATTCCCAAAATTTCCCTTTCCCAAACCAGGAATTCCCCAAAATTTCCCTTTCCCCAAACCAGGAATCCCAAATTTCCCTTTCCAACCAGAATCCAAAAATTTTCTTTTCCCAATACCAGGAATTCCCAAAATTTCCCTTCTCCCAAACCAGGAAGTTTCCCAATTTCCCCCAACCAGGAATTCCCAAAATTTCCCCTTTTCCCAAACCAGATATTCCCAAAATCTTCCTTCTCCCCAACCAGGAATTCCAAATTTTCCCTTTTCCAAACCCAGAATTCCCAAATTCCCTTTCCCAAACCAGGAATTCCCAAAATTTCCCTTTTCCCTAACCAGGAATTTCCAAAATTTCCCTTCCACCCAAACCAGGAATTCCAAATTTTCCCTTCTCCCAACCAGGGAATTCCCAAATTTCCTTCTCCCCAACCAGGAATTCCCAAAATTTCCTTCTCCCAACCAGGAATTCCCAAAATTTCCCTTCTTCCCAACCAGGAATTCCCAAAATTTCCCCTTTTCCAACCAGGAATTCCCAAAATTTCCCTTTCCCAACCAGAATTCCCAAAATTTCCCTTTTCCAACCAGGAATTCCCAAAATTTCCCTTTCCCCAAGTCAGGGATTCCCAAAGATTTCCTTTTTCCCCAACAGGATATTCCCAAAATTCCCTTTCCAACCAGGATTCCCAAAATTTCCTTTCCCCACCAGAATTCCAAAATTTCCCCTTTTCCCAACCAGGAATCCCAAAATTTTGTCCTTCTCCCAAAACCAGGAATTCCCAAAATTCCCTTTTCCAACCAGAATTCCCAATTTTCCCTTCTCCCCAACCAGGAATTCCCAAAAATTCCCTTCTCCCAAACCAGGAATTCCCAAATTTCCCTTCTTCCCAAAACCAGAATTCCCAAATCCCTTTCCCCTAAGCAGAATTTCCCAAAATTTCCCTTCTCCCAATACCGGGAATCCCAATAATTCCCTTCTCCCAAACCAGGAATTCCCAAAATTTCCCCTTTTCCAAACCAAGAATTCCCAAAATTTCCTTTCTCCCAAACCACGGAATTCCCAAAATTTTCCCTCTTCTCCCAACCAGGAATTCCCAAATTTTCCTTTCCCCAAAGGAATTTCCCAAATTCCTCCCAAACCGGGAATTCCCAAATTTCCCTTTCCCAAACCAGGAATTCCCAAATTTTCCCTTTCCAAACCAGGAAATCCCAAAATTTCCCTTTCTCCCAAAACCAGAATTCCCAAAATTTTCCCTTCTCCCAAACCAGGAATTCCCAAAATCCTTTCAATTCCCAAAACCACCAAGAATTCCCAAAATTTCCCTTCTCCCAAACCAGGAATTCCCAAAATTTCCCTTTCCCAAACCAGGAATTCCCAAAATTTCCCTTTCCCAAACCAGGAATTCCCAAATTTTCCCTTTTCCCAAACCAGGAATTCCCAAAATTTCCCTTTCTCCAACCAGGAATTCCCAAAAGTTCCCTTTCCCAAACAGGAATCCCAAATTTCCCTTTTCCCGGACCAGAATTCCCCAAATTTCCCTTTTCCCAAACCAGGAATTCCCAAAATTTCCCTTTTCCCAACCAGGAATTCCCAATTTTCCCTTCTCCCAAACAGGAATCCAAAATTTCCCTTTTCCCAACCAGGAATTCCCAAAATTTCCCTTTTCCCGGACCAGGAATTCCCAAATTTTCCCTTTTCCAACCAGGAATTCCCAAAATTTCCCTTTTCCCAAACCAGGAATTCCCAAATTTTCCCTTCTCCCAAACCAGGAATTCCCAAAATTTCCTTTTCCCAAACCAAGAATTCCCAAAAATTTCCTTTTCCCCAACCAGGAATTCCCAAATTTTCCCTTTTCCAACCAGGAATTCCCAAAATTTCCGTCTCCCAAACCAAGAATTCCCAAAATTTCCCTTTTCCAACCAGGAATTCCCAAAATTTCCCTTTTCCAACCAGGAATTCCCAAAATTTCCCTTCCCCATCCAGGAATTCCCAAAATTTCCCTTTTCCCAAACCAGGAATTCCCAAAATTTCCATTTTCCCAATCAATTCCCCTTCTCCTGGACCGGGAATTCCCAAAATTTCCCTTCTCCCAGACCAGGAATTCCCAAATTTTCCCTTTTCCAACCAGGAATTCCCAAATTTTCCCTTTTCCCAAACAGGAATTCCCAAATTTTCCCTTTTCCAACCAGGAATTCCCAAATTTTCCCTTTCCCCAACCAGGAATTCCCAATTTTCCTTCTCCCAAACCAGGAATTTCCAAATTTTCCCTTTCCCCAACCAGGAATTCCCAAATTTTCCCTTTCCCCAACCAGGAATTCTCAAATTTTCCCTTTCCCCAACCAGGAATTCCCAAAATTTCCCTTTCCCCAAACCGGGAATTCCCAAAATTTCCCTTTTCCAACCAGGAATTCCCAATCCCGCCGATCCCAAAATTCCCTTTTGATGCCCTGGGAATTCCTGAGCCCCAAATCCCTGAGGGATCCCAAATCCAGCCGGGCCCCACGGCCCCGCGGCCCCCCAGGTTCTTCCAGATGTTTCCAGATGTTTTCCTGCCATTTCCAGCTGTTCCTCCAGCTGTTTTCCCCATTTCCAGCTGTTGTTTCCAGCTGTTTTCCCACCATTTCAGCCGTTTCCAGCTGTTCACCCGCCATTTCCAGCTGTCCTTGCCAGCTGTTTCCAGATGTTCTTGCCAGATGTTCATCCAGCTGTTTCCCCACCATTTCCAGATGTTTTTTGCCAGCTGTTTCCAGCTGTTTCCCCACCATTTTCAACCGTTTCCAGCTGTTCACCCGCCATTTCCAGATGTTCATCCAGCTGTTTCCAGATGTTCATCCAGCTGTTTGGCCTGCCATTTCCAGTTCTTCATCCAGCTGTTCTTGCCAGCTGTTGCCAGATGTTCCCCCAGCTGTTTCCCCGCCATTTCCAGATGTTTTTGCCAGCTGTTTTCCCACCATTTTCAGCCGTTTCCAGCTGTTCACCCGCCATTTCCAGATGTTCATCCTGCCATTTCCAGCTCTTCCTCCAGCTGTTCTCGCCAGCTGTTTCCCTGCCATTTCCAGCTGTTCTTGCCGGCTGTTTTCCCATTTCCAGCTGTTGTTTCCAGCTGTCCTTGCCAGCAGTTTCCAGATGTTCATCCAGCTGTTGTTTCCAGCTGTTTTCCCGCCATTCCCGGATGTTCCTCCAGCTTTCCACTTGTTGCGATTTCCAGTTTTCCCCTCTGTGCAATCCCCTCAATCAATCCCACTTTTAACCCCTTTATTCCCATTTTTATTCCCATTTTTAACCCCATTTTTAACCCCATTTTTAACCCCATTTTTATTCCCATTTTTAACCCCATTTTTAACCCCATTTTTAACCCCATTTTTCCCATTTTTATTCCCATTTTTATTCCCATTTTTAACCCCATTTTTAACCCCATTTTTCCCATTTTTACTCCCATTTTTATTCCCATTTTAACCCCATTTTTATTCCAATTTTTAACCCCATTTTTATTCCCATTTTTAACCCCATTTTTAACCCCATTATTCCAATTTATTCCTATTTTTAACCCCATTATTCCCATTTTTAACCCCATTTTTAACCCCATTATTCCCATTCATATCCCATTTTTATTCCCATTTTTATCCATTTTTAACCCCACTTTACCACACCATTTTTAACCCCATTTTCCCATTTTTATTCCCATTATTATTTCCATTTTTAACCCCATTTTTATTCCCATTATTCCCATTTTTATCCCATTTTTATTCCCATTTTTATCCCATTTTTAACCCCACTTTTAACCCCATTTTTAACCCCATTTTTCCCATTTTTATTCCCATTATTATTTCCATTTTTAACCCCATTTTTATTCCCATTATTCCCATTTTTAACCCCATTTTTAACCCCATTATTCCCATTATTATTCCTATTATTATTCTCATTTTTAACCTCATTTTTATTCCCATTATTCCCATTTTATTCCCATCTTTAACCCCATTATTCCCATTATTATCCCCATTTTTATTTCCATTTTTAACCTCATTTTTATTCCCATTATTCCCATTTTATTCCCATTTTTAACTCCATTATTCCCATTATTATTCCCATTATTATTCCCATTTTTAACCCCATTTTTATTCCCATTATTCCCATTTTTAACCCCATTTTTAACCCCATTATTCCCATTTTTAGCCCCATTATTCCCATTTTTATTCACATTTTAACCCCATTTTAACCCCATTTTTCCCATTTTTAACCCCATTTTTAACCCCATTTTTAACCCCATTTTTAACCCCCTTTCCCCACTTTTTTCCCTCATATTTTCCCGCCATTTTCCCCCTCACTTTCCTGCCATTTTCCTGCTGTAATTCCCATTTTTCCGGTTGTTTTCCAGAGGCTGGGGCGGCCTTTTCCTGCTGTGCAATCCCTTAAATCAATCCCTTAAATCAATCCCAAAATTCCCTGAAATAAATCCCAAACTTCCCTGAAATAAATCCCAAAATTCCCTGAAATAAATCCCAAACTTCCCTGAAATAAATCCCAAAATTCCCTGAAATCAATCCCAAACTTCCCTTAAATAAATCCCAAACTTCCCTTAAATAAATCCCAAAATTCCCTGAAATAAATCCCAAAATTCCCTTAAATAAATCCCAAACTTCCCTTAAATAAATCCCAAACTTCCCTTAAATAAATCCCAAAATTCCCTGAAATAAATCCCAAACTTCCCTTAAATAAATCCCAAACTTCCCTTAGATAAATCCCAAAATTCCCTGAAATCAATCCCAAACTTCCCTTAAATAAATCCCAAACTTCCCTTAAATAAATCCCAAAATTCCCTTAAATAAATCCCAAAATTCCCTTAAATAAATCCCAAAATTCCCTGAAATAAATCCCCAAATTCCCTTAAATAAATCCCAAACTTCCCTGAAATAAATCCCAAAATTCCCTGAAATAAATCCCAAATTCCCTTAAATAAATCCCAAAATTCCCTTAAATAAATCCCAAACTTCCCTGAAATAAATCCCAAAATTCCCTGAAATCAATCCCAAAATTCCCTTAAATAAATCCCAAACTTCCCTGAAATAAATCCCAAAATTCCCTGAAATCAATCCCAAAATTCCCTTAAATAAATCCCCAAATTCCCTTAAATAAATCCCAAACTTCCCTTAAATAAATCCCAAAATTCCCTTAAATAAATCCCAAAATTCCCAATATTTTCCCGATATTTCCCCAATATTTCCCCCAATATTTCCCCCAATATTTTCCCAATATTTTCGTGCTGTTTTCCCGACAATTCCCGGATATTTTCCCGCTGTAATTCCCGTGTTTTCCCTCTTTTTTCCAGAGGCTGGGGCGGCCTTTTCCCCCTGTGCAATCCCTGAAATAAATCCCTGAAATAAATCCCAAACTTCCCTGAAATAAATCCCAAAATTCCCTGAAATAAATCCCAAAATTCCCTTAAATAAATCCCAAAATTCCCTGAAATAAATCCCAAAATTCCCTTAAATAAATCCCAAACTTCCCTGAAATAAATCCCAAAATTCCCAATATTTTCCCTGATATTTCCCCGATATTTCCCCAATATTTCCCCAATATTTTCCTTGATATTTCCCCAATATTTTCCCCATAATTTCCCAATATTTCCCCAATATTTTCGTGCTGTTTTCCCAATATTTTCCCAATATTTTCCCGCTGTAATTCCCATGTTTTCCCTCTTTTTTCCAGAGGCTGGGGCTGCCTTTTCCCGCTGTCAATCCCTGAAATAAATCCCAAAATTCAAAACCTT
>JAJEOU010000516.1:0-50216 GCA_021534815.1 Acrocephalus arundinaceus
CGGCCACAGCAGCGAGTGACAGCCAGTGCACATGGCTGGGGACACGGGGATGGCCGGGAAGGTGGCACTGCTGCTCCTTTGGGGTGCGTGCCCTGGGTCCTGGTGAGGCAAAGAGAGGGGGGAGGGGGCACAGGGGGGCTGCGGGGTCCCCTGGGGTCCCTAAGGCCTGAAGAACCAGTGTATGATGTTTCTGGGCTTAAGGGGAGAGAGAAGGTGACAGGGATGCCAGGACAGGGACAAGGACTATACAAATGAGCCTTAGAGACAGAGGCCGTGGGGCTGTTGGGGGTGACCTGTGCCAGCACAGCCTGGGGTGTCCTTAATGTCCCCATGTCCTGCCTAAGCATGGGGTGGCCACTCTGTCCCCAACCCCAAGACATCTGCTCCACACCAGTGCCCTAACCATGACCCAGAGAGAGTTCGAGGGCAGACCCCACATCCCGTGTTCTGGGTGCTACTGTACCTGCAGGGTCACCCCCACCCAACTCTGTCTCTTCTTCCTTCCAGCCCAGACCCTCGGCCTCACTGGTGAGTCTCAGAAGATGCCATGCCTCCACCCTGCTGTCCCCAGCCCCGCGCTGGCCCTGGCAGGCTGGTGTCCCCTGTCACCCACAGGTGCTAAGACCACCCAGCTCCTGGTGGAGCCCCCCTGGAGGCCAGCAGTGCTGTGGGACCGGGTGACACTGACCTGCCAGGGCTGGGGACCGCCAATGCCACCACCTGGTACAAGGATGGGCTGCGATGGGGGCTGGAGGGACGTGACAATTTCACTGTCACCGAGAATGGAACCTACAATTGTGAAAGACCTGGCACTGGGCGCAGCCCCCCTGTGAGAGTCCTAAATGGTGAGTTGGGGGTTTGGGTGTCCCCAGCCTGGGACGTGTAGGACCCCAAGAGCCCTGGGTGGGCTCCACTCCATGTTCATCCCCGGTGTGACCAGAACCTGTCCCCTGCACACAGGGACATCTCAGAGCATGCCAGTGTGGAGTTGTGGAGATGGGGGCCCCTGGTGCACTGGGCGTGACCTAATAGGTGGTCCTGCTTGCATCAGGTGTGACAGGACCCCCTGTCCCCCAGATTGGCTGGTGCTGCAGGTGTCAGCACAGGCGCTGCTGGAGGGGGACACAGTGACTCTGCGCTGCCGGGGCTGGCAGAACATATCGATCACCTCGGTGTCCTTCTACCGCGAGGAGGAGAAACTGGGGGGCTTCACAATGGGACCGAGCTGTCCCTGTTCCCTCTGCAGCTGCACCACAGCGGCCGCTACCACTGCAGGGGCTGGGGGTGGAAGAAGTCAGAGCCAGTGACAGTGACAGTGCACGGTGAGCACCCCAAGCCTCTCCCCAGGGTCTCAGAGTCACAAATCCCCTCCCCTCTCCTTCCCAGAACTCTTCCTGGTGCTGGTGCTGGAGGATCCCCCTGAGCTCGAGGGGTCCCCCTCAATCTCAGCTGCCTCAAAACCCCCAGCCCCCTGCGACCCCCAGCCCCCTCCATGCACCTCTTCTACCAGGACGGGCACTTGGTGGGGGGCCTGCAGGGGTCCCCACAGCTCCTGGTGCCCACCGTGGGGGTCTCCCCACTCGGGAATTACAGCTGCCAGGTGCGCTCCCAGAGTGGGGCTGTGCAGAAGAGCAGCACCCGGCTCCACGTCACGGTGCGCAGTGAGTGCGGGGATGGGATCAGGGAGCCCCCACAGCCTCCTCGGGTTCCCCAGCCCTGCCTGGGGACCCCCATCCCTCCCTGACATCTCACATCCCTTCTTGGTTCCATGCTCCGTCCCTTGATTTTCTTTTGTTTCCTGGGTCCGCCAAACCCCACTCTCCCATGTCACCCTAATCCCTCTCTGGGGTCCCTGCACCCCTCCTTGTGTGTCCTTCTTGCTCCCTGAGGTTCTCTCTGTCCTCCTGCTAAGCCCCCCTCCTTCCCCTCCCCATATCTCCACCCCTCCCTTGTTCCCAATCCCACCTGTGTCCCCCCTCAGTGGTCCCTCTCTCAGGGGTGTCCCTGTGGGTTCAGCCCACTGGGGGACAGGTGGCACTGGGGGACCGTCTGGTGCTGAGCTGGCAGTGGCCAACGGGACAGGTCCCCTGTCCTTCTCCTGGCACTGGGGAGGCTCAGGGACATTGCTGGGCACTGGTCCATACCTGGAGCTGTGCCACACTGGGAACAGTGACAGCAGCCACTACCATTGCCAGGTCAGCAACGGGGACAGCACGGGTGGGAGCCCCCATTGCACGTCACCATCCTGGGGAGCAGGACCATTGGGCTGGGGCTGACCCCAACTCTGGAAACCCCCATCCCACCCATCCCAACCTCATCCAACCCTCACCTTCCCCACACCATCCCTCTCCTGTCCCACATCACAGCCGCCATCACTGCAGATCAGGGTCCTGGGTGACTGGTCTCCTCAGGCTCCAGGTCCCCACCCAGGACATCCCACCCATGGCTCCCTCCTCCCACCTGTCACATCCATGCCCCACCAAGTCACTGCCACTGTGTGTCACCCTCACAGGTCCGCGGGACCCTCGTGATTGGGCTGATTCCAGCCCCAGCCTGCCCCAGCCTGCCCCATCCCACTCTCACTCCATCCTCAGTGCACCCTGGCATCCCCTCCTCCCACATCCACTGATGGCCACAACCACGGCCACCTTGGGACCCTCTGTCTGTCCATGTCCCCAGCCACAGCATCCCCCATGTGACCCTCACATCCTACATGGCCACACTCATCCCACCATCATCCACCCAGTCCCAGTCACCCAATGCCAGCTG
The DNA here is from genome assembly GCA_021534815.1 of Acrocephalus arundinaceus. Taxonomy (NCBI): domain Eukaryota; kingdom Metazoa; phylum Chordata; class Aves; order Passeriformes; family Sylviidae; genus Acrocephalus; species Acrocephalus arundinaceus. The sequence continues at coordinate 2,770 of JAJEOU010000516.1, forward strand.
CCAGCCCCTCCCCCAGCCTCAGCCCTGTCTCTGTCCCCGCAGTGCCGTGGCCAATGCCACCATCACCCCCAGTCCCCCGGCACACCAGGCGCACACAGGTGAACCCGTGACCTTGAGCTGCTCGGTGCAGGTGGGCTCAGCCCCTGTCACCTTCACCTGGCTGCACAATGGGCAGGAGGTGGCCCAGGGTCCTGTTCTGGATCTTGGAGACGTCGATGTGGGACATTCGGGCACCTACCAGTGCGTGGCCACCAACCAGCTGGACAGGACGGGCACCGCGTGTTCCGGGCACTCAGCCCAGAGCTGGCCCTGGAGGTGACCTCTGGCTCACCCTGGGTCACAGGTGAGGTCATTCAGTGTCACACGGGGTGTTTATGACTCTCAGGTTTCTGGGTGACCCCGCATTGTCTCTTTCTGTCCCCAGCAGTGGCCGCAGGGGTCAGCGGGACCCTCCTGTTCCTGGTCCTGCTCCTGGCTGTCATCAGGGGCTGTCACTGCTGGCACCGCCTGGGTGAGTTACAATGAGGGGCAATGGGGGTCCCCGGGGTTGGGGTGAAGCCCTCCAAGAGTACAGGATCATAGGGTGGCACCAAGGGCTCCTGACTTGGGTGAAGCTGAGCCCCCAGAAACCTCAGCTAGGAGTCCTGGGAGATTTGGGGAGGTCCTGGAGGGTCGTGTAGGGAGGCTGGGGGTTTTGTCATGGGGTTTTGGGGGAATCTGGGGTCTCTGGGGCTCAGAGGGTTCAAGGGGTGTTCAAAACTTTTGGCAGTTTCAGGATTTCTCTAGGGTCCTGGGGCAGTCAGGGGTCTCAAGGGTGTTCAGGGGCCCAGAGGACCCCACACTCAACCTTCCCCCTTTCCTTTGCAGCCCTCAGGAAGCAGCAGGAAAGGTGAATGGCGGGCTACAGGTCTGACTCCCATTTTACCCTCACTTCAAACCCCTCTACCCCCACAGACACCCCCTTATCCCCGCAGGCCCCCCCGGATCCCCCGGCCCCCCCAGAGGAGGGGGAGGTGCTGTACACCCATGTCGTGAGCACCGAGCGGGCAGGGGGTGAGTACAGGGGGGGACACAGGAACACGTCACCCACGGGTGCCATCCCCACTCAGGTCCCCACAACCGCTGTCTCTTGCAGGGCCCCCCCGTGCCACATCCTCCCACGTGACCTACGCGGATCTGCCAGGACCCCACAGGTGACAGCGGGACCCCAGTGACATCTATGACAATGTGCTGTGACACTGGGGGCACTGGAGGTCCCTGCCTGAGGGCACCCCTCGTGTATGTCCCCCCCTCAGCTCCCATGGGTGCCACCGTGCCCCAGGGGCGGCCACACATGGGGGGTCCCATGTGGGGCTGCCCAGAGCTCACCGTTCCAGTGCTCCCAGTGCTCCCAGTACCCCCAGGGGCTCCCCATTCCCTCCCCGAGTTCCAGGGGGCACCGGACCCTTGTCCCTCCCATTGCACCCAAAACGCAGCTTTTTGATTAAACTGGGAGAAATGGTTTTTGTTTGTTCAGCTGTGCCTGGTCAGCTCGGATGGAGGAGGGTCCCAGTCAGGTTGTTGAGCAGATGGGTGTGGGATCTGCAGGATTTTTGGGGCTCTCTCAGTCCCTTGGGGGCAGGGACAAATTGATCAATTGGGGCATTTCTGGTCTGGTTCCCTCACAACTTCCCCACACAGGGGAAGGAGCTGCCGCTCCCTGTTTGTCCCGTCTCGGTGACACCGGCCAAGGGCTCGAGGAACTGTAGCAGTGCCTCCTCGTGGCCACGGGCACCGATCCCGGAGCTGCCGAGCCCCTCGGGCCAAGCTGGAGCCCCGTGTTGGGAAGGGCAAATCCAAGGGATGGCAGAGATGGAATTGCGGCAGCCGAGAGGCACCCGAGGGTACAAGAGAAACAGCTCTGCAGGGAGGAGGGAGGGGCATGACGGGCTCCAGAGATTCCCCGGCAGCCCGTGGGGGTCCCCGGGGTGCAGAGACCCCCCTGCAGCCCTTCAGGAGCCCCTGGCCAAGAAGGGCATGCCCGAAGGGGGCTGTGAGCCCGTGGGAAGCCGCAGCTGGAGCAGTTCCCAAGAGGGGAAGGCTTTTTTCAGACGTGTTTCACTTCTACTTTTGTAGCTTAGAACTAAGGAATGATAAATTAAATTCACTTCCCCAAGTCCAGTCCGTTTTGGCCATGACGGTGCTCACGGACTGAGCCATCCCTGCCCTCCTCCCAGGACAGTGCACCACCGGCTGGGATGTGCCACCCTCAGGATGTGTCACCCCCTGAACAGGGACACCCCTGAACAGGGACAGGACTCCCTGGATGTGCCCTCAAGGACAGATCCCACCCCTCTGTCCGACTCAGCCCAAACGGCCTCTTCCTTCCGCTGCAGGAGAGAGAAAGTGAAAATGTGGGGGGGCACAGCCAGACACCCCCAGCTCCCAAAGCCCCCCACCTCCCCTACAGCCCCTACACCCTTTTTTCTGCCTTACCCAGGGTCCCCTCAACCCTTCACCTGCTCAGGAGCTCCCCAGGATCTCTGAGTAAGAAATTGAGGGGGTGGAAATGTGACAGAAAAAAAGGAAGAAAATAGAAATGAGGAGAGGAAAAGGCCCCTGGGGATTGGGAGGGCACAGACACAGAGCCCCTCGGAATGCACCTGGGGTGACTCCCAGCAAACCATGAGCACTTTGGTAGGGCAGCACTGGGCCCTGGGTCACCCCAAAATCAGAGGCACCCAGGGAAGGAGCTGTGACCCATGGGCGCACCCAGCCACTGCCCATCCCTGGGACCCCCATTCCCCTGGGAACCCAACCATGGGACTCTCATTCCTTCTGTCTCCCCTTGCCTGGCACACCCATCTTGGGACTGCCATTCCCCAGTGTTAGTGTTGAAATCACATAATCACACAAAGTATGATTATATGGGTACTTTTTATTGAAGAGAGCTCTGAGAGCCTGGGGTACAGACCCAAATAAGACTCTGACATTACACTTGATTTGAACATATTTTATACCCTTTTTGGTTACATAAATGTATTAATTTTTAACCCTGGATTGCTCTATTGGTTCTACCCAAGCATGAATTTCTCAGACCCCAAAAACATCCTTTCTCATGATTTTTGATGCGATTACATCGTTTCTCATTTCTGAAGCTGCAAATATGAATCAATGCCAGCAAGCATCAGTGTAAGAACCTAAGAATGAACTGTAACATCTGAACCAGAACTTTCTCTGTTTTACTTCTCTGCATAACACTTAGAAATCAGTCCGGTCTGTCAGATCTGCCTTCTTTTATTCCTTCACAGCTGAAAGGAAAATGGACTTTCAAGTGACTCTGTTTTACAAATGTGAAAAGCTAAAATTAAAATATGCAGTATTATTTTGAAGGTATTTATGTTATTCCACCTACAGTATTACAGGTGCACGGAGATCACCAGAAGAGTTTGTTTCAGGTTAACAGACATAAGTTTTCTGGTATTTTGGCTAATTTATTGTACTTTACAGGAGACACAATATGGAGGGGTTTGCCTCTTTTTATCTTCCCTATGTCTTTTGTGTTTTCTCCGGTTGTACTGATAGTATCATACTGTACTGGTTTCACATTTGCTAAGTTTGAGTTTTCCTGGTTAATGCACTAAATTTGTGATGGTTTGACTAGGAGAAAACAAAAAGCAAAACAGGCTTGAACTTTAAAGATAAAAACAGATCGATTTATTAACACACAAAAGAGAAAAAGAAAATGATCATTAAAATGAAACTTTAAAAAACTTTCTCCTCCCCCTAAAAACTTTCCACTTTCTCACAAGCAGCACAGAGAGACAAAACCTGGCATTTTCAGTCAGTTTTACTATTTGAAAATAGTCATTCATCAATTCTTTCAGAGAAGGTGTTTCTCATCAGTCAGGGATCTCACTGACAACTTAGAACAGTTCTCTTGTGGGTTTTAACTGTCACAAAAACTGTTGCCACAGAAACCAGTTTCTGTGACGACTCCTATTAGCGGTTTCCCAAGCTGCTTTTGGGTCATGGGAACTTAGGCATATTAGGGTGTCATCATTTAAAAATTCAAAACTCCAGAAGCAAAGGATTCTTCTTCTCAGGGAACAGAGCTATCTCTTCACTTCTTTACTGGTGTAGAGGGCTTCTCATCTCTTTCTGTTTAAATATCTCTTGAGATCACAGGATCACAGCTACTAATTCAATATTCACTTAGTCCATCACAAATACCTTTGCTTAAATCTACAAATAAACAATGCATCTCCCCAAATGCATCTTTTTCCTCCATGATTTAAAGGATTCATTTCTATGGCTTTAATAACAAGTCCAGCAAACAGGCCACTCCTCTATCCTTTCAACAATTAGTCCTTCACTCTCTTGCTATCTGACTTGATGTGCTGAGTCTTCTCTCTGTTCATTCTGCCTGTCTCTCTTTCTCAAGGAAGAGTTCAGCATCGAAAGCTTCATCTTGTGCTAAGAAAGAGTTAAATCTGCCTAGGGTCTTTCTCTCTAGGCTGCCACTTATGATGTCAATTTTCAAGGCCAAGCTGGTGATGGGGGCAGTGGGAACAGGCTCAGGAACAGCTGATGGATCACTGCCTCCACCCCCTGGTCTGGTCCAAAGCGGACCCAGCTTCAGACTCGCTTCTTGGGGCCCAGGGGTGGTGGTGGGGGAGAGATCATCTCCTCCCCTGGGCCAGCGGCACCAGCAGACTAGGGCCCAGGCCATGGCCCAGCCAGGGCTAGCTTCCGCAGCCCTGGGCTGCAGCTTTCTCTCTCTTTCCCTCCCCACAGTGGCCTGGGAGGGGAAGGAGCCTGCCAGCACGGGTCAGGCTCAGCAGACCCAGCCCAACTGGCCTGGGCCACCCAGAGAGCGGTGGGGCCTGGCCTGCGGTCCGCTGCTGCCCAGGGAGTGTTACCTGTCTTCCTGACCAGAAGGAAAAGGGCCAGTCACCTGGGAGCCTCTGATTTTAAGGCTAGGTTTTCCAGAGGCATAACTAACTCTTCAATTGGTCGACCAAGCTGTCAACATTTACTACAACTTCCTTAGAAAAACCTCACATCCTGGTCAAACCACTACACATACCCACGAGAAAAGTATAGACGCTGACAGAGGTCTAGTTCTGTCAGGTTTATAGTGAAAGAGTTTCAGAAGGAGATATAAAGATTTGCTCTTCCAAATGAGTGGATCAATAAAGAGCTAATGATATAATTTTATAGAACTACACTATGTCCTGTAGATAGTCTGAAAATAGAAAGCTTTATCATCCACCTCTTAGATGAAAATTAGGATAAAGATATTAATAGAGATTTTTTTTTTTTGTGGTGTCGTTTGTGTGTTTATTGAGGGAATTTTCAGGGGTATTTAGTTTTTGTTTTGTTTTTAAACACAAGAGAATATCAGACTTTTTCCTGTAGCAGGATATGGGAGGAAGTATCAAAGGGGAATTTTCATCAGGTTTCTGAAAAGTTTCTAATCTCTCAAGTCAATGCATAGAAGGTTAGGTAAATGTTTTGCCTTAAGTAGAAATAATGTGTTCTCGTATGGTAGTAGGAGAAAATCTTCAGGAGTAGCAGGAGTTCGTTGTCTTCCTGTCCCAAGAACAAGCTGGGATAGGGAGCTGCCCACTGGAAACTTTCAGTATTGGAAGGTTCTAACCTCAAAATATGTACTAGAAGAAATAAGAAGGGGTAAAATAGTTTTCCTTTTTTTACACTCTGTAGTTTAAGGTTTTTTTGTTATTGAGTAAATTTTTCTCTTTTAAGTTAAAAGGATTAATCTGTCCCTCAATCCTGGTTGCAGTTCAAAATAGTAGAGGCTTTCAAGAGGTATTGTAACATTGAAAGTGTAACATTGAAAGAGATGGTTCCCTGAAGAGGAAAATGACACCCTAATTTCAGTAAAATAATCTGCAAGTTAAGTTGAAGATGTCGTTATTTTAGTTTTACTCAAAAGGTACTTTGGCCAGCACAGTTAATTGTAAATTCTAAAGAAGCTCTGCAGCTGATCTTTAAAATTCTAAAGATCAAGTGACACTACTGATATGAATAAAACCCAAAAGACTCCAAGTTATGCACTGTTATGCAGTGTATGTTGTATTGTTATACTGTTTGTCATTAAGCACTGTATGTAGTATTGTTTGTCATGTAGTTAAAGGATTATGCTGTTACTTAACAGTTATTTCAAATTGTTTGTGTCCAATCTTTACCCTCAAATCTCAGTCTCCTGTATTCCAAGTTGTATATTCCCTTCTCCCCCAAATCCCGAATTCCCCTTACCTTCCATCAGGCTAGGCCTCCACTGCTCCCCCCCGCTTGTCAAACCGCAGACATCGCCTAATAGGGAAATCAAGAGACTCCCATAATGCTCAGCTCCAAGCGGAAGTAGAAATTAACGCCAAAAAGTCCCTAAAACAACAAGCCCACAAAAAATCTAAACTTATGAAGGACACTACTGTGTAAGTGGGACATCCAGCTACATGTGGGTGCTCTCCACCTTGTTAGCACCTTCTCGCCATGACCTGGAGAGCACTGAGAAAAGGTGACACCCCTAGACCACACGAGCCAAGTGGAGCTCCTGGGAACCCCTGTGAGGCAGGAATCCCAACTCTGCAGGACGAGCAGCACATTCGACTTGCACGTCCTCTTCAGCGATGATCAGAGGGAGTGGGGGGATGACCAGAGGGAGCGGCGGCAGAGCGGGATGACCAGAGGGAGCGGCGGCAGAGCGGGATGACCAGAGGGAGCGGCAGCGGCGGCAGTGGCGTGTGATCCCTCGCGTTCCCCATAAAGCAGCTGATTTTACTAAATGCACCAAAAGGAGCTAATCAGATCTCCTGCCCTGTGTTTTCTTCAACTACTGCTTTTTATGTGAGTGTATACATATATATATAAATATATATCCTTTTGAACAGGGATTACTAGTATCTGTTGGCTGGGAGATACCGGAAGAACTGGAATGACTCCAATTAAAAGGATGTCAAGGGTGCGTTGCTTGAAATTTAACAGAGTGTGATGAGAAAAAGAGAGGGCAAGACCAGGTGGACCCTTGTATCCGCCACCAAGAAGAGTCATACACAGGCTGTGGGATGCACCCCATAGGCCTGGTCAGGTGGGGATATAAGTCAAGACCCAGCTGGCAGCCAGCACCTCAGCCAGGTCCCCCTCCCCCGCCCACCCCCTGGGCTTTGATTCTGGCAGCTTTCGAGCTGCTGCAAAGGTGAGAATTGTGTGGGGGAAGAAGGCGTGCCTGTGGTTTGCTCAGCCCTGCAAGAAGCACAGAAGGCAATGGGAGCCCAAGCAGTGGCTCTGTGGGGGCCTTGGATGGTTTTCAGAGCAGGGCTGGCTGGAAACCCCCCCTGCAGGGGCAGCTGTGAGGGAAGCAGTGTGGAAATGCAGCAATTGATCATTTTGTCCCTGTCTGCCCAAGGGGCTGAGAGAGCCCCACAAGTGCTGCAAAGACAAAAACAACCTGAAAAACAACCTGACTGGGACCCTTCTCCTTCCTGAGACGAACAGACAGAGCTGAGCAAAAAGAAACCCAAAAAATTTTCCCAGTTTAATCAAAAAGTGGCATTTTGGGTTCCATAAAAGCGAAAACGTTTGTGTGACCCTCTGGCACAGAGAGGTGGATTGAGTTGCCCTGTGGGGTGCTGTGAATAGGAAAAATGGATCTCAAGGTTGTATCACTGATGTCCACTGCTGTCAGTGTCCACCACTGTCACAGCACATTCTCGTAGATATCACTGGGGTCCTGCTATCCCTTGTGAAATTCTGGCAGCTCCGTGTTGGTCACTTGTGGATCCCGAGGTGGGGCAGGGCCGGGGACACGCAGGAGGAGCCCTTAGAGTGACACTGGTTGTGGGGACCTTGGTGGAATGTGACACCCACTGGGGAGGTGACGTGTCCCTGTCCCCCCCTGTACTCACCCCCTTCCCGCTCGCTGCCCACAGCATGGGGGTCCAGCACCTCCCCCTCCTCCGGGTGGGTCCTGAGGAGATAAGGGGGGTTCTGAGGGGTGTCTGGGGAGTGGAAAAGGGGAATCCAGGCCAGAGCCCCCCACTTACCTGTCCTGGGCCTTCCTGGCAGCTGCAAGGAAAAGGGCAGGGGTTGACCGTGGGGACCTCAGAACCCGTGAACTCTCCAGAACCTCTGCACCAACACAATGCCCCCAGTCCTCTGTGTCCCCAACCCTTGAGTCCCAGAACACCAAGCCCAGCAGGGTGGGGCACCCCCCGAACTCCCCCAGACTTTTCCAGAAAGATCGCAAAGACCCCTGCATGGCTCTTCAAGAGCTCCCCAAACCCTTCAGGAGCTCCCACTGGCACCCCAATGTTCCTCAAAGCCCACCCAGGGATGCCCCCGGAGCCCAACCAAGACCATCCAAATTCTCCCCAAATCCCCCACGACCCCCAGCCGAGGTCACTGTGGGCTCAGTTTCTCCCAGCTCAGGGGCCCTGGGTGCTGCCCCATCTCTGTCCCCACGCTGGGGGCTTCCCCTCACTCCAGGACCCCCATCCCCCCCGCATTGTCACCCACCCTGGTGGTGCCAGCAGTGACAGCCCCCGATGACAGCCAGGAGCAGGAACAGGAACAGCAGGGAACTGCCGACATTCACAGCCACTGCTGGGGACAGAGGGGGACACAACGGGGTCACCCTTAACCCCAGAGGGTCCTGAAAACCCTGGTGACCCCTTGTGACCTCACCTGGGATCCAGGGTGAGCCAGGGGTCACCTCCAGGGCCAGCTCAGGGCTGAGTGCCCGGAACACGCGGTGCCCGTCCTGTCCCAGCTGGTTGGTGGCCACACACTGGTAGGTGCCCGAATGTCCCACATCAATGTCCCCAAACTCCAGGACAGGGCCCCGGGCCACCTCCTGGCCATTGTGCAGCCAGGTGAAGGTGACAGGGGCTGAGCCCACCTGCACCGAGCAGCGCAGGGTCACGGGGTCACCTGCGTGTACCTGGTGTGCTGGGGGACTGGGGGTGATGGTGGCATTGGCCACAGGAACTGTGGGGACACATATGGGGCTGGCAACGGGAGAGGTGGGATGGGGGTACCATTGGTGGGGTCATCCCAAACCCATGGGTCCTGCTCACCCAGGACGGTGAAATGCAGTGGGACACTCTCGGCCACACTGTCCCCGTTGCTGACCAGGTGTTACGACCCGCTCAAAGTGAACTGAGTTCGTATTAGTTCCAGAGTACAAAGGAGACAAAAAATGCTGTTTAACCAAGAAATCAATATACTTTATTCAATATATATACCTACCAAAAACTGATATACTTTATTCAATGTACCCACCAAAACTGATATGCAATAACAAGAGAAAGAGACGGAGGAAAGAAAGCTATATAGATGAAAGCAAGAGAGAAAAGGAGAGATAGGAAAGATAGGATAATTACCACAGTGAGAGAGACAGAATCCTTGCAGCTGTCCAATAAGTTGCCTTCGCAATCCTCGTGGTGCGTAGCTAATAGATTGATGCCGTAACTCTCGTGGAGCTGATGGAGACCGTCTTCTGTGGGGAGGTCCTCAAAGGGGATCTCCTTCGATGCCGAATATATAGTTCTTTCCGAGGCGAGAGGCAATCAGCCAGAGTGGGGGAGAAATCTCGTGAGTCCAGGCCCAATGCACAAGGAGAGGGGGGAGAAGTCCTGTGATGGAGTCCAGGCCCATGCACAATGCGAGGGAGGGGGAGAACAGGGCAAGCTGTCCTGCTGCACCTCAGGCATAGGTGGTACAGAATCCAGGGGCAGTGTAGCGTGCTGCGACTACCATTGTTTCAGCAGGATGTATGTCCAGGAGCTCTGTTCCCAAGCAAACACACCTGGCCCAAATGGCAATTCTGGTAGCAGTTACATCAGCTCTTGAGGTTTCTCTCTCGTTCCCCCCCAAAGTGTCCATGACGAAAAACGTGAGACATGTAAAGGGTCTTTGGGCCAACTCTTACAAATATACTAGAATATCCCTCTAAGTTGTGGAAGGCATGGATGGGAAGATGAGAGTATTCAAATTGTAGATCTGAGTAAAGGCATTTGTGATGAAATAAGTAAATATTGAAGTTGTGATCTTATGAGAAGCTTGAATACAGAGAGAGAGATGAGATGAAGATCTGCCACCAGAAAATGATCTCTGTTCCTAGAGATGAAGGAAACCTTTGCTTTTGAACCATTCATCTTTACAGTGGTACCCCATGAGTTTACATGGCCCATTATGCAGCTGTGGGAAGGCTGCGTGACATGGGAGGGACTTCACAAATGCCAATTCCTGAGCGGCTGCTTTTGTGAAAATTAAAAAGCCACAAAAGAACTGTTCTTTCTCATGGGGATGTTTCCATGGCAGCCAAAAGAGCCTTCTCTGTCTGAGAGAACTGATGAAAGACTGTTTTAGAGGTAGTAACTGACTGAAAGTTTAGTCTCTGCATGTTGTCAGAGAGAAACAAAGGCATTTGTGGGGAAGAGACTAAGTGTTTTGAAGGTTCTATTCTGATTCTTATTAACTTCTTTTTTCTTTCTTGTAGTTTTGTTAATAAACCTGTTTTGATACACTTTTAAGTTTTAAGCAAGCTTTGCTTTTCTGCTAATCTTATCTCACAGCAGAAAAAAATGTAAATAATTCTAGTGGGCACTCAAACCACTACACTAATTGATGTCGTGACTGGGATAAAGAAATTGGCAAACCTGAAACCACTGCAATGACATACTGCATGAATTGATGAGATTGATATATTTTATTTCCTCAAAAGGCCCTCTGTTCTGTGGTTTGACAGATCTTGGTAACCAAAGAGTCAGTGGTAAATTCCTCTTTGCATTCTTTCTTTCGATGTTTATTTACTTGGTTCTTTTCAATGTTATCATACGAATAAGATACTCCACCAGTACATGAAATCAACATAGAATTTCAAAAAATTATCTGAGTTATTCTCACCATTGCCAGTTAGTTACACAAATAAAGGCATTAGATACTTCTGCAACAGTCAATACTATAATACACAGCACATAGTCTCTATTTTGATATTTTGTGAGAGCCTAAACAATAATATATTTATCACAGTAAAATATATTATTGACACAGGGATTAGGGTAAAAAGGCTGACCAATTCTATTCTATCTAAAGCAGTTTAAAAGTGAGTGCAAACTGTACTATATTGTTGCATCATGTTGCCACCGAGCTCATCTTGTCCAGGGAGGTGCAGCTGCTGGTGCCAGGCATTGGAACAAATCAGATCGCTCTCCATGTTATTAAGTTCGAGAATCCATTTATTACTCCCAGGGATGGAGGAGGGTGACAAAGATGAAAGACAAAGCAAAGGCAGGGTCATGGGGTTTTTATGGGGTATCATAGGGATGGAGTTTAGGGGTTGGGTCAAGGGAAGAGTTATTAGCAACACAAGAAGGGTAAAGTCAAATTCCCACCTCTTTAGGACTGGGGCACTCCACTTTATATCAAAATAATAGCAAAAGCCAATGACTACATAGTTATTTATAACAAGGGGAAGGTGCATTGAAGGGTTTCTTTGACTTCTCCTTATCCTGCCCTGATTTTGTCAGCCATAAATTCAATTCATATCTCTAATTCCGGCTCTGTTTTGCCCATGACAGGATTTGCTGAGCAATTTCTTCTGGTCCTTGCCTCAACCCAGGAACTATTTCCTGAAATTTCCCTCCTGGTCCAGGGGCGGAGGGCAGTGAGAGAGCAGCTTTGGTGGGTGCGGGGCATCCGGCCACTGTCCAGGCACGGCAAAGCAGGAAGGAGGAGGAGGGTCGTGGTCAGGCTGTTGAGCAGATGGGTGTGGGATTTGCAGCACTTGTGGGGCTCTCTCAGCCCCTTGGGCAGACAGGGACAAAATGATCAATTGCTGCATTTCCGCACTGCTTCCCTCACAGCTGCCCCTGCAGGGGGGGTTTCCAGCCAGCCCTGCTCTGAAAACCATCCAAGGCCCCCACAGAGCCACTGCTTGGGCTCCCATTGCCTTCTGTGCTTCTTGCAGGGCTGAGCAAACCACAGGCACGCCTTCTTCCCCCACACAATTCTCACCTTTGCAGCAGCTCGAAAGCTGCCAGAATCAAAGCCCAGGGGGTGGGCGGGGGAGGGGGACCTGGCTGAGGTGCTGGCTGCCAGCTGGGGCTGGCCAGAGCAGTGCTGGCCAATGCCCATCCCTGTGCCCTGGGGCTGGGCCATGGCTGGGCCCCACACTTGAATGGCCACTGGCTTCAAGGAGGAGCACTTGGGGAGCTCCTTCCTGCCAGCCTGGGGCTCCATTCCCAAGCTGCTCTTGCCGGCTCAGATCCTGCAGGTCCCCCTGCAGGGGACCAGCAAGGATGGAGAAGTCTGGAACAGGTTTTCTCTCAAAACCCAATAAATTCAAAGTTTCCAAGTCCCTCCGGAGAGAAACCTTATGGAGGATATCGAGGAGATCAGGAGAGAGCAGGGGCAGCCCCCAACAGCTTCAGGCAATCCTGATTTGCATAGTCTGGGCTCTTCAGCATCAGACATGGGCCATTTCCAGTGTAAAAACTGCAGTTTTCACTGTGGTGCATGGGAGGGGTTAGAAGGGTTCTTGTGTGTTGTGGATGCTCGGGGAAGCATCTGGGATTTGTTCCTTGTTGAGAGCTTTTCCTGGAATTCATTCCTTTTTTTACCCTTTTGATTCTGAACCTTGTTTCTGTTGCTGTTGGTTTTGTTCTCCTTGCTGTTCCAGGAAATTGTTCTTCTCTGAGCCCTTTGGGATCTTCTGTGCCTCCACTGGGTGTAGCAGAGGCAGCAGCCCCTGCTTCTCACTGTGTTGGATGTTTGTAGTGGTTCATTTGTATTCTTCGTTAAAAATGTATTAATGCTGTTAAATGGTTTGTTCCATGTACCCCCATTGCTACTCCATTTGGTTCTTACCCAGTTGTTTACTCCTTTTCTGTTATCTGTCAATCTTTTGTTACCCCAACTCTGGGACCTGTCCATCATATCAGGGCACTTCCCTGGATCTAGAAAGTTCCCGGAGGGATGTGGTGTGATGGGTCAGGACCAGAGGAAGTCTCACATTTCCCTAGGAGATTGGTCCATTGAGGTTTCCCTTATCCTCAGGGCCACTCCCTGATCACCCCTGATTGAATCTCTCCTTTACCCTTCCCCTTACTCCTCCCCCGTATAAAAGGTACTGTATCAAGTCATTCACGGCTCTGCTGAGGCAGATTCCCTGAGGTGAGGCTGCTCCATCAGGGGCTCCAATCCTTTATCCTTGCCATGGTCACAGCACACCAGAGCCAAGATTGATGTTGCCCTGAACCCACCGAATTGGCCCAGGTTGCCAGCATACCGGGCTGTACCGAGGCTTATTGTGGTGCCAGGGCTGGCTTGGGAGAGCACACCCCCAGAAAGCACAGCAATAAATGTTCAGGACTTTTACTCTCGTTTTATTTCTCTCCAGGAATTTTCTCCCAGTTGTTTCAAATAGAGAATAATGACCATCCATAAGAGAGACTAAAGAAGTGGCCAAGGTGGAGGAAGGGGTGCAGCTGGCTGGAGCGTCTCAGCCTGTGAGGTTTTTCTCTTGGGAAGGGCAGAGATACAGAAAGATTTTGGCTTTGGAGTGAGGGGCTGGGCTCAGCTGCCAGCTCTCTCTCCATCTGGGGATCAGAAGGAACAGTCAGACTGCTTACAGCAGGGAGAATTCACTACCCTGTACTGCTTCTTCCTTACTGTGGGTGAGCCTTTGCTCAGAAGAGCAGCGGTCAAACTGCAACCATTATAACATCCACTTTGAGTGGAAAGAACCCTCACCAACTCCTCAGGCATCTCAGAGGAAAACCTGGGACCCCGAGCCCCTTCTGCTCTGAGGGAGCCTCTCCTGGCAGGGTTTGGGAGCCAGGCTTCCAAACCCCAGCCCTGCCATTTTTCTTCCTTAGCTCTGTTTTTTGTTGTTACACTGGAAGCTAGCACCGTGTGCCTGCTGGGACACGCCATGGGTCTTGCTACAGCTGCAGAGTTTCTGTTCCTTTTTGTTTTGCCATTTTGGGGTCTGCTCACCTCTACCATTCCAGCTTGCTGCTTCCGAGGTTGTTGCTACAGCACATTTCACTATCTGGAGTGAAACCGGGACAAATTCCCTGCTGTGAGTTGGCAAAGGAAGTTGCTTTTCTACCCCATGTGCCGGCTGTGCCCATTACCATGGAGAGAGAGAGAGAGAGAGAGAGAGAGAGAGAGGGACGGAGACAGAGACAGACAGCCGAGTTGGCGCCACATCCCCCCCTGCAGCTGTGGGGGAATCATCGCACCCGCCCTGCCTGGCCGGGAGCCACCAGCGCCCCTGCGTGCTGTGCCCAGAACTGCACTGGAGGGGAAGGTGCCTGCAGCCATTGTTGAGTTTCTGATTCTGTTTGTCACTGCCATTGTTGTTGTTTGTTAGCCTTGTTATCCATATATATATATATGTTATTAACAACTCAGACCTGAAATGGGAATGAACTCTATAAGTTTTATTGAGAACAATAAAAAAACTCACAAATCAAAAGGCTTGTCCACAAAATGGTGGCTTTGACTTTTATTCCCCTGGTGCTGCATCAGCTTGATGCATATTCATTTTGATTTTACACAGTCTCGGCCCCTGTCACTCTCCTCATCGCCAACACAGTTTTGTCACTGTGGTCCTCAGGGCCATCCTTGGATGAAGTTCTGCTCCTTTTAAGGTCTTGTCCCAAAGGCCTGGTCAACAACAGTCCATCCAATATAAACCTACAAAACCCACACTGCAACACACAAAACCATCCCTGTGAAAACCAACCTTGCAACCGGGCCACCGCAAGAACATCAACCACTCCACAACACATATCACTATCCCAACACTAACAACATCACAATATTTATTCAACAATATAGTCAATAATGTAATATCAATTCATATAATACCCAGCAAAACCCAACTTCCATTAACTTGTTTCTCACAATATATACTGGTACAGAACTGTTATTCCTGTTCCCACATCTTTTCCTGGAATCCTCTTAAATACAAAGTTACAGTAATTCAGAGGGAAAGAGGTCATATTTTCTATTCCAAGGGAGGTTCCCACCTTCCTTTGCAGACAATATATCTTTCAAGCCAAGACATATTGGCAGCCCAAAATTGGAGAATCCCATTCCTAAAGCCTGACTGAGCTGAACAAAGAAAAATAATTTCTGTCAGTTTAACCAATAAAACCTGCATTTTTGTCCCAGGAGCAGGAAACCAGGTCCTGTGCCCCCTTGGAATTGGGATGTGCAACGGTAAGCAACGTTGTGTACTGGGAGCACTGGGAGCATGGGGGTTGAGAGGAACCAATCTGATTTTCATTTATGTCTCAACATATGCTATACATGAGATGAAAAATTACTCCAGGGGCTGTACATGTGCTGGGAACCCTGTCCTAGGTTTGTACCAGGAGGCTTCATGTAACAGCCAATCAGGAGAGAGAAAGCTTACACGAGTGGGCTGTGAGTGACCGACCACTGGCTGGTGGGACAGATGCCTGGAAAAATGTCTGGGAAAAAATGCCCAGGAAATCAGGCTGTGGGAGGAGCCGTAGCAACTAAAATCAATTAACAACAGGAGCCATTTTGCTTCGGGTTGCTTGGAGGGATCAGGGGCTCGCTCGGAGGGTCAGCTTGGCCCTCCTCCCCACCTCACCTTTTCCTCCCTTTGGTCCTTTTTTCCTGTCCACACCCTGGTGCTCCACCATTCCCTAACAGAGCAGATGCTGCCCTCACCCAGCTGTGGCTGCTACCACCAGGGTTTCCCCCATTGCCTGCTGCTGCTATGCCAGACACAAGTTGGTGCTCCATCCACCATGTCCCCAGAAGAGCAGAGGCTGCCTGCACGAACCCGCTGCCTCTACTGTGGTGCCCGTGTTACCTGCAGAAACAAGCCTGCTGCTCCAGCCCACCACAGTCCTAGCCCACAGTACCAGCCCGTGGAAGCCAGCCAATTGCTGCCAGAGCCGCAGCACTAGCCCGCAGCCAGCCCACACCATCGCTCACCAGTGCCAGAGACACACAGGTGCTGCTGCTTGAAAACTGCACCCAGCCACTCACAAAAGCCACGAGGGCTCGCTGCACACACACTCCATCTGCCGAGCTGATGCCCACAGAGTGCCCAATATTCTTGCAGTGACGCTGTCCCTGTCTTCTGTTTCTCTCTCTGTCTTTTTCCCTCTCTACTCTCTCTTACAATTCCCCTTCTGTAAGAACTCTTACCCTCCTTTATCAATAAACAGCTCTCAGATATAACATTGCCACGTTTGTACTTCATTTTCATCGAAGAAATCTATCAGAAAGAATCCTCCCCAACTGACCGTTTGAAAGTGGGATGGGACGGGGGAGTGGGAAATGTGGAATGAGGACCCCTGGGTGTGCAGCAAGTGCTGTGGGGAGAAAATGGGGAAGTCACTGAGGGTACTTGGGGCACTCGGGTGGGGATTGAAGACCCCTTCAGGTACTGGGAAGGGGATGGGGGAGCCCCTGGGGGGACTGGGAGAGGAAGTGGGGAGCACAGGGTGCCCTGGGTAGCCTCCCCCTAACTCATCACCACCTCCCTTGGAAGGATGGGCAAGCACAGGAGCCATGGAGGGAGCAGCCCCAGTGTCACCCAGTGCCTCCCGCTTCCCAGAGTGTCACAGCTTCTGTTGGAGATTCTCATAGATGTCACTGGGTTCACATGGTTACCCATGTAGTCCCCGCAGCGTAGGTCACCTGAGGATCCTCCCCGGGGGCTTCCTGTGGGAATAAGGGGATGAGTGGAAGGGGATGGGAGGTCCTGGGGGTTTGGGTGAAAGTTGTATCATGGGTGGAGGCTGCCCTCACCTTTCCTGGCGCTTCCTGGCAGCTGCAAAGGAAAACTGGAGGGGTGACTTGGGAGTTCCAGAGGCTCCCATCCACCCATTAGAATCCTGAATCACCACCAGGCCCTCAATTCCCCCCAGGTGACCGCGGTGTCCTTGGTGCCCCCAAGAAACCTTGAACCACCCCAGTGCTCTGGACCCACTGGGAGCCCAGAAGCCCAATCCTGGTATGGACAGGGACCTGCCAAATTCCACCAGGATCACTAAAAGGACCCCCAACATCCCTGCAAGACCCTCCAACACCATCCTAAATCCTTGAGGACCCTAAACAAAGGTCCTGAGCACTCAGCACTGCCCAAGTGCTGCCCATCACCCCCACATTCCAGGTGGCCTCCCACCTCCCCAGGGCCCCGTTGTCCCCATTGTCACCCACCCATGTTGTTCCACCAGTGCCAGCCCACAGCTACACCCACGAGCAGGATCAGGAACAGGAAGGACACGCCAACCCCTGTGGCCACTGCTGGGGAGAGAAGGGACACATCAGGGTCAGCTATCACTTCAGGGGGTCCTGCCATCCCACTGACCCTGTGTGACCCCACCTATGTTCCAGTGTCCCTGCAATGTCACCTCCAGGGCCAGCTCAGGGCTGAGTGCCTGGAACACGCGGTGCCCGTCCTGTCCCAGCTGGTTGGTGGCCACGCACTGGTAGGTGCCCGAATGTCCCACGCTGACATTCCCAAGCTCCAGGATGGGACCCTGGGCCACCTCCTGGCCATTGTGCAGCCAGGTGAAGGTGACAGGGGTTGAGCCCACCTGCACCGAGCAGCGCAGGGTCACGGGGTCACCTGTGTGCACCTGGTGTGCTGGGGGACTGGGGGTGATGGTGGCATTGGCCATGGGCACTGTGGGGACACAGACAGGGCTGGCACCAAGCGAGGTGGGATGAGGGTGCTGTGGTCACCCCCAGCCCAAGAGTCCCCCTCAGAAATGACGGCGACATTCAGAGGGACACTCTCGGCCATGTTGTTCCCATTGCTGACTCAGCAGTGATAGTGGTCACTGTCACTGTCCCCAACGTAGTGCAACTCCAGGGGGGGAACAGAGCCCAACTGTGCCCCTGATCCCCCCCGGTGCCAGATGAAGGAAAGGGGACCTGTCCCCTGCGGCCACCGCGCAGCTCAGCACCAGGCGGTCCCCCAGTGCCACCTGTCCCTCGGGGGGTTGCACCCACAGGGACACCCCTGAGAGGGGGAGCCCTGTGGGTAAAGGGGGGACACCAGGGGACAGTGAGGTACATCGGTGCTGGGCAGAGAGTGGCAGGGGGACCCCAGTGAGGAAGAGGCGGCACAGAGCTGGGGGGGGTGGGCCGGAAAGAAACTCTGAAGGAACGATGGGGGATTCAGGGAGGGGACACCTGGTGAGGGATGGAGGGGACACCAGGGAGCATGTGGGGACACAGGGAGGGGATGGCAGGTTGCGGGGATGGATGGAGGGAACCTGGAAAGGGATGGGGGGACCCAGCGTGGGACTGGGGAAGGACTGGGGGGACAGGGAAGCGATGAGGGGATGCAAGGCAGGGATGGGGGACCTGAGATGGAACGTGGGAAAGTACAGAGGGAACTGGGGAGGCACAGGGGACAGGGATGGGGGGAGCTGGGGTGAGATCCCGGAAGGGATGGGGGGACTCGGAAAAGGTGTCAAGGAAGGATCCGAGAAGCAATGGAGGGACTCGGGGCACGTATGTGGGACCCGGGAAATGATGAAAGGACCTGGGGAGGGACCCGGGCAGTGATGGGGAGACCCGGGAATGGTGTCAGGAGGGGCTGGGGTTACCCAGGCCAGGCTGAGTGTCCTCAGCCAGGGGACCAAGAGAGGCTGTGGGGGCTACCAGTGCAGACCCAGGCACAGCTCTTCTGCACGGCCCCGCCCTGGTAGCGCACCTGGCAGCTGTAATTCCCCAAGTGGGAGACCCCCACGGCGGGCACCAGGAGCTGCAGGGACCCCTGCGGGCCCCACACCAATGCCCGTCCTGGTAGAAGATGTGCAGGAGTGGGGCTGGGGGCCTTAGGGGGCTGGGGGTGCTGAGGCAGCTGAGATTTAGCCTTGGTGGGCTTGGGGGATCCTCCAGCACTGGCACTGTGAAGATCTCAGGGAAGGAGAGGGGAGGGGGATTTGTGACCCTGAGTCCTTGGGGAGGGGCTGTGGGGGGTCAGAGTGGTGGCTCTGGGGTGCTCACCGTGCACTGTCACTGTCACCCGCGCTGAGGTCAACTGGCCAGTTCCCACCTGGCCCCTGCACCAGTAGTCACTGCTGTGGTTCTGCTGCAGAGGGGACAGGGACAGCTCGGTCCCACGGAGGGGCATTCTCACCTCCTTGTCCCCATGGTAAAATCGCACCTCGGTGACCAACGTGTCCGGCCGGCCCCGGCAGCGCAGTGTCACCGTGTCCCCTTCCAGCAGCGGCTGCACCGGCACCTGCAGCACCAGCCAGTCTGGGGGACAAGGGGGTCCTGTCCTGGGGACCAGTGTGGGAAGATCGAGCAGTGACGCTGCCCCGTGGCCGTGCTGGGGCTGGGGGAGGTGACCCCAGCTGGATGCCCCGTGAATGCCCGGAGCTGTTGGATCTGTTGCCATGGCAACAGCTGGTCCCAACACATGGCGACAGTGGCCTCGGACACGCTGTCACAGCCGCTCGGGACATATGGCCACCGTGGGTGCCCGCAGCCCGGGACAGTCCCGGCCCTGGCAGCACGATGGCAGCCGCGCCCTGTGACAGTGACCCGAGGCCAGGACTCGGCTCCCGCAGTGCCGGGGGCTCCTCCCCGGGCTCCCCGGTGCCCTCTGCCCTCCCGGCACCTCCTTTGTGGTGCCCCCCGCCCGCCCCAGGGCCCGGAACCGCTGAGGCTCCGCAGCAGCTCCAGGGCTCAGACGCCGCTCGGGGAGTGCCAGGTGCGGGGCTTTGGGCACCAGGGGCACCGGGCAGGGCTGGAGCTGGGGCGGGCTTTGGGGTGGGATTTGGGAACACCCCTGTCCACTCCTGGCTCCATCCCGGGACTCCAGCTCGGCCCGAGGGGCTCAGCAGCTGCGGGATTGGTGCCCGTGGCCACGGGGCGGCACCACCACAGGTCCCCGAGCCCTTGGCCGGTGTCACCGAGACGGGACAAACAGGAAGTGGCGGCTCCTTCCCCTGTGCGGGGCAGCTGCGAGGGAACCAGTCCAGAAAAGCCCCAATTGATCATTTTGTCCCTGCCCCCAAGTGACTGAGAGAGCCCCAAAAATCCTGCAGATCCCACACCCATCTGCTCAACAACCTGACCGGGACCCTCCTCCATCTGAGCTGACCAGACAGAGCTGAACAAACAAAAACCATTTCTCCTGGTTTAATCAAAAATCTGCATTTTGGGTGCAATGGGAGGGACAAGGGTCCTGTGCCCCCTGGCACTGGGGGAGGGAATGGGGAGCCCCTGGGGGTACTGGGAGCACTGGAATAGGGAGCTCTGGTCAACCCACATGGGACCCCCCACTCATGGCCACCCCCGGGCAAGGTGGCACCCATGGGAGCTGGGGGAGGCCACACACGGGGGGTGCCCTCGAGCAGGGATCTCCAGTGCCCCCAGTGTCACAGCACATTGTCATAGATATCACTGCGGTCCTGCTGTAACCTGTGGGGTCCTGGCAGCTCCGCGTAGGTCACCTGGGGGGATGTGGCACGGGGGGGCCCTGCGAGAGACAGCGGTTGAGGGGACCTGGGTGGGGGTGACACCCGTGGGTGACGTGTCCCTGTGTCCCCCCCTGTACTCACCCCCTGCCCGCTCGGTGCTCACGACGTGGGTGTACAGCACCTCCCCCTCCTCTGGGGGGGCCGGGGGATCCGGGGTGGCCCTGTGGGGATAAGGGGGTGTCTGTGGTGGTGGGGGGTTTGCAGTGAGGGTAAAATGGGGTGTCAGACCTGGAGCCCCCCAATCACCTTTCCTGCTGCTTCCTGAGGCCTGCAAAGGGAAGAGGGGAGGGGTGACTGTGCGGTCCTCAGGGCCCTGAACACCCTCGGGACCCCTGACTGCCCCCGTGACTCTCGAGCATCCCTGAAGCCCTCCCAAAAAGCCGTGAATAACCACCTTAACCCCCTGCACAACTAGAGCCTCCAAAGTCCCTCCTGAACCCCAGACAGCACCCCCCCAAAACCCTGCACGACCCGCTAGGAGCTCCCCAAATCCCCCCAGGACCCCCAGCCAAGGTCTCTGGGGACTTAGCTTCACACAAATCAAAAGCTGTTGGTGCCACCGTTTGCGCCCGTACTCTGGGGGGCTTCCCAACCCCGGGGACCCCATTTCCCATCCTTGTCACCCACCCAGGTGGTGCCACTGGTGCCAGCCCACGATGACAGCCACAACCAGGACCAGGAACAGGAGGGACCCACTGACCCCTGCGGCCACTGCTGGGGACAGAGAGGGACATAGCAAAGTCACCCAGAACTCTGATGGTCCTGAACACCCTGTGTGACCCTCTGTGACCCCACCTCTGTTCAAGTGTCCTTGTGGTGTCACCTCCAGGGCCAGCTCTGGGCTGAGTGCCCGGAACTCGCGGTGCCCGTCCTGTCCCAGCTGGTTGGTGGCCACGCACTGGTAGGTGCCCAAATGTCCCACATCGACGTCCCCAAGCTCCAGGACAGGACCCTGGGCCACCTCCTGCCCATTGTGCAGCCAGGTGAAGGTGACAGGGGCTGAGCCAACCTGCACTGAGCAGCGCAGGGTCACGGGGTCACCTGTGTGCACCTGGTGTGCCGGGGGACTGGGGGTGATGGTGGCATTGGCCACAGGCACTGTGGGGACACAGACAGGGCTGGCACGGAGCGAGGAGGGATGGGGATGATGTGGGTGGGGTCAGCTCAGCTGGTGGGTACAGCTCACCCAGGACAGTGACATTCAGGGGGACACTCTCGGCCACGCTCTCCCCATCGCTGACCCGGCAGTGATAGTGGCCGCTGTCATTGTCCCCAGCGTGCCGCAGCTCCAGGTGGGGGCCGGTTCCCAGCGGTGCCCCCGAGCCCTCCCGGTGCCAGGTGAAGGACAGGGGACCTGCCCCTGTGGCTACTGCACAGCTCAGCACCAGGCGGTCCCCCAGTGCCACCTGTCCCCCAGGGGGCTGCGCCCACACGGAGACTCCTGAGAGCGGGACCCCTGAAGAAGGGAGGGACACCAGGGGACAGTGAGGGACACTGGGGAGGAGAATGGGGAGGGGCAAGGTGACCCCAGTGAGGAAGAGGGGGCGCAGAGCTGGGAGTGTGGGGGTGACTGGAAAGAAAACCTAAAGGGACATCGGGGGGTTCAGGGAAGGGACACCTGGAGAGAGATGCGGAGGACACCAGGGAAGGTATGGGGGGGATCTGGGGACCTTGGGAAAAGATCAGAGAGGGGTGGAGTGGACCCAGAGATGGGTAAAGGGACCCAGTGAGGTCAGGGGAACACAGAGGGAAACTCAAGCAGTGATGGAGGGACATGGAAAAAGTTTACAGGAATGATGGGGGTACCCACATAAGGCTGGGAGATGCAGTGAGGGCCCCAGGAATGGATGGAGGACTCATCAAAGAGATTGTGGCATGCGAGAAGTAATAGGGGGTCCCCAGGAAAAATTGGGAAACTTGGGGAGGCTGTGGGGGCTCCCCATGCCCATCCCCACACTCACTGCACACCGTGACATGGAGCCGGGCACTGCTCTTGCACACCGCCTTACTCTTGGAGCAGACCTGGCAGTGGTAATTCCCAGAGTGTGAGGCCCCCACGGTGGGCACCAGGAGCTGCGGGGATCCCTGCGAGCCCCCCACCAACTGCCCGTCCCGGTAGAAGAGGTGCAGGAGGGGGGCTGGGGGCCGCAGGGGGCTGGGGGTGCTGAGGCAGCTGAGATTGATGGGTGACCCCTCAATGGGCTCGGTGGGACCCTCCAGCACCGGCACCGTGAAGAGCTCTGGGAAAGAGAGGGGAGGTGAGGACTGTGACTCTGAGTCCACTGGGAAGGGGCTTTGGGGGTGTCAGGATATTGGAGTTCCCGCTGTGGGTGTGCTCACCGTGCACTGTCACTGTCACTGGTGCTGACTGGGACAGCTCTAAGCCCACCAAACCCTGGCAGTGGTAGCGGCCTCTGTGGTGTAGCTGCAGGGGGGATAGGGACAGCTCGGTGCCCTTCAGGAATGCCCCCAGAACCTTCTCGTCCTGGTAAAATTGCACCCTGCTGACTGACTTGACCTGCATGGCCCGGCAGCGCAGTGTCACCGTGTCCCCCTCCAGCAGCGTCCGTGCTGGCACCTGCAGCACCAGCCGGTCTGTGGGATAGGAGGGTCCCATGGCACTGAGGGCTCGAGACAGGTCCAAGGTGGGTGCCCACAGAACCAGGGACACCTGGGTGGAGTCTCCATTGCAAAGGATGAACCCAGGGACACCAGGAGAAACATCCCATAACACTGGGATGCACTGGGATGTCTCCATGTGTACGGCACAGGCTTTTGTCACACGAAAGGTGTTTGGCCACTCACAGAGTGGAGCCCACCCAGAATTATCAGGGGGCAACTGTGAGAATTTAAGAGACCCCCTTACCATTTAAGACCATCATGGGGGGGCTCAATCCGGTGCCAGGTCTGTCACACTGGTAGGTCCCAATGTCAGTGACAGTGAAGCGGTCAGGTCCCTCCCACCACCATTTCCATCCATCCTTGTACCAGGTTGTGGCACCAGTGGTCCCCGAGCCCTGGCAGGTCAGTGTCACCCGGTTCCAAAGCACCGCCGGCATCCAGGGTGGCTCCACCAGGAGCTGGGTGGTCTGGGCACCTGTGGGTGACAGGGGACACCAGCCTGCCAGGGCCACCATGGGGCGGGGGACAGTAGGGTGGGGACAAGGCATTCCCTGAGGACTCACCAGCAAGGACGAGGGTCTGGGCTGGAAGTGAAAAGGGACAGGGCTGGGTGGGGGTGGCCTTGCAGGGACAGCACCACCTGGGTATGAGGTGTGCTGTCTGTCTGCAAACTGTCCACATGGGAACACAGGCATGGAAATCTTGAGGACAGGGACACCTCGATCACCCTGGGTTGAGGCAGCACATGGGGACACTGCAGGCACGCCATGTTTGCACAGGTCACCACCACCATCCTCACAGCACCTGTCCCAATAGCCACATCCCCATGGTCCCATACCTGTGATCCCATTCCAATGCCACCTGTCCCCATGCCCCATCTGCATGGAATGTGGCCCTTGTCCCTGTCCCTGCATCCCTGTTCTCTTGGCCCAGTCACCACTGCTGGCCCAGCCCCAAGGTTAATTTGGCCTCATCTTTGTCCCCACAACTCTCTCCCACTGTTCCTGTCCCCACAACCCAGTCCACGGGGTGTCAGGCCCGTTCCCGGGGCACTCACCCCACAGGAGCAGCAGTGCCACCTTCCTGGCCATCCCCGTGTCCCCAGCCATGTGCACTGGCTGTCACTCGCTGCTGTGGCCACCGCTCCCCTGGGTGGCGGCTCTTCGGATGCAGAGGAAGGAAGAAAGGTCACAGCTCGTCCCCACGTGTAGGTGGCCCTTGGTGGGGGCAGGGTGGGGGAGAGGTGGAGACACAGTAGGGGACAGGCTGGGGACATTCTAGGACAGTCTGGGGGCTCAGTGGGGGATGGTGTTCCCAGGAGTGGGGGGGCTCAGGAGGTGTGGGGAACCAAGGATGGGTGTCCAAGAGAATGGGGGTGCAGGGGAATTGGGGTCTCCATGCCTGGGGGGATTCAGGGATGGGGGTCCTGGGGGAACATGGTCCCCAGGGATTTTGGGTGATGGGATGTGGGTCCCAGGGTTGGGGGCGCAGGGGGAAGAAAGGGGACCCTGGGGAAGAGGGGTTGTGTGGGAAGAAGCAGCCCATGGGATGGGATGAAGGCAATGGTGGTCCTGGGCAATGGGAGTGCTGGGATGGGGGTCCCAGGGAGGAGAGACCAAGGGAATGGGGGTGCCATGGTTGGGATCCCAGGGCAATGGGGGTCCCAGGGATGGGCATGGGCTGGGTGGGCACAGGGGTCACAGCTCCTTGCCTGGGTGCCTCAGATTTTGGGGTGACTCAGAGCCCAGCACAGCCCCCACAGTGTGCTCATGGCCAGGGGGGTACCCCAGGCTTGAGGCTCTGGCTCTGTGCCCCACACACCCCAGGGCTTTTTCCCGGCCCCCCATTTCCTGGCTCAGCCATTCCTAGGGAACCCCTGACCAGGGAACAGGTGGGGGGATCCCAGGGAGGGGCCAAGGGGGGTGGGGGGTGCAGGCAGTGGTTGTGGGGCTGTAGGGGTTGAAAGATTTTCACTTTCTCTTTCCTGCAGCAGAAGGAAGAGGCTGAGCTGAGCTGAGCCAAGGATGTGGGTTCTGTCCTGGGGGGGCACATCCAGAGGGGTCCTGCCCCGAGGAAAAAGGGCTCCTCTGCTGTGGGGACACCTGGGTCTTGTTCCAGGGCCTTGTCCCAGGGGGTTCCTCGTTCTGGGGGTGCCAGGTCCTTGGGGATTCTTGTCCCAGAGGTGGCACATCCAGGGCACCTCTGTCCTGGGGGAGCCCTGAGCATTCCCGCTGTCCCCAGTGGGGCTCTGTGACCTCTTGGGTTCTCAAACTTAAGGGGGCACCTGATACAGACTTATCCTCAAGATGGTAAATGCTTGGCCAATATTCGTTGAATTCCCTGATGCCCAATTGGTTGAGACAAAATTATACATCCAGAAAAAAAACAAAAAAACTTTTTCCCAAACCATATTTTTTTCTCCAGTGAAAAACAAAGTCAGCAAGTATTAAACTGACAATGTATAAAATAATCTGGTTGATAGAATCCTTTTAATCATTCTTCTCCCAACAATAACTCACAATAAAACCACAAACAAATCACAGAGAAATGAGACTTCTGGATTCCCTTTTGGAGCCCATTGGTGCATCCCACAGCAGCATTTGCTGGTGGATCACACAGAGTATGGAATCTCCCTGAGGGTCCAACAGCTCCATGGGATTGTTCCCTGCCTGCTGGGCAGCACCCCAGCCCATAGGGAAGGCTTTGCTTGGGCCATATTCAGGAACTCTTCCCATTTCTCTCCTTCCCACCGTGAAACTTGAATCACTTCCCATGGCTTCTGCTCCCAAAAGGGGAGAAACTCTGTCCATCCTTGGAACAGCACAAAGGAATGCGTGGAAATGCCCGTGTGTCCTTCAGGGTCTGCTTCCCTGGGAAATGTACTCCACCCTGCTCTCAATTGCCCTGCCTGGGCACTCCCTGCTCCTGCTGGGACACCCCTGCTCAATATTGCCAAACTTTCCCCTCTCTTCTGCTGTCCACATGCAGAACCCAACCATTCTTTCTGGGAGGTTCCAAAGGGCTGCAGGTTTTGTTGAAGAAGGAGTGTCGCGGTCAGGTTGTTGAGCAGATGGGTGTGGGATTTGCAGCACTTGTGGGGCTCTCTCTGCCCCTTGGGCAGACAGGGACCAAATGATCAATTGCTGCATTTCCGCACTGCTTCCCTCACAGCTGCCCCTGCAGGGGGGGTTTCCAGCCAGCCCTGCTCTGAAAACCATCCAAGGCCCTCACAGAGCCACTGCTTGGGCTCCCATTGCCTTCTGTGCTTCTTGCAGGGCTGAGCAAACCACAGGCACGCCTTCTTCCCCCACACAATTCTCACCTTTGCAGCAGCTCGAAAGCTGCCAGAATCAAAACCCGGCGGGGGGGGTGGGCGGGGTGGACCTGGCTGAGGTGCTGGCTGCCAGCTGGGGCTGGCCAGAGCAGGGCTGGCCAGTGCCCATCCCTGTGCCCTGGGGCTGGGCCATGGCTGGGCCCCACACTTGCATGGCCACTGGCTTCAAGGAGGAGCACTTGGGGAGCTCCTTCCTGCCTGCCTGGGGCTCCATTCCCAAGCTGCTCTTGCCGCCTCAGATCCTGCAGGGGACCAGCAAGAATGGATGGAGAAGTCTGGAATAGGTTTTCTCCCAAAACACAAGAAACCCAACGTGTCCCTAGCCATAAGGACAGAAACTCCATGGGGGATATAGTGGGGATCAGGAGAGAGCAGGGGCAGGCCCCGAAAGCTTCAGCCAATCCTGATTTACATAATCTGAGCCCTGCCACATCAGATGGGGGCCATTTCCATTGTAAAAAACTGCAGTTTTCACTGTGGTGCTGGGGAAGGGTCTGAAGGGTTCTTGTGTGTTGTCGATGCTTGGGGAAGCCTCTGGGGTATGTTCCTTGTTGGGAGGTTTTCCTCAACTTCATTGCTTTTTTTACCCTTTGGATTCTGAACCTTATTGCTGTTGCTGTTGATTTTGTTCTCGTTGCTGTTCCAGGAAATTGTTCTTCTCTGAGCCCTTTGGGATCTTTGCCTTCTGTACCTCCACTGGGTGTAGCAGAGGCAGCAGCCCCTGGTTTTCAGTGAGTAGGATGTTTGTAGTGGTGCATTTGTATTCATTGTTAAAAATGTAATAATGCTGTTAAATGTTTTGTTCCATGTACCCCCATTGCTACCCCATTTGGTTCTTATGCGGTTGTTTACTCCTTTTCGGTTACCAATCAATCTTTTGTTCTCCCAACTCTGGCACCTGTCCGTCATATCAGGGCTCTTCCCTGGATCTAGAAAGTTCCCGGAGGGATGTGGTGTGATGGGTCAGGACCAGAAGAAGTCCCATCTTTCCCTAGGTAATTGGTCCATTGAGGTTTCCCTTATCCTCAGGGCCACTCCCTGATCACCCCTGGTTGAATCTCTCTTTTACCCTTCCCCTTACTCCTCCCCCATATAACAGGTACTGTATCAAGTCATTCGCGGCTCTGCTGAGGCAGATTCCCCGAGGTGAGGCTGCACCATCACGGGCTCTAATCCACTTGTGTGGCAACCCCTCTGCAGAGTCCTCCCTTATCCTTGCCGTGGTCGCAGCACACCAGAGCCAAGACTGGTGTTGCTCTGAACCCACCGGATTGGCCCAGGTTGCCAGCATACCAGGCTGTACCGAGGCTTATTGTGGTGCCAGGGCTGGCTTGGGAGAGCACACCCCCAGAAGGCACGTCAATAGATGTTCAGGATTTTTCCTCTTGTGTTTTTTCTCTCCAGGAGTTTTCTCCCAGCTGTTTCAAAGAGAGAATAACGACCATCCCTAAGAGAGACTAAAGAAGTGGCCTAGGCGGGGGAAGGGGTGCAGCAGGCTGGAGCCTCTCAGCCCATGGGGATTTTCTCTTGGGAAGGGCAGAGATATGGCAAGATTTTGGCTTGGGAGTGAGAGGCTGGGCTCAACTCCCAGCTCTCTCTCCATGTGGGATCAGAGGGAACAGTCGGACTGCTAACAGCAGGGAGAATTCACTGCCCTGTACTGCTTCTTCCTTACTGTGGCTGAGCCTTTGCTCGGAAGAGACCATCCAACTGTGTCCTTATTAACATCCACTTTGACTGGAAAGAACCCTCACCAACTTCTCAGGCACCTCAGGGGAACACCCAGGATCCCGAGCCCGTCCTCCTCTGAGGGAGCCTCTCCTGGCTGCATTTGGGAGCCAGGCTGCTGCTGCCCAGCCCCGCTGTTTTTCTTCCTTTGCTCTGGGTTTTTTGTTTCTCCACTGGAAGCCAGCCCCGTGTGCCTGCTGGGACACTCCAAAGCTCTTGCTACAGCTGCAGAGTTTCTGTTTGTTTTTGTTCTGCCACTCTAGGGTCTGCTGATCTCTGCTGAAGTGAATAAAATCCAAAGATTCCTAGTTACATGTTAAATGTTCAAGGTATTAGGAACTCATGATTGTGCCTTATTAGTTGCTGTATTAAGAATGTATTAATATCTTGAATGGTCTGTACCCCACCTGTACCCCAAAAATCCCAGTTGTATGTTGCATGTCTATTTCCCAGAAAAAGTCCCAAAAATCCTTACCTTTCCTCAAGTTAAGCCTCCGCTGCTCCCTCGTTTGCTCTTCACTTGCTCTTCTTCCTGTCCGTCAAGTTGCCACTGCCACCCTTATGTAAATTGCTGAAACTCCCATAATGCTCCACTCCAAGCAGAAGTCCAGTTGACCCCGAAAAGCCCCTAGAGCGACGAGCCCACGCGAGATCTAGACCTATAAAGGACACTACTGTAAGAGCGGGACACGCAGCTGCCTGGAGATGGTCTCCAACTTGTCAGCATGCTCTTGCCGTGACCTGAAAGGTGGCTGAAAGGAGAGACACGCCCTAAGTTAAGACCAGCAGACTTAATGGGATTTCCTGGGAATCCCTGTGAGGGCGAACTCCCAGCCCTGCAGCAGCTCAGCAGCAGGAACGATTCGAACCTCCTCCTCGGTGGTGCTCAAGGGAGCAGCGGCGGCGTAGGCAATCCCTTGAGCTCTTCCCCTTTTCAATAAAGGCATTTAAAGGAGCTAATAGTATCTCCTGCCCTGTTTATTCACCACACTGCCATTCCAGATTGCTGCGTCCGAGGTTCCTGCTACAGCACATTTCACTATCTGGGGGGTAACTGGGACAAATTCCCTGCCATGAGTTTGGAAAGGAAGCCACTTCTCCACCCCTTGTGCCGGATGTGTCTGCCATTAGTATGGAGAGAGAGAGAGAGGGGGAGAGAGAGAGAGCCGAGCTGGTGCCACAGCGCCCCCTGAAGGTGTGGGGGGAATCATTGCACCTGCCCAGCCCGGCCAGGAGCCACCAGCGCCCCTGCCAGCTGTGCCCAGAACTGCACCGGAGGGGAAGGTGCCTGCAGCCGTTGTTGAATTTCTGATTCTGTTTCTCACCACCATTGTTGTTGGTTGTTTGCCTTGTTATCCACATATGTATCTATATATATAGATATGTGTTAATAATAACTCAGACCCCAAATGGGAATGAAATATAAAAGTTTTATTGAGAACAATAAAAAAATTCACAAATCAAAAGGCTCATCCACAAAATGGTGGCATTGCCTTTTATACCCCTGGTGCTGCATCAGCTTGATGCATATTCATTTTGATCTTACACAGTCTCAGACCCTGTCACTGTCTTCACTACCAACACAGTTTCATTGCTGTGGTCCTCAGGGCCATCATTGGATGAAGTTCTGCTCCTTTTAAGGTCGTGTTCCAAAGGCTTGGCCAGAAACAGTCCATCCAATGTAAACCCACAAAACCCACACTGCAACACAAAAAACCATCCCCTTGAAAACCAGTCTTTCAAAGGCGCCACCACAAGAACATCAACCACTCCGCAACACATATCACTATCCCAACACTAACAACATCACAATATTCAATCAACAATATGATCTATAATGTAGTATCAAGTCATATAATGTCCAGTGAACTTCCACTAACTTGTTTTTCAAAATATATTCTAGTACAGAACTTTTATTCCTGTTCCCATATCTTTGCCTGAAAGCCCCTTAATTTCAAAATTACAATAATTCAGAGGGAAGGCGGTCATATTTTCCATTCCAAGGGAGGTCCCACCTTCCTTTGCAGACAATATGTCTTGCAAACCAAGACATATTGGCAGCCCAAAATTGGAGAATCCCTTTCCTAAAGCCTGACAGAGCCGAACAAAGAAACACCATTTCTGTCAGTTTAACCAATAAAAGCGGCATTTTTGTCCCAGGAGCAGGAAACCAGGTGCTGTGCCACCTTGGAACTGGAATGGGAAATGGTAAGCCACCTGGTGGACTGGGAGCACTGGGAGGGGGATTGCAGAGCCACTGGGAACATGGGGGTTGAGAGGAACCGATTTGATTTATGTCTCAACGTGTGCTATAGATCGGTGAAAAATTACTCCAGGGGTTGTACATGTGCTGGGAACCTTGTCCCAGGGAGGCGTCATGTAACAGCCAATCAGGGGAAAGAAGACTTCCTTGAGCAGGCTGTGAGCCACCCCGCACTGGTTGGTGGGACAGATGCCTGAATGCCCAGGAAAAATATCAGGGAAAAATGCCTGGAAAAAAATGTCCAGGAAATCAGACTGTGGGAGAAGACTTAGCAAAAAAAAATGCAGTCAACTGTGACACAACAGGAACCATTTTGCTTTGGGTTTCTTGGGGGGATCAGGGGCTTGCTTGGATGGTCAACTTGGCCCTCCTCCCTCTGCCTCTTTTTCCTCTCTGTGATCCTTCCTCCCTGTCTGCACCTGTTCTTCCCTGCTTTGTTGCTTCCATGAGGCAGCTTGTTCCTGTGACGACCTGGTGCTCCACCTTCCCTAGTAGAGCAGATGCTGCCTGCACGAAGCCACGGCTGCAGCCTCCAGGGTTTCTCCTATTGCCTGCCACACAAGCCCCAACCTGGTGCTCTCCCGCCTTCCCCATCAGAGCTGAGGCTGCCTCTGGTGTGTTTCCCGTATTGCCTGCAGCAACAAGCCTGCTGCACCAGCCCACAGCAGTACCAGTCCATGGCAGCCAGCCCAAAGCCACCAGTGCTGCAGCACTAGCCCACAGCCAGCCTGTAGCCAGTTTTCACCAATACCAGAGACACTCAGGTGCTGCTGCTTGGAAATCGTGCCCATCCACTCACAAAAGCCACGAGGGCTCGTCGCACGCACACTCCATCTTCTGAGCTGATGCCCACAGAGCGCCCAGGGTTCTTGTGGTAACGCTGTCCTTGTCTTCTGTTTCTCTCTCTGTCTCTCTTCTCCCCTCTCTACTCTCTCTTCTAATCCCCCTTCAATAAGAACACTTAATCCACTTTATGAAAAAACAGTTCTCAGATATAATATTGCCACATTTGTGCTTCATTTTCATCAGAGAGAAATCAATCAGAAAGAATCCTCCCCAACTGCCACTTTGAAAGTGGGATGGGAAAGGGGGATGGGGAATGAGGAATGGGGAATGGGGAATTGGGAGCCCTTGGGTGTGCTGCGAGCACTGTGGGGAGAGAATGGGGAAGTAACTGAAGGTACTTGGGGCACTCAGATGGGGGTTGGGGAGCCCCTGCAAGTACTGGGAAGGGGATGGGGGAGCCCCTGGGGGGACTGGGAGAGGAAATGGGGAACACAGGGTGCCCTGGGTAGCCTCCCCCTGACTCATCACCACCTCCTTTGGAAGGATGGGCAAGCACAGGAGCCATGGAGGGAGCAGCCCCAGTGTCACCCAGTGCCTCCCGCTTCCCAGAGTGTCACAGCTTCTGTTGCAGATCCTCATAGATGTCACTGGGTTCCCACGGTTGCCCGTGTGGTCCCTGCAGCTCCATGTAGGTCACCTGAGGATCCTCCCTGGGGGCTGCCAGGGGCTCCGTGGGGGCCCTGTGGGAATAAGGGGGTGAGTGGAAGGGGATGGGAGGTCCTGGGGATTTGGGTGAAAGGTGTATCATGACTGGAGGCTGCCCTCACCTTTCCTGGTGCTTCCTGGCAGCTGCAAAGGAAAACTGGAGGGGTGACTTTGGAGTCTCAGGGGCCCCCATCCACCCATGGGAGTTCTGAACCACCACCAGACCCTCAATTGCCCCCAGGTCCCCCCAGTGTTCCTGGTGGCCCCCAAAACCCCTGAACCACCCCAGTGTTCTGGACACCCTGAGTGTTATAAAAGGTCTTATATTCATTACACTGAGCAACCAGAAGCATAAGCCTGGCAGTGTGGGGGACCCCCCAAAATTCCCACAGGATCACTAAAAGAACCCCCAACATCCCTGCAAGACCCTCCAATACCACCCCAAATCCTTGAGGACCCTCAGCAAAGGTCCTGAGCACTCAGCACTGCCCAAGTCAGGGGGTCTGGGTGCTGCCCATCACCCCCATATTCCAGGTGGCCTCCCAGCTCCCCAGCCCCCCGTTGCCCCCATTGTCACCCACCCATGTTGTTCCACCAGTGCCAGCCCACAGCTACACCCACGAACAAGACCAGGAACAGGAGGGACACGCCAACCCCTGTGGCCACTGCTGGGGACAAAAGGGACACATCAGGGTCACCTGTCACTCTGAGGGTCCTGCCATCCCACTGACTCTGTGTGACCCCACCTCTGTTCCAGTGTCTCTGTGATGTCACCTCCAGGGCCAGCTCAGGGCTGAGTGCCCCGAACACGCAGTGCCCGTCCTGTCCCAGCTGGTTGGTGGCCACGCACTGGTAGGTACCTGAATGTCCCACATCGATGTCCCCAAGCTCCAGGACAGAACCCCGGGCCACCTCCTGCCCATTGTGCAGCCAGGTGAAGGTGACAGGAGCTGAGCCCACCTGCACCGAGCAGCGCAGAGTCACGGGGTCACCTGTGTGCACCTGGTGTGCCGGTTGACCGGGGGTGATGGTGGCATTGGCCATGGGCACTGTGGGGACAGAGACAGGGCTGAGGCCAGCAGGAGGGGCTGGCACCAGGCATGGGGGGATAAGGGAGTCTGTATGGTGGCACCTGGAGACAGAGGGTCTCCTTCACCCAGGACAGTGACCCCATGGTGGTGGGGCCATCATGTGCTGTTAGATGAGGGCACGTGATGGATGAGGGGTGAGGGATGAGGATGGGATGAGGGTGAGGTGAGGGTGGGATGAGAGCTGCTGTGTCCAAGGGTGGTGATGGCAGTCACCTCGTGGTGGGGCATGGTACAGCATGGGTGGGATGTGCTGGGTCTGATGAGGCAAATCAATGGGGGCATCACCACAATCCCAAGAGTCTCACTGCCCTGGGAGGGTTACGTTCAGTACGGTGAATGTGACCTGATGGGGAGTGGGGCATGTGACAGCTGGCATTAGGGATGCATGGCCTGGATGTCCTGGGTGGGGATACCTGGAGCCAGACAGTGCCAGTGACCCTGGGCTGTGACACCCAGTGGTGGGGGCTGTGCCCTGGGCTGGGCTGGGGATGGTGTGGGTGGGTTGAGGTGGAATGGGAATGTGTGGAATTGGGGATGCTGTGGGTAGGATCACCCTCAGCCCGAGAGTGCTTCTCGCCCACTACAGTGACGTTCAATGTGGGGCTCTCGGCCACGCTGTCCCTATCACTGTCCCAGCACTGGTGTGGCTGCTGTCCTTGTGCCCAACGTGTCACAGCTCCAGGTGGGTTCCAGTACCCAGTAGTGTGGTTGTGCCCCTCCAATGCCAAGTGTGGGACAGGGCCCACACTTGTCCCCATGGCCACCACACAGCTCAGCACCAGGCAGTCACCCAGTGTCACCTGTCCTCCGGAGGCCTGCGCCCACAGGGACACCTCTGAGAGTAGGAACCCTGCAGGGGGACACAGGAGGGACTGGGGACATGGGAGGAGTGGGGGACACCAGGGAGCAGTAATGGACCCAGGTAGGGGGAGGATCAGAGAGGGATGGGGGGATCCACGTGAGGAAGAAAAGGGCCCAGAGATGGGGAAGAGACTTGGAAAGGGCTGGAAAAAAACCCCAGGGAAGTGTGGGAGATTCAGCCAGGGGACGTATGGAGAGGGTTGAAGGGAACCACAGGGAAGGTTTTGGGCACCCAGACAGGGATGGTGGCACCTGTGGACAATGGAGGGACCTCAGAGAGGGGGAGCTGCACCCAGGGAGGGGTGAGGGGACCTGGTGAAGGATGCAGGCAGCAGAGAAGGTGATGGGAGGAACCAGGGAGAAAACAGGGAAGGCAGGGCAGCACGCAGAGGGTGGAGAAGGGATGGGAGGGCTGGAAAGGATGTGGGGGCTCCCTGTGCCCAATCCTGCACTCACTGCGCACCGTGACGTGGAGCCGGGCGCTGCTCTTCTGCACGGCCCCACCCTGGGAGTGCACCTGGCAGCTGTAATTCCCCGAGTGGGAGACCCCCCTGGTGGGCGCCAGGAGCTGAGGGGACCCCTGCGAGCCCCCCACCAAGTGCCCGTCCTGGTAGAAGAGGAGCTGGAAGGGGGCTGGGGGCCGCAGGGGGCTGGGGGTGCTGAGGCAGCTGAGATTGAGGGGGGACCCCTCGATGGGCTCGGTGGGACCCTCCAGCACCGGCACCGTGAAGAGCTCTGGGAAGGAGAGGGGAGGTGAGGACTGTGACTCTGAGTCGACTGGGAAGGGGCTGTGGGGTTGTCAAGGTGTGAGGTGTTGGGGTGTCAGGGTATCGGGGTGGCACATCTGGGGGTGCTCACCGTGCACTGTCACTGTCACCGACACTGACTCCAACTGCTCAGTTCCCACCCAGCCCCTGCAGCGGTAGCAGCCACTGTGGTTCAGTTGCAGGGGGGACAGGGACAGCTGGGTTGCACTGAAAGGCTGTTCCAGTTCCTTCTCCTCGTGGTAAAAACGCACCCTGGTCACAGACTTGTTCTGCCAGCCCCGGCAGCGCAGTGTCACCGTGTCCCCCTCCAGCAGTGTCTCTGCTGGCACCTGCAGCACCAGCCGGTCTGTGGGACAAGGGTGTCTGTCACACTCAGGGACTCAAGAGAGGTCCAGGAAGGTCCCAATTACACTGGGGACCAGTTGGGAGAGTCCCCATTAGACCAGAGGCTCCCAGGGACAGCAGGGGGGAACCCATGACAACCATCAGCACCACAGGACTCCCATCACTCTGGGATGCACTGGTGTGCACTGGAACAAACTGGTGTGCACAGGGGCACAGTGGGATGCACTGGGATGTCCCCATGTGCAGGGGATCGGGCCATCATCACAACAAGGATGTGAAGCCACACACGGACAGGAGCTCACCCAGAACCTTCGTATGGGCACCAATCCCCATCCCCCACTCACCATTTCTGACTCTCACAGGGAAGCTCAGCCCGGTGCCGGGTCTGTCACACTTGTAGGTGCCACTCTCAGTGACAGTGAAGTAGTCGTGTCCCTCCTGCCCCCAGTGCACCCCGTCCTTGTACCATTTGGTGGTACCGGTGGTCCCCGAGCCCGGGCAGGTCAGTGTCACCTGGTCCCATAACACCACTGGCCTCCAGGAGGGCTCCACCAGGAGCTGGGTGGTCTGGGCACCTGCGGGTGACAGGGGACACCAGCCTGCCAGGGCCACCATGGGGCTGGGGACAGCAGCATGGGGACATGGCATCCCCTGGGGACTCACCAGCGAGGCCAAGGGTCTGGGCTGGAAGGGAGAAGGGACAGGGCTGGGTGGGGTTGGCAGGGCAGGACAGCAGCACCTGAGGATGAGGTGTGCTGTCTGTCCCCAGACTGTCTCCAATGGAACAATGGTGTAGGGACACCTTTGTCACCCTGGGTTGAGGCAGGACATGGGGACACTGTGGACACCCCATGTTTACACAGGTCACCTCCACCAAATTCAGAGAACCTGTCCCCAGGGCCACATCCCCATGGCCCTGATCCTGTGATCCCATTCCCATGGCAACTCTCCCCATGCCCCATCTGAAAGGTACATGGCCCTTGTCCCTGTCCCTGCATCCTTTTTCCCCTGGTCCTGTCCCCACAGCTGCCCCAGCCCCAAGGGTCCTTTTGCCACATCCTTGTCCCCACATCTCTCTCCCACTGTTCCTGTCCCCTCATCCCAGTTCACTGTTCCTGTCCCTCCTCTCCTGTCCCCACAGCCACCCCACAACACCGGTCACCTCATGCACTGGCTCTGCTGGCCTTGGGGACCTCAGGGGAACCCACAGCCCCCCTCTGCCCCCTCCCCACCGGTCTCTGCCTTACCAGGGCCCATCCCCGAGGTGTCAGGCCCATGCCTGAGGCACTCACCCCAAAGGAGCAGCAGTTCCACCTTCCCGGCCATCCCTGTGTCCCCGGCCATCCAGGCTGGCTGTCACTCACTGCCAGGAGTTGCTGTCCCCAAGGTTGTGGCTGTTCGGAAGAATGAGGACGGAAGCGAGGTCAGCTCTCATCTGCATATGTAGGTGGGACCTGGTGGGGGCAGAGTGGCCACAAGCTGGGGACAGGCTGTGGGCAGGGTGGGGACAGGCTGGGGACAAGGCTGGGTGGCACACGATGGGACATGGGGTTCTCAGGAGTGGGGGGCTCAGGGGGTTTGGGGAACCACGAATGGGTTTCCATGGGAATGGGGGGTCCCAGGGCTGGGGTCCCTGGGGAATGGGGGTCCTGAGGAGGAGGAGGAGTCACTGGGGATGGGGGTGCAATGGGAATGGGGTCCCCATGTCTGGGGCACTCAGAGCAGGGAGTCCCAGGGGAACGTCGGGTCCAGGGATCTAGGGGATGGGATGAGTGTGCCAGACATGGGGTTCCAGGGAAATGGAGGCTTCCATGGGAATGGGGAGTCCTGGAAAAATAAAGTACCTTAGGGAAGGGGGTTGTAGGGGATGGAATGAATGGGAGAGGTTTCCTTGGAAATGGGGTCTTGGGCAATAGAGATGCTGGGGAATGGCAGTCCTGGCATGGGGGTCCCATAGAGGGGTGACAGTAGGAATGGGGGTGCCATGGTTGGGTTCCCAGGGAAATTGGGCTCCAAGGGAAGGGCAGTGGCTGGGTGGGCCCGTGAGTCACAGCTCCTTCAAAGCGATGTGACTCAGATTTTGGGGTGATCCAGGGCCCAACACAGTGGTCCCAAGGTGCTGGTGGCCTGGTGATCAGGCATGGAAGATTCCAAGGGGCTCTGGCTTTTTTTCCCCCCACCCACCAGTAACATTTTCCTCTCTTCATTTCCACTTCCTTACTTTTATCCCTCAGTTTCACAACCCCTCAGTTCATGCCTTGATTATCCTGGGGAGCACCTGAGAAGGGAACGGGTTGGGGGAACCCCAGGGTGGGGGAAGCAGGGCTGAGGGGTCTGCAGGGAGGGGTGGGAGGCTGTGGGGGATGGGGGTGTCCGGCTGTGCCCCCCCAACACTTTCACTTTCTCTCTCCTGCAGCAGAAGGAAGAGGCTGTTTGTGCTGAGTGTCACACGGGGGGGGGCGGGTTCTGTCCTGGGGGGGCACATCCAGGGGAGTCCTGTCCTGGGGGGATCCTGTCCCGGGGAGGGACACATGCTGGCCAAGGGGGTCCTGTCCTGGGGGATGGCAGCTCCAGGAGGGGTCCAGACTTCTCCATCCTTGCTGGTCCCCTGCAGGATCTGAGCCGGCAAGAGCAGTTTGGGAATGGAGCCCCAGGCAGGCTGGAAGGAGCTCCCCAAGTGCTCCTCCTTGAAGCCAGTGGCCATGCAAGTGTGGGGCCCAGCCATGGCCCAGCTCCAGGGCACAGGGATGGGCATTGGCCAGCCCTGCTCTGGCCAGCTGTCTTAGTTTTGAAAGAAGACAGGTATCTGCTAAAGAGAGGCAGGGCCTCTCTTGGAATGGATAATTCAAATCCCCTTCCCTCAAATTATTATAATTTAGAAAATTAAAACGGCTCTCAGGCAGAGATATGGGAATAGGAATAACAGTTCTTTACTAATAGGTATAACAGGGCAAACAAACAACAACAACTACAGCAATTAATAGCGAAAACAGAACCAGGGACCTTGACGGAGCTTGGTCCTACAAAACCCGGGGCAGTCTGGTCTCTGGGGGACTCCGAAGAAAAGTACCAAGCTGGAACAGTGGGGAATCCCGGGCTGGTGGATCAGATGAAGTTCAGAGCTCCGTCAGTAGTCACTAGAAGGCAAAGGGGTCTGGCAGGATAGGCCAGTGCGGGCCCGCAGTGCAGTGCAGCTCCAAAACAGCGCCGAGGCAGTGGGACAGGATGCCCAGCCGAGGCAGCTCCAGCAGGGCAGCAAAAAGAGGAATCCGGATCCGGGCACACGAGCAGATGATGGTAGCTCTCTCTCTCTCCAGGATCAGATCCCGGTGGTGCCGTGAGAAACTCACGCAGCAACGGCAGCCCCCGTCCGCCCCCGACACAGACCACACCAAAAAGTGAAGCTGCCCCCCCCCCAGCCCCGTCTTTCTCTCCCCCCCCCCCACCCCTCGGGGGGAAACTTCCAGAGACAAAGGGTGTAGCCAAGTGCCAGCTTTTATGCTTTGTTTTTCACCTGAGCACTCATAAGTACCCGGCAATCAGTTGCCTTGCAACCCTTGGGAAAAAATTCTATAGGTGAAAAGGATAAACAAGTCTAACCCCCAACATTAATCCACCCCGAATTTTTTCCCATATTAACATATTACATTTGAATTTAAACTGCTAAACTATATACATACATGCACTACCTTAATTATATACATATATACATGCAGATGTGGGTACGGATACAGTGGCATGGGTAGTTCACCCTAAAACAAGGTCTCCTTGAGGTATGCATCGGGTCTGTCCATCTTTTTGCATTACCCACCAAGTGCAACCTGGTCCCTGAGCGAAGACAACCCCACGGATGGGATTGTCTTTGCTGGAGGCAGGATTAACCCAAACAGTTTTTCCCAGCATACCTCTCATGTGTACCACTGGAACCTTATCCCCATCCATTGTTCTCAGGGGCTCAGACTGGGCTGGGCCTGCTCGGTTGCTGGAACCTCTGGTGTTCACTAACCATGTGGCCTTTGCTAAATTAATCTCCCAGTTCTTGAAGGACCCCCCACCCAGTGCCTTCAAGGTGGTTTTAAGCAGGCCATTGCATCGTTCAACTTTCCCGGCAGCTGGTGCATGATAAGGGATGTGATATATCCATTCAATGCCATGTTCTCTAGCCCCGGTGTTTACAAGGCTGTTCTTGAAATGGGTCCCATTGTCCGACTCAATTCTCTCAGGGGTGCCATGTCTCCAAAGGACTTGTTTTTCAAGGCCCAGGATGGTATTCCGGGCAGTCGCATGGGGCATAGGGTAGGTCTCCAGCCGTCCAGTGGTGGCTTCTACCATGGTCAGCACGTAGCGCTTGCCTTGGCGGGTCTGGGGAAGGGTGATGTAGTCAATCTGCCAGGCTTCCCCATACTTATATTTAGACCACCATCCCCCATACCATAGGGGCTTCACCCGCTTGGCCTGTTTGATGGCAGCACATGTCTCACAGTCATGGATAACCTGGGAGATACTGTCTATGGTTAGATCCACCCCTCGGTCTCGTGCCCACTTATAGGTGGCATCTCTGCCTTGATGTCCTGAAGCATCATGGGCCCATCGAGCTAGGAACAGCTCTCCCTTGTGCTGCCAGTCTAAGTCTATCTTTGATACTTCTATCTTGGCAGCTTGATCTACTTGCTCATTGTTTCGGTGCTCCTCATTAGCTCTGCTCTTGGGGACATGGGCATCTACATGGCGGACTTTCACAGGTAGCTTCTCTACCCGAGTGGCAATGTCCTTCCACTCATCAGCAGCCCAGATTGGTTTTCCCCGACGCTGCCAGTTGGCCTTTTTCCACCTTTCCAGCCAACCCCACAGAGCATTGGCCACCATCCACGAATCAGTGTAGAGGTAGAGCTTTGGCCACTTCTCTCTTTCAGCAATGTCCAGGGCTAACTGAATGGCTTTGAGTTCAGCAAGTTGACTCGATCCACCTTCTCCTTCAGTGGCTTGTGCAACCTGTCGTGTGGGGCTCCATACAGCTGCCTTCCATTTCCGGTTCAGGCCTACAATGCGACAGGAACCATCAGTGAAAAGAGCGTACTGTGTCTCTTCCACTGGCAGTTGGTTGTACGGTGGTGCTTCTTCAGCTCGTGTCACTTGTTCCTGCTCCTCTTCATCCATGAGACCAAAGCTTTCACCTTCCGGCCAGTTGGTAATAACTTCCAAAATCCCAGGGCGGTTTGGGTTTCCAATACGGGCGCGCTGTGTGATGAGGGCAATCCATTTGCTCCATGTGGCGTCGGTGGCATGGTGGGTAGAGGGAACCTTTCCTTTAAACATCCACCCCAGCACAGGCAGTCGGGGTGCCAGGAGGAGTTGTGCTTCCGTGCCAATCACCTCTGAGGCACCTTGAACTCCTTCATAGGCGGCCAAGATTTCCTTCTCCGTGGGAGTATAGTTGGCTTCAGACCCTCTGTAGCTTCGGCTCCAGAATCCCAGTGGTCGGCCTCGAGTCTCACCCGGCACCTTCTGCCATAGGCTCCAGGACAGGCCATTGTTCCCGGCTGCTGAGTAGAGCACATTCTTTACCTCTGGTCCCGTCCTCACTGGGCCAAGGGCTACCGCATGAGCGATCTCCTGCTTGATCTGGGCAAAGGCTTGCTGCTGTTCAGGGCCCCAGTGGAAATCATTCTTCTTGCGGGTAACCAGGTAGAGAGGGCTCACAATCTGGCTGTACTCGGGAATGTGCATTCTCCAAAAGCCTATGGCACCTAGGAAAGCTTGTGTTTCCTTCTTGCTGGTCGGTGGAGACATTGCGGTGATCTTGTTGATTACCTCTGTGGGTATCTGGCGACGTCCATCTTGCCACTTTACCCCTAAGAACTGGATCTCTCGGGCAGGTCCCTTGACCTTGCTCTTCTTGATGGCAAAGCCGGCTTCCAGGAGAATCTGGATGATCTTCTCCCCTTTTTCAAACACTTCCATTGCTGTGTTCCCCCACACAATGATGTCATCGATGTACTGCAGATGTTCTGGAGCCTCTCCCTTTTCCAGTGCAGCCTGGATCAGTCCATGGCAGATGGTGGAACTGTGCTTCCACCCCTGGGGCAGTCGGTTCCAGGTGTACTGCACGCCCCTCCATGTGAACGCAAACTGAGGCCTGCACTCTGCAGCCAGAGGAATGGAGAAAAATGCATTAGCAATGTCAGTAGTGGCATAGCACTTCGCCGCCTTGGACTCCAGCTCGTACTGGAGTTCCAGCATGTCCGGCACAGCAGCGCTCAGCGGTGGTGTCACCTCATTCAATGCACG
Source organism: Acrocephalus arundinaceus (assembly GCA_021534815.1). NCBI lineage: Eukaryota > Metazoa > Chordata > Aves > Passeriformes > Sylviidae > Acrocephalus > Acrocephalus arundinaceus. Next base: position 44,067 of record JAJEOU010000516.1, read on the forward strand.
ATAGTCCACAGTCAGTCTCCATTCTCCATCAGACTTGCGCACAGGCCAGATGGGGCTGTTGAAGGGTGAGTGGGTTTTGCTGACCACCTCTTGGCTCTCCAGCTCCCGGATCATCTTGTGGATGGGGATCACGGCATCTCGATTGGTCCGATACTGCCGGCGGTGCACCGTCGAGGTGGCAACTGGTACTCGTTGTTCTTCTACCTTTAGGTGTCCTACTGACGATGGGTTCTCTGACAGTCCAGGCAAGGTATTCAATTTCTTGATGCCCTCTGCCTCCACAGCAGCTATTCCAAAAGCCCATCTGAGTCCCTTAGGGTCTTTGTAATACCCATTCCGGAGGAAGTCAATGCCCAGGATACACGGGGCCTTTGGGCCGGTTGCAATCAGATGTTTCTGCCACTCCTTCCTGGTCAGGCTCACCTCGGCTTCCACCAGAGTCAGTTGCTGTGATCCCCCTGTCACTCCAGCAATGGAAATGGGTTCTGCCCCCACATGTCCCGATGGCATCAGGGTACACTGCGCACCAGTATCTACCAAAGCTTCATATTTCTGTGGCTCTGATGTGCCAGGCCATCGAATCCACACAGTCCAAAAGACTCGGTTTTCCCGTGCCTCTTCCTGGCTAGAGGCAGGGCCCCTCTAGCACTGGTTATTATTCCCTTCCTGGGCATACATTGTAGAGGCTCCTTCAAGGGGATCTGACATATCATCTTCACTTCTATAATACCTGGTGGCTCGGTCCTGGGAGGTTGAGGCTACTTTCATTTTAGTGGGACCTCCTCGGTTAGTGTTTCTCTCCTTGAGCTCACGCACCCGTGCTGCCAGGGCAGAAGTGGGTTTTCCATCCCACCTTCCCATGTCTTCCCCATGGTCACGCAAGAAAAACCACAGGTCAGCCCTTGGGGTGTACCCTCTCTCTCTAGCTGGAGGGCGTTGGGCTCTGGCTCTGGGGCCTGTGACTCGCACCGTTGCCGCATGGGAACTGTTCCTCCTCATCTCCTCCCTCATCTCACTCATCTCTTCTCTGAGTTCCTTAATCACAGCAGAGACCTGAGCCTGCATTGGGCCACTGACCATGCTCTCATAATTTCTGAGCCTGCTGGCGACAGAACCTACTGTCTCTCGGTTGCTATCAGGATTGATCATTGCAATGAAAGTGGTGTATTGAGATGGCCCTTTACTTGCCAGGTTCCACAACATCTGCCCTGTGCACCTGACTTTGTCAGGGTCATTGTCATGCTGTCCACCCCTCCCAAAGAGTACCTCTAATATTGCCACTTCCCTCAGCTGTTGGATCCCTTCCTCAAGGGTCTTCCACTGACTTCTATGATGGTGCTCCTGCATTCTGTCTCTGTGGACAAACCTCTCCCTTACACTCATTAGAAGTCGCTCCCAGAGGGGAAGGGGCCCTTGCTCCCTTACAAATACTTGATTCACCCCTGAGTCCTGGGTCAAGGGTCCCAAGTTCCTTGCCTCACCACCATCCAGTTGCACGCCTGTACCTATAAGGTCCCAAACCCGAAGTAACCAAGTTGTATAAGCCTCACGTCCCCGTCGTGCAATATCTTTTTGCAGATTACGTAGGCTTTCATAAGTCAGGGACTCGATGGTAATCTCAACCTCTGGTTCCCCTGTGGGCTGTGAGGGCCCTCCTTTCTTATCCTTATTACCTGGGTGCTCTGATTTCATCTTATACTTCTTTGTTTCTACAGGGGCAACTGCAGCTGGTTGTGACTGGTCCTGTGGTTCAGCTGGAACCTGGACGGTTGTAACCTCTGTGGGTTCCACTGCTGCACCATCGGATTCTCCCCTTTCAGGGCAAGGGGAGGGCTTCTCACCAGCTGGGGAAGTGTATTCTTTCAGCACTTGGCTCATCTCACGTATCTCTTTCACTAGAACCCCCACCCAACTGGGGTGGTTCATTTCTGGGGTGGGCTGCGGGGCAGGGTCAGGCAGTGGGCCAGCATCCCCAGTCTCTGGGGCAGTATCAGGCTCTATGGCAGCATTCCCAGCCTCTGGGACAGTATCAGGCCCTACAGCAGTATCTCTAGTCTCTGGGGCAGTATCAGGCCTTATAGCAGTATCTCTAGCTTCTGGGGCAGTGTCAGGCCTCACAGCAATATCTCTAGTCTGTGCCGTGCTCCAAATTGACCTCACCTTATCTTTGAAAGCTAAATAAGCTAGGATCATCAGCAACATTTGGTTAGTTTCTAGAGGAAATTTGAACTCTTCAAAAGCTGGTGGAGTAGGCATAAGGAACTGGCTAAAGGTCTGGAAAACTTCTCTCAGTCATTTCTTCACAGAAAGTACCATTCTTAAAGTAACTCCAAATACACCCACTTAGTATGTGATAGCCATGTATCCACGTGCCTGCTGTCCAGAGCAAGTTAAAAATCAGTGAATTCTTCACCTTATCAGCCCATAAAACAAACTGGATAACAGCCACAGTAGCTTTTGTTATAGGGCCCATGTTTAGGAAAGGGCCTGCAAATGGGCAAAATAAAGCCACAATTACATGCCACCTGAACCAGGATAAGTTAGACCACATGGCGTTACTTATCAAGGTTTTTATATCCAGTGAACAAGAATGAACAAGAGATTAGGTCACTTAAGAACTGTTATTCCCTTTTTTCTCTCAATGCCCTCAAGCCCCACGTCTGGGCACCAAAATCTGTCTTGGTTTTGAAAGAAGACAGGTATCTGCTAAAGAGAGGCAGGGCCTCTCTTGGAATGGATAATTCAAATCCCCTTCCCTCAAATTATTATAATTTAGAAAATTAAAACGGCTCTCAGGCAGAGATATGGGAATAGGAATAACAGTTCTTTACTAATAGGTATAACAAGGCAAACAAACAACAACAACTACAGCAATTAATAGCGAAAACAGAACCAGGGACCTTGACGGAGCTTGGTCCTACAAAACCCGGGGCAGTCTGGTCTCTGGGGGACTTCAAAGAAAAGTACCAAGCTGGAACGGTGGGGAATCCCGGGCTGGTGGATCGGATGAAGTTCGGAGCTCAGTCGGTGGTCACTGGAGGGCAAGGGATGTCTGGAGGGAGGCCAGTGCAGGCCCGCGGTGCAGCAGCTCTAAAACAACGCCGAGGCAGTGGGGCAGGATGCCCAGCCGAGGCAGCTCCAGCAGGGCAGCAAAAGGAGGAATCCGGATCTGGGCACACGAGCAGATGATAGTAGCTCTCTCTCTCCAGGATCAGATCCCGGTGGTGCCAGTGAGAAACTTACACAGCAACGGCAGCTCGTCTGCTCCCGACGCAGACTACACCAAAAGTGAAGCTGCCCCCCCCCCCCCCCAGCCCCCATCTTTCTCTCCCCCCCTCCCCGGGGAAAAAAAACTCCTGGAGACAAGGGTGTAGCTAAATGCTACTTTCTATGCTTTTGTCTTCACCTGATCACTCATAAGTACCCGGCCATCAATTGCCTTGCAACTCTTGGGAAAAAATTCTATAGGTGAAAAAAGAAACAAGGCTAACCCCCAACACCCTGTCACCTTCACCTGGCTGCACAATGGGCAGGAGGTGGCCCGGGGTCCTGTCCTGGAGCTTGGGGACGTCGATGTGGGACATACAGGCACCTACCAGTGCGTGGCCACCAACCAGCTGGGACAGGACGGGCACCGCGTGTTCCAAGCACTCAGTCCTGAGCTGGCCCTTGAGGTGATATCACAGGGACATGGAGACACAGGTGGGGTCACACATGGTCACACAGAGTGTTCAGGACCCTCAGAGTTTTTGGTGACCCTACTGTCTCCCTCTCTACCCCCAGCAGTGGCCGCAGGGGTCAGTGGGTCCCTCCTGTTCCTGGTCCTTCTCGTGGCTGTCATCGTGGGCTGGCACCGGTGGCACCGCCTGGGTGTGTGACAATGGGGGGGAATGGGGGTCCCAGGGGTTGGGGTGAAGCCCCCCCCAGAGTACGGGGCCATAGGGTGTCACCAACAGCTCCTGACTTGGGTGGAGCCGAGTCCCCAGAGACCTCGGCTGAGGATCCTGGGGGATTTGGGGAGGTCCTGGAGGGTTTTGCAGGGATTTTTGGGATTCTGTCAGGGGTTTTGGGGGTGTTTGTGTGCCTTGGCTGCATAGGGGGCTCAAGGGGTAAGGTTTTTGGGGGCTTCAGGGATGCTCAAGGGTCCTGTGGGTGTTCAAGAGCCCTGAGGACCCCACTGTCACCACACCTTGCTTTCTTTTGCAGGCCTCAGGAAGCAGCAGGAAAGGTGAGTGGGGGCTACAGGTCTGATCCCCCCATTTTACCCTCACTGCAAACCCCCACCCCTACAGACACCCCCTTATCCCCGCAGGGCCCCCCTGGATCCCCCGGCTCCCCCAGAGCGGAGGAGGTGCTGTACACCCACGTCGTGAGCACCGAGCGGGCAGGGGGTGAGTACAGGGGGGACACAGGGACACAACACCCACGGTTGTCAACCCCAACCAGATCCCCACAACCACTGTCTCTCGCAGGGCCCCCCCGTGCCACATCCCCCCGGGTGACCTACGCGGAGCTGTCAGGACCCCACAGGTGACAGCAGGACCCCGGTGACATCTACGAGAAGGTGCTATGACACTGGGGCACTGGGGGCACTGGAGTCCCTGCCCCAGGGCACCTCCCGTGTGTGTCCCCCCCAGCTCCCATGGGTGGCACCGTCCCCGGGGGTTGCCATGATGGGGTTCCCATGTGGGGATGCCCAGAGCTCCCCATTCCAGTGCTCCCAGTGCTCCCAGTACCCCAGGGGCTCCCCATTCCCTCCCCCAGTGCCAGGGGGCACAGGACCCTTGTCCCTCCCATTGCACCCAAAACGCAGCTTTTTGATTAAACCGGGAGAAATGGTTTTTGTTTGTTCAGCTCTGCCTGGTCAGCTTGGACGGAGGAGGGTCCCCGTCACGTTGTTGAGCAGATGGGTGTGGGATCTTCAGGATTTTTGGGGCTCTCTCAGTCACTTGGGGACAGGGACAAAATGACCAATTGGGGCATTTCCGGACTGGCTCCCTCCCAGCTGCTCCGCACAGGGGAAGGAGCTGCCGCTCCCTGTTTGTCCCCTCTTGGTGACACCGGCCAAGGGCTCGGGACCCGTGCGGTGCCGCCCCGTGACCACGGGCAGGGATTTTGCATTTATCGAGCCCCTTGGACTGAGCTGTAGCCCCGTGTTGGGAAGGGCAAATCCAAGGGAAGGCAGATGTCATCCGTGCCTGTCCCAAGGCACTTTGCAGAGGCACGACTAAACCCCAGGTGTCCTAGAGTTCCTAGCAATTGTCACTGGGTCAGGGTATAAGGAACCAAGTGGGCTTCCACTTGCAGTCCGAGATTTCTTTATTAACTCGAGCAGTGCAGAGGTGAAGACGGGAACAATGCCAGAACTGTGGGTTTTAAGGGACAGAATCAGGGTAGAGTTCAGGTCATGAGGCCAATAGGGAGAAGACTGAGGAGGGACACAAAGTGAAGTTTACAAAACATAAAACCAATGAGAAAGCAACTGTGATGAGATTTGTATGAACAGACCTATGGAGCCTCGAGAAATAGGAGATTCTCAAGAGGCAGTCCAGGACAGGGCTGGCACCAGGAAGGATTGGCAGGGAACATTCAGGAATAGGGGTAGGAGTCAGGGAAGAGAACAACCCAGGCTAAACCACACCCAGGAGGGGGTAAAGAAATAAACCATAGGGAATTAAACATAAATTACAAACTGCAACAGCAGAGATGGAATTGCGGCAGCCGAGAGGCAACAGGCAAGAGGAACAGCCCTGCAGGACAGAGGGGCACCAAGGGCTCTGGAGATTCCCTGGCAGCCTGTGGGGGTCCTCAGAAAGCAAAGACCCCCTGCAGCCCTGCAGGAGCCCCCAGCTGAGCAGGGCATCCCCAAAGGGGGCTGTGAGCCAATGGGAAGCATCTGCTGGAGCTGTTCCTGAGAGGGGAAGGCTTTTTTCAGACGTGTTTCACTTCTACTTTTTCAGCTCTGAGCTGGGGAATGATAAATTAATTTCCCCAAGTCAAGTCTGTGTTGGCTGTGATGGCACTAACAGACTGAACCCTGCCTGCCCTTCTCCGACGACAGGAGATCACCATCTGGGATGTGCCACCCCCAGGATGTGTCACCCCAGAACAGCGACACCCCTGAAATGGGACAGGACCCTCCTGGATGTG
>JAJEOU010000305.1:0-13028 GCA_021534815.1 Acrocephalus arundinaceus
CACACAAGGAGAAACACTTCCATGCCTTACAGCTGTCTCCTTCCACCCAGATCTTGTGCCCCCAGTGCTGGCAGCAGCTCCCAGGCTGGCTGAGAGCTGTCCCTGGCAGGCAGCAGAGTCCCTGGGCCAGCACAGCGCCCTGGGCTGCAGGACCCTGCTCTGCACCACAGCCCTGGGCACCCCTGGCTGCTCTACACAAGAGATCATCAGAGAATGTACTCACACAGTCTGTAGGCATTGGATGCTGCAGCTTGAGGAGATCCCTGCAGGAGCTGCAGCTGCATTGTCCTGCAGCCAGAGGTTCCTGTGCCAAGGGCTGGCAGTGATTCTCCCCCAGTCCCTTCTCAGCCCCTTCCCAGCCCTGAGTGATTGAAGCTCTCTGTGCCTCTGTGCTGTGCCTGGGGTGGCTGCAGGCAGTGCCCCAGCCCTGCTGGGCTGGCAGAAAAGCTGCTCATCCAGAGAAATGTGTTTTTAAGCTCTTCTTGGTTACCAGGAGCTGCTGCTGTGCCAGGTGTCTCAGCTCACAGCACAGACACAGCACAAGGACTTTAATGACCCTCTCGGGGCTTTGGTTCTGTTTGCGTCAGACTCAGTCCCTCAGAGAGTAATCAAAAACTTCTCCACAACTCAAAGTGAGATTCAAAATCCAAAGTTTCTGGAAGTTTTAATGGGTCCCACTGAGGGACACGACACAGAAAGTGTCCCCAGGCCCCAGGCAGAGCAGAGAACTGCAGGCAGGGATGACAGGTGGGGACAAAGAGAAGCCAAGTCTTGGTGCCCTGGGCCACAGCAGCCTCTGTGCCACCAAGGGCACTGAGGAGACCCCTTGTCCTGAGGCCCTGGGGCCTCCTGGCACAGCCCCAGCAAGGCTGGGCACTGTCAGCCCCTTGTGCTGCCCTCAGCATCCCCCTCCCATGCCAGTGGCCTCCAGGATGTGCTGGAAGGAGTCCCTGGGGAAGGAGCCTTGGTCAGCAATGGCCCTGGGGGGCTCCTTCATGCTGCCAGGGACTGCAGGTTTTTCCAAGGCCTTTGGGTTTGGCTTTTGCCTTGGAGTCTCTGAGAGGTTTCTGCAATCCTGGCCTCCAATTCTCTGCTTTAATGAGTCCTTCAGAGGCTTTGTCAATAACAACACTCAGTGGGGCTCATAATGCTTCAAGGTACTTCAGTTCTTTAGGGTACTTGGTGTTTCTGTTTTAAAACTGACTCTAGGAAAAGTTTTCGCAATCATGGCCCCAATTATCTCCTTTAACAAGTCCCTTGGGATTCTTAGTAAAAACACTCAGTGGGGTTTATTAATACTTCAAGGTACTCAGGGTAAATTTAATTACTTCTTTTTGTCACTTAGTATCTTAGAAGTTTTTCTGCAATCTTGGCTTCCAATTATCTGCTTTAATGAGTCCCTTGAGAGCTTTGCACTGACATACAGTGGGTCTCCGTAATGCTTTGAGATACTCAAGATTTTTAAGATACTTTAGATTTTCCTTTGGATTTTCCAACTCACACTGAGTCTCTGAGATGTTTTTTTGCAATCCTGGCCTTTAGTTCTCTCCTCCAAGGAGTCCATGAGGAGCCTGTGTTGAGGATTGACCATAGAGGGCCCCAATAATACTTCAAGACACTTTGGGTGTTTCCTCTGTCTTTGACTCCTTGAATGGTTTGTGCAATCTCCTCTCTGGCCCTGAGGTTCCAGGGCTCACCACCAAATGCACCACGGTGCTCATTAGGATCAAGGAAGTGCTGACAAACCATGGCTGTGCCTTGATTTCCCTCTGGTCTGGTGCTGTTCACTAGGAAGTCTTTTCTCCTAGAGTCATGGGGAAATATTTCAAAAAAACACATATTCCTGTTTCCAAGGGTGTATTTTTCTCTTCAGAGAAGAGAAGACTGCAACATTCAGTGACTGATATTGACGCAGGGTCTCTCTCAGGAGGTCTGGCCTGCTCAGAGAAGCTGTGCCTTGAGGTCTGAGCCAGTGTGGACAACCTTGCTCCACATTCCCCAACCCCATCCTGTCTGTCCTCATTCACCTGGGACCTGCTTCGCTAGGAGAAGTGGCTGCACTCAGGAAAAGAGGGGTTTTCTTCATGTTTTAGCAACCTAAAACTCCAGAGTTTCAGACACCCTCGTCAAGTGTGTGCTAAGCCCAAGGTGCCACCAAGGAGGTTCCCTTCCCCAAGGTAGAACCATGCAAGGAATGTTTGAGACAAACAGGAAGTTCTGTAATAAACACAAATCCAGAGCTCATTGAAGGCAGAATTAAACAACCTGCTGAAGGACAGACAAGCTTTGAACTCCTTGCAGCTCAAAGCTCCAGCTGGGTTGTTGGGAGGTGTGTGAGTGAGGCAAGAGTGAGGGCAAGGAACTGCAGAGAGCCCTGGAAGTGCTTCTGTGCAGCCAGGCTGTGGGGAAGGGCACTGCAGGCCTGGCCTGCGCCAGGAGTGAGGCTGGATCATCATCCCAAGCTGCCCTGGGCCATTGCAAGGGGCTGTGGCCATGGACACTGCACTGAGCCCACTGTGGCAGCGCCTTGCTCAGGGCTGGTGTCAGTGCCCAGAGGCAGAGGGGATCCCTTGCTGGGGCTTGTGCCATGGCCACCTGCCCTGTGCCGCGCTGGCTGCTCAGGCACCGCGAAACCAGCAGCAAACGCCACTGCCAGGGCCAAAGGCCAGCTCAGGCAGACAGAAAGGGGCAGGGCTGGGCACTGTTTCCATGGCAGCCCTCACTGGGACACCACCCCTGGGTCATCTGGCATGGCAATTGCCATGGAAATCCGGCTCAGGGGAAATGCAAGGGTGGACAGAGGTTTTAGTAGGGCCTGTCCCAGTGGGACACAGGGTGGTGGTTTTAAACTAAAGGAAGGGAGGTTCAGACAAGGAGAGATAAGGAAATAAATTTTTGATGGTGAGGTTGGTGATCCAGCAGGACAGGTTCCCAGGGAGGTGGTCAATGCCCCATCCCTGGAACCATTCCAGTCCAGCTGGGACAGGGCTCTGAACAACCTGAGCTGCTCAAAGATGTCCCTGCTCATGGCAGGGGTTTGGAGGAGATGAGCACTGGCAGAGCTCTTCCCATGCAAACCATTCCAGGATTGCATGGGGAGAAGGGGCTGCTCCCTGGACTCCATGCACTGCCTTGACTCCTCCTTGTCTCTGCTGGAGCCCACATGCAGCAGCCAAAGGCAGCCCCTTCTGTGGCCTTTGCTGGCCCTGCCTTCCCAGGGCTGCCAGAGCCAGGCTGGCCCAGGTGACCTTGAGGCTTTGCAGGGCTCAGGCACAGTGGCTGTTCCAGGCTCAGGGCTGAGGTCACACTCTGTGGGCTGGGGCAGAGCCCAGGCAGAAAGGAGCCCTGAAGCAGCAGCAGCTCTGCAGTGCTGGCCACCAGGCCGGGCTGCCAAGGGAGGCTTGTGGCCATGGCCTGGGAGCAGCTGCTGCTGCCAAGGTGCCTTTGGTGCCTCAGGCTCTCCCTGGCACAGCTCCCAGCACGGCACTCTGCACTTGTGCCCGAGGCCTTCACTGTCTTGGGCTGGCCTGGGGCTTTTCCTGCAGTGGGATCTGCCCTGGTGCTGGCACCGGAAAGGCAGTTCCTGCTGCAGCAGGAATTGTTTTATCTCCTATACTGTGATGTAAATAATTCTTTTTTTTTTTTTACTCTGTGGTGTAATAAATCTTTCTCTCTAATCCTCATCAAAGCAATCATAATGGTATTTCTAGAAATATATCTGGTGTTCCATCATTAATCCTGTGGGAGAAATTTCATTGTCGTTCAATTCCACCTGTCCAATCCTTTACACAAAAGCCTTAGACAAAGTCTGGGGCTAGGATTGGATCCAGCATCTCCCAATCTCCTTTCTTAGATGGAATTTTAAAAGTCTAAGCCTCCTCAAGAGTATGAGGATCCATGGTGGTTGTTGGGATTCATTTCTCCACCTCATGACTCAGCAGGAGTTTCTCCAATGAAGAAATCAAGCTTTTGCCTGAAGCTCCTGCTCTGCCCATGACAGGAACCCCTGGGAGTGTCTGGGACATCCCGGCTCTTTGGCAGCCTGGGGACTCCTGGATGTCACCGTGGAGCCCCCATGAGTGCCTGTGACAGATGGGTGCCTTTGCAGCCCAAGGTGCCCTGGGATGTCCCCATGGAATGGCTGTGACTGCCTCTGAGCACAGGGCTCTTTAGCATCCCCAGAAAGCCCTGGGAGGTCTCCAGGATCCTTGAGTCCAGCTCCTGGCCCTGCACAGGACACCCAACAATGCCAGCCTGGGCCTGGCAGCGCTGTCCAAATGCTGCTGGAGCTCCCAGAGCCCTGGAGCTGGGACCCTTCCCTGGGAGCCTGTTGAGTGCCCCAGCAGCCTATGGGGGAAAAACCTTTTCCTCACATCCAACCCCAACCTGCCCCAACTCAGCTCCAGCCCTTCCCTCCAGTCCTGTCCCTGGGCACCAGAGGGAAGAGGTTCCCACAGCCCCAGCTAGGGACGCGCTCCCAAGGCTGTTCCAGGGCAGCCAGGGCTGGCACCACCTGGGATGCTCGGTTTTCATGGGCCGGGGTTTGGGAATGGGATTCCCCAATTTTGTGCTCCCACTAAAACCATGCCACTGCTCGCTGCTCTCCAGCCTCCCATTGAAAGTACAAAAGGCAAAGATCCCAGGCTGCGATAAGACAATTTATTGGGAACAGCAACAAGATAAGGAACAAATAGGAACAGAAACAATATTGATAACAGAAGGGATAAGAACAACCATATAGATGGTAAACCAACACAACACCAACTGGCTCTTTCTAGCCACGCATTTCTTTCCTGCCTGGAATGGACACTCTTCATATTTGGGGAGAGAAAGAGTCCCTTTCCTGCTCCTGGCAATGACCTGAGATGGGATCAAATATAATAACAGGGCTAAGGCCAGACTCTCACTTTCTTCAACCCCACCTAACATCATTGCCAGGGGCAGGGAGAGGGACAGGTGTCTTTTCAGTGTGGATCACAGGAAATGTGGATCACCAAAGCTCTTTCAAATGTGGGTACTCTGATGGAGGATAATGTTTGAGATGCACATGAAGCTCTTCCCACAGTCAGGTGGTGGCTCCGTTGGTGTTTGGTCAAGTGGGAGCTCTGGGTGAAGCTCTTCCCACACTGGGAACACTCGTAGGGCCTCTCCCCAGTGTGGATGCGCCGGTGGATGATGAGGTGGGAGTTGCGCTTGAAGCCCTTCCCGCAGTCAGGGCAGCGGAAGGGCCTCTCCTCTGTGTGAATCCACTGGTGCTTGAGGAGATCTGAGCTGGTCTGAAACCTCTTCCCACAGTGGGAACACTTGTAGGGCCTCTCCCCAGTGTGGATCATTTGGTGGATGATCAGTTGGGACCTCCGGTTGAAGCCCTTCCCACATTCCCCACACTTGTACGGCCTTTCCTCAGCGTGGATGTTCTGGTGGCGGATCAAGGTGGAGCGCCGGCTGAAGCTCTTTCCACACTGCTCACACTCATAGGCTGTTCCCTGGTGTGGATCCTTTGGTGGCTGATGAGAGTGGAGTTGTTCTTGAAGCCCTTCCCGCAGTTGGGGCAGCAGAAGGGCTTCTCTGTGTGAATCCGCTGGTGCTTGAGGAGATTGGAGCTATTCTGTAACTTCTTGGCACACTGGGGACACTCATAGGGCCCTCTCCAGTGTGGATGCGTTGGTGGGTGACAAGGTTGGAGCTGCAGCTGAAGCCTTTCCCACATTCCTTGTCTGCGGGAGGAAGGAGAAGGAGAGGATGGAATTTCCTCTGTGCCCGAGGGAAGGCCAAGGAGATCCCTGCGGCCCCGCCCACAGCCCCGGCCCTGCCCCCAGAGCGGCCTCCGGCCCGTCATTGGCGCTGCTCTTTGCTGCCCGCCAATGGCAGCCCGAGTTATTCATGACGTCACTAGTAGCCGGGCGGATCCCGGCGGCGCAGGGGCGGGGGAAGCCCCGCGATCCGCGGATCCATTTTCTCTTGCAGGAGCGGTCCCGGCCCGGCGGAGCGGGACTGGCGCTGGGACTGCGATCCCTGATTCCCGATCTCCTGCTCTCGCTCTCTCTTGTGCTCTCCCTTTCTTTCGGGCCATCATCAGTGCCAGAGCGGCTGGAGAGCCCTGTGCCCGGTTGGGGACTCGGGTTGTAAGGAATAAAGAGCTTTGACTCAGCCAATATATCAGGCAACAATCAATTAATTAATTCAGTAATAAAAAAGGTAAAATGTGAGCAAAGCAGCGCGCTGGGTACAGTGGGGGTTTCCCCTCCAACTGCACACCAGTGGTTAATTATTGCTGGTATTTATTGAGCATCTTCATAAGCATTTGTCGGCAGGTTTTTTTGTGATTTCCCCCTCATTTCTATTTGTTAAGTCCAGGTTCTATACCCCATTGTAATTAGTTCCTATTGGTGGTGTGGAGTCTCTATACCTTAGGGCTGTAAATTAGTGAGGTGATGTCCAGCTTCCTTTTTTTCAGAAACAAACATCAGTGATGGTGAGGTCCAGCTTTCCTTCTCAGGACCATAAATCAGTAATGGCCATGTCCAGTTTTCCAGATGGGGGTCTATCTTCCCTTTCCAGGATTGTCCAGTTTTCCTTCTCAGGATCATCAATTTTTAGCTTGGGATAAGCTCACTTCCTTCTTTTCATCAGATGATTACAATTCCTTCTATATATATATTCTAAAGCTGTAGTTCAAAACCTTTTATTACAAAGCAGCTTAAAGCTTACAACAATTTTATTTTCAAGCAAATAATAATACTTCTGCATTATTCTATCCGACATATTAAAAGCCTAAAAACTCATGCTAATAAAAAAACCTTAAAACTTATATTGTGAAAAACTTCTAAGCTCACATTGTCCACTTATAAGGAAGCAAAATATTTGTCCAAAAGCTTCTTTTCATGCTTCTTCCGTTTGTTCATTAAAATTCATTTTTTATAACTGTTCTTTGGCCTCTTTCCACACATTTCACAACCACAACTACACAACCCACATTTCACAGACAGAAAGGCAAAAGAAACAGCTAAAGGTGAGGTAATTACTGAAACAGTGGAAACAGCCTTAATTCCAGATGGACAAATTTCCATTGAAGGTAAGCCAAGGTATAATAAAAAGGACAAGAAACGTATCGAAAAGGAGAATGGAAGTTATAACCAGGAGGGGTGGGCTATTACAAATGAAGGGAAAGGAAGGCTTGTGATCCCCTCTTACATGCTATGGTCATTAGTGAAAGAGGAAAATGAGAAAACACACTGGGGAATAGATGCCTGTACAATTATTTGAAAGATAGAATCATAGCCAGAAATTTGCCAAGTACAGTAATTCAGATGACTCGCCAATGTAGCCTTTGCCTTCAAACTACACCCAAAATATTCCTAAACCAAAGGTTGGGCAAATTGGGAAAGGATATGGACCTGGGCAGCAATGGCAAATTGATTTTTCAGAATGCCCAGGAGAGGAGGGTATCGATACCTATTGGTGTTTACAGATACCTTTTCAGGGTGGCCAGAAGCTTTCCCTACCAGAACTGCCAAAGCACAGGAGGTAACCAAAGCATTGTTACAGGAAATAATACTGTGGTTTGGAGTTCCAGCCGCAATGTCCTCAGGTAGGGGGCCACATTTTATTTCAAAATTGTGCAGCAAATTAGCCGCACCCAGGCATAGACTGGGAACTTCACATTCCACATCATCCTCAGTCAAGTGGCCAAGTAGAGAAAATGAATCATTGGATTAAACAACAAATTATATGACTGGGACAAGAGGCAAAGTTACCTTGAACTCAGGCTCTTCCATTAGCATTGCTACGGGTTTGGACCAAACAAGAATAAAAGAAGAACTAAGTCCCTTTGAAATATTGTATGGAAAGCCATATGGAATTCAAGAAAGGACAACACCCACTCAAGTAGGGGAAGAAACCCTACACAGATATAGGATGGCCCTAAACAAACCACTTAGGGAAATTGAGAAACACGTGGCTGGGGCTCGAAGCAGAGAATTAGATGGGCCAGTACATCATGTACAGCCTGGGGATTATGTGTATGAAGGCTTTTGCAGAAAAGACTCTGGAACTACAGTGGGAGGGACCACTCCAAGTGCTCCTCACCACCTTTACTGCAATCAAAATCAAGGAACAAAGCACCTGGATCCATCACTCCTGAGTGAAGAAGGCTCCTGAGGAACTTTGGAAGGTTATACTGGGTGACAAAGAACTGAAATTAAAACTTTCTCAGGAAAATAAATAGAGTGTGGGTGAAATGATAAGTATAGTTTAACAACTCTCCAAGGAATAGAAAGGCTTGTAGTTGTAATGGATAATCAGGTAGGTATAGCCTGGAGAGTTGTGGCATTTATGACCATGGCTATAGCCACAGCTAAGGCAGCACCACTTGTACATAATGTGACTGGTACATATGAGTGCCAAGGGAAAGCTTAAGATTTTTACTCCGTGAGTCTCTGAGTCAGGTGTTAAAAGTTACAAATGCAGCTGTGTGGGAAGGAAGAAATGTTTGGGGATGTGAATATGTGTTTATCCAGGATGGATTCCATGGATCTCATCAAGAACCCATGAAACCTTCTCAAATTTCTCCTGAATGCCGTGACAAATGCTTAACCAATTTTTCTGAGTTTAGACTCAAAATAGAAGGTTGTGCAATTAGGGATTTTAAAATTGACTATAATATAACTCAAGTTTACACTGACCCTCAAAAAGATGAGGTTAAGATAACTCGACCAGTGCCAACACTAAGAGACACCACAGCCACTCAAATCACTTTAGAACCCATAACTCCTACAATTACCAAAATTGGGTCATATGCTGTTAAGGAGACAGGAATTAAAAAATTGCTAGTTAATCCAACGTGGTCATTAAAACGGGTAGAGATGGCAATGCAAGTGAATGCCTCTGACATTTAACCCGAGTGTGCTCCATTTTTAAAGACCTCTCTTACCGATTGGACCACCTGGCTGCAGAAGCGTGTGCCTTACATGTCCAGACAGAAGAGAGACCTCACTGGGTTATTTGGAACAGGACTAGGGGTTTTAAACACCATGGATTCAGAAGTATTAATGAACAAATTGATGGTAACGGGCAGTGATATGGTTAAATAACAACCTCTACCATGTTCTTATTGCCAGGTCCAGTGAGTTATCAAAAATAACTTATTATATTAATATATGATATTTTAATATTATATTTAATTATTTATACATTTTCTATATTATATTATATATTTAATATATTATATATTTTAAATAATTTATCTTTTATATTTTATTTATATATCTTATATTTCATATTATATATTTTATATATATATATATATATATATTTATATATGTATATTATCTATATATTTATTATATAATATATATTTATTTTATATTTATTGTATATTATATTAATATTACATATTAATAGACCATATTTATTATGTTATTATTTATTTATTTATTATAACTTTTAACTTATTATTATTATATTACCAGAATGGGAAAACATAGAAGACCAGGATCATGAATAAAAATAACGAATAAAAAAATAACGCTGAATAAATAATAATAATGAATAATAACGAATAAATAATAATAAATAAATATTATATAAAATAATAAAAATAAAGAATAATAAAGAATAATAACTAATAAATAATAATAAATATATAAAAATATTATACAAAATAATAAAATTTATAATGATTATTAATGAATAAATAGTAATAATAATATATAAATATTATATAAAATATTTTTGCTTTAGGGCTAAATCAGGAGGGGACCATACTCTATCCTTCTGAACAGAGAATGTGGGCACAGAAAGTTGAAGGAAGGTCATGAACCATTTATATAGAATATTGTTCAATGAGGGAACAATTGGAGTTTATATGTGAAGGCAATGGAGGTGATGATGAATTTAAAATTATTTTTTATTTTATTTTTTTTTATCCAATTTCCTATCAGCAACGGTCGTATTGTACCACCATATAGACGAACTTGACTACTGTGCAAGAAATATCTCCTGTGCCTATAGGGATGAACTTAATTTTGGTTGCACAATTATTGAAACAGAATGAATTAAAGGAAATTCTTAAAGAAATTAGAGATTAAGGAAAGAGAACTTTGATTACAATGCACCATGATACAGAGACTATATGGAGAGTATTTAAAAGGTCAGAAGAAGGCCCATCCCATCATTGGTGGGATGTGCTTTTGGGTGGTCGCCAACAGCGACTGGCTTACTCAATACCTTGGTTCATCAAATTATTGTTTTGCTTATCTTAGTTGATATAAGTTTGATCTTGTCTGTGATAATACTTGCTTGGAATTGGATAATGCTGCAGCAAGCAGCAGCTTTAATTTCAAAAACAAGAGCATATGCTATGGTTTTAAGGGGCACCTACTGCACAGCTTGGCTAGGTGAAGAAGAATCTATACATTAGTAAAAGAATTTACTAACCTTGAAGAAGGAGTGGGGAAATTATCATGATTTTAAAGAATTAAGATATTAGCTAAGGGTTGGAAGCAATTCATGTTGATCAGGATGTAAGTTAGATAAGCAAACGATAAGTTAATGATTATCAGATGCTTTAACTAGAGCTAATAGATGTATTGTTTGCCATTATGAGTTCATTCTAATATTGTTTATAGAAAGAATGGAGTAAGTGAACCGTTAGAACAGATTGAAACCAGTAGAACAATGGCCAGCACCTGGACTTTATATCAATCAATCACGAAGCAGAGGACCTTGGATTGTGCCAGAGGCTCACAGAGACCTGATGAAGACATTCCTTACTAAATCCTTCAAGACCACTGACCCAATTTGAGACCCATGACCCAATTCAAGAGAAGAATTACTCACACATGAAGGACTAATAGCCTCATATTAATATAGAGTGGGGATAGGAGATACTGGGGTTATGTACATGTATTGTAGGTAAGACTTTGGGAAATAAATAGAGAGCAAGGAACCTTGTACGGGGCAGCCATGTTTCTAGGGGACTACCACTGTGCAGCCTGCTGGCATCTTAAAAAACACACCACTTCCTAACTTGAACTAGTTAGAGACTTTTGGCCCATTAACATATTGGTTAACGACTCACATTGTTGAGCCAAGGCCTGATGGAATCCCGCTCAGTGTAGGATTAGCTGGATCTGGCAGCTGGGTCCTTGAAGGCCTCCCCAAGGCCTTCCCTTGGCAGCCGTGGGCAGGGGATTCATCCATCCTCCTTCCCTGCCCCAGACCTGTTTTGAGCACTGTGTGGGCACAGATTCCCTTCTCCGTGTCTGTCCTCAAGTGTGATCCCAGCTGGGTCAGTGGGCTCTGCTCTGAGCTGCCAGTGCCTCACAGGCTGCAGGGCTGCAGGTGCTGCTGCTCAGCCACCCCACGGCACTGCCAGCAGTGGCAGCAGCAGTGCCAGCAGCAGCAGAAATGCAAACAGCAGCACCCAGAGCAGCAACAGTGCCAGCAGCAGCAGTGCCAGCAGCAGTTTCCTCTCAACTGTTGCTGTGCCTGCACTGCCGCCCCTCCCGCTGGCACCAACATTCTCTGGCTGCCCGGGAGACAGCCCTGGAGTCCGGCCGTGGGCTCACAGAGCCATGGATTCCACACATGGATTCCTCGAGCCATGGAATCCTGGGGCCCTGGGCACCCACAGATTCTGGTGCCCAGCTTGGATGTGAAGAGAATGCAGTGAAATGAGGTTCCTGAGGAGGCTCTGCCCTTCAGGAATGGTCTGGATGGTTTCAGTCAATTGCCCGTCTCTTGTCTCTTTGGAGGCAGTCTTCTCCTGTTCAGTCCTTCAGATTCTTGCTCCCTGATTCTTCCACTTGGCAAAACATACTCCAGGTATGCTCTAAAGTGTCAGGAGTGCCACGCCCCTATCCCTCTCCCACAGCCCTGCAAAGCCAGAGGTGGAACTGGCTTTTGATTTTGTGTACATCTATTTATCCCTTTTGGAATGGATGGTTCTCATTCCTTGTTGATGTTGCAAAGCTGAGGTACCCACAGTTGTCACCCAGGAGCCTGTGATCCATTCCACTGAAGTTATTTCATTGGAATCCATTTTGTTTTGAGGTGGTTCAGAATTCCCATTTTCTGCTGAAAAACACTGGACTAATTGGTGCAAATGGTTTTTGCCTGGGAGGTTTGATGAAAAACCCACATTATAATCATGAGCACAGCCTCTTGAAGAAAATGATAGTACAGGCTGAACCTTTGTCTTCAAATGGGGGGTTTGGAATGCAGATATGATGTGGGTTTTTCTTGTTAGTTGTAGTTCTTGATCCTGGTTTATTTGCATTCAAACCCTACAGACTGGCTGGCTTAGCTTGAACACCTGCACAGATGGAGAGATGGCCTCCCATGCTCCCCTCTGTGTAGCTGAGATGGGCAAAAGGAGAGAACAATTTCTCTTTCTGCTCTCCAATCCAGCAGGAAGCTGACAGGGTTACCCCAGAGTTGCAGAGAAGGCTCTGTGGGATGAGCACATGACGTTCTTGAAGCTGTGTGCTCACCCCGAGGCCTGCACAGAGGGGGTTGCTCTGGGTGTCTCAGCCTGTTTGGCGCTGCCTCTTGCACCATTCTGGCCGTGCTGGCACAGCACTCACTGCTTGCCCAGCGTCCCTGTCACCTGCATTGTCCCTGTTCCTGACCTCTACATGCTGGCAGGAGCAGTGCCCATGCAATGGGACGGAGTGAGACTTGGAAAGAATCCTCTGCAGTTGCCATGAGTTTGAACAGATGTACAACCTCTGCTGTGCCTGGCAAGTGTTTTCTGGCAGCTCGCAGTGCAGCCTCCAATCCCTGGGAGTTCACAGGGTGCACTCTGCACTCCAGCATCCATTAATGCATGCAGGGAGTGAAGTGCTTTTCCTGGCATTCCTGCCCAAAATTGGATGGCTTTTAGATTGAATGTTCAGCTTAGGCAAGTTTTGTCCTCATCATGGAAGGGCAGTTATCTGCACTAAGGAAACCTTCTTAGTGCTACACTCTCCATTCCCTGCTTTCCAGCCACAATGTCCACAGCCTCTTTCTGCAACATCCTCCCC
>JAJEOU010001777.1:0-39184 GCA_021534815.1 Acrocephalus arundinaceus
GCATAATCAGGCTTACTTCAGTCCTTCACTCATCCAGGACACCCTGGCACATAGAGGAGACCACCGCATTGTCCAAAAAAACTTCTCAGGAATTCAGAAAGCATTAAAAGAGTGGCTAAGCCGTAAAAGTGACCTCCCATAGTTTGCTTTCTTATGAGTTTCTATGTACGGTTCCATTTGGAGATGCAGAAGGGCGACGATTAGGAACCTTGGCGTCGAACGCATCCCTACTCGTCACTGCCGTTCAGGGTTCTTCAGTCTGAGTTGACGCAGGCAAGCACGTGCCAATCACGGCAGCTAGGCTCCTTGTGTGGTCCCCTTGGCAGTACAGAGGCACGTAGAGGGCACCAACAAGGCTCAGCAACCTGTGGCTTTAATGCGGACAGATGAGGTTGTGTGTGATGGCGCAAGTTGACCAAAAGTGGATGGTCAGTGTTGGCCTTGTCTGGAATCTTGTGTTAGCAGGGTAGGCTAGCCCCCTGCGCTAATACGTGGGCATCCCTGTCGGCCCTCAGCTTGCACGTGCAGGGCCTTATTCCAGGACGGCCCTTGGGAGATGCAATGCATCCTCTCCTGCCATGTGCCATTCCATAGCTGGCAGGCCTAGAGGGTCCACTGTCTTGCACGGCGGCTGGCCTCGGCAGCTACGGGTTGGGAAGGGGGCCCCTTGTCTTACCCTGGGCAGGAAAAAAGGCTTGTCGTTTCGCTTCAGGGGCGACTTGGGCTTCTCTCTCCTTGCCTGTGTCCGGTGCCATTCTGTCTGGGCTCCTCTGAGCGGAGAGCACCTAGAATGGGGCGGCCCAGTCTCGCCGCCCGGTGCTGCAGGCTCAGGCCACAGCCCTTTGAGGCTCCTCTCCGTGTGCAGAGCCTAGAGACACGCAATGGTGAGGAGGTGGGCCCAGCCTACCTGCTGCCCCGGTGAGAGCTTCCCCCTTGGGTTGCTCGCGAGGCGCTAGCTGTCGTGCTCCTCGTCCTTCCTGGAGAGGCTGGGAATTCTGAGCTGACTTCTCTAGGGCCGCAGCGCTAGGCAGTCGAAGTCCGATTGGACAGGGACCCTTGGGTTGTCTCTGGTGGGCTGCAGGAGTTGGCCTGTGTAGGGAGCTTCGTCATCCTATTGCATGGGTTGCAGCTTGGCTGCCGTCCTATGCGATGGTACAGCCTGTTGCACGCTGTCACAGCCCAGGCTGATCCTTACGGTTGTCTGCCCTGCGTCTGTCCCTGCGGCTGTCGTCATCCCCGGTGCCAACCTGGTGGCCCCTTCCTTTGCGGACGTGCTCTGCCTGCCTCTGCCTGGGCACACACAGCTTGGGATGGTACCAAGGTTATTTCCATTTCGTTACATGCTGTGAATTTATATCACAGAAAAAAATTCATACTTGTTTCAGGGCCTACTTTTCCAGCAAGGATGCTTGAAAGATGAGGATGACATCCTGCTAAAAGCTGCAATGATAGAAAACAAGAAGGGACTGATCTGTGAAGTTTTTGATGGGTTGGGTGTGATATGGAGTTATGTATTCACAGATGGGTATACACCATTCTTAGGTCAGTGACTGTTCTAGTAAGACTTCTTAAGATTAATGTAAGTAAGCTTATAGTTTCTGCCATTTGGTCCTCAAGTGTGATAGTGGTGCCTCTTAAACAAATTTGGTTTTAAGGAATCTTCTTAATATTTTGGAGATTTAGGTGCAACGGAGGCCTTACAGGACCAGGGATCTACTGAGACCCTTGGAACCTCAATGACACCAAAAATCCTTTTTGACACATCAGGTCTACATGGAAACCAAGTTTCGTCCTTTATTCTTATGCAGGATCCAAGGAGACTCATGGTGACATTCGTGGACCTCATGGGCCAGGGCCTTGTGACACTGAGAGGACCTCATTTGGCTTATCAGTCATTGTGATAAGAGAAAGGCTTATGGACCTAAGAGTGCATTGTAACACAGCAAGGCTTGTTTGAGCAATGGACCGGTTGTTATATGACATGGAGCAGGGACGGCCCCGTGACACACGGGGCTGCATGGATGACAAGGCCCATCGGACCATGTTGTGAATTCCAAAGAGGACACATGGTGGGTAACACATGTGGGGAGGACTGGATATGGGTAACCCAAAGTTGGGCGGCCACATGTCTGACACAGCCAAGGCGTGCTGAGAACCAAGCGAGGCACTGTGGACCACTGCGACAGCTCACAAACGACCAAAATAGGCCATCGTGGAGACTGTTGCATGGCTGCTCGATGGAACCAAAGTGAGATGTCCATAAGGGGACATGCAGAACAAGGAGGTTCCTGTAGTATGACACTCGTGTTCTGGGGCTCTCCTGCTCGAGGCGTGATGATAACCCTATTGCTCATATTGGTCAACCACATATTGTTCGGGTGGTGTGGCTATTCCAGAGAAAGGTCTCGTGGAACAATGGATCCAATTGTGGCTGGGCTCATGGACCAGGAGTCGCTTTGTTACACTCTGGCGTGCGCATGTTTTAGATACCGTCAGGGGAAGACACGGGCATGGCACAGTGACACTTGGTCGGGCCCCTGACCATGAAATCTACAATGCGGAAGGACTATTGTACATGGAATAACTTTGGGGTGACCACTGTGACCAAGGGACCATGGTTGCGGAGAGCAGATGCAAGGGCCATGGAACGAGGGGGGGGCTACCAGGGGAAAGCGAATGCTAGGAGTCTACCGTCGCGAAGGATGCTAGTCCCGTCGAGGGCCTCCCATTTACCTCCACTGTGTACATTACCAAGGGTATCATAGTTGTTTCGACAGCCGTAATGGGGCGGGTACTCATCGGGATAACTCCTGCGAGGGCCCTTGTTCATGCATCCCGTTTTCTTGCGTGCGCCATGGTATGCTACCATGGCAGAGCAGCAGATTGTAAACGCGCCCTTCTTCAGAGCTCTCGTGGAACTGGCCAGTAGGGGCATAGTGCCTGTGTTGGCTGCAATGCGCACTCAAGTGCAACAATCTGTGTTAGTCCTCTCAGACTACAACGGCCTTATGGCATCATAGAGCACTTACTGTGACCTGTAAAGGACCCTTCCAGTGAAGGAACCTAGACGTGGGACGGCCTCGCTGACGACCTTACACGCGCTCCCTCATGTGGAGAAGCAAGACTCAAGGAGTCAGACTTTGGGAGGACCATTGTACCCTTATGGGAATGTTGTTGAGCAGGAAAGGTCGAAACTCGATCACCTGTATGAAAGTCGACTTTGAACTGGAGACAAATGTGATCGTTCCTACCACGTGTTCCCATGCGCACTGCGGACATAGGATTCACGTCGGAACGTGCAGCCACACCTCTAGTGCCGATAGTCACAAGAGGTCCAATTCTAGGATGGCTGACAATACTCGTCTAGCCGTGGGGGCCCTTTGTGTGCTGGATCTGGAGACATTATGAACTTGAGCCTCATTGAACAATGGAGCTCTGCAGGGTCATTGGACCAAGGAGACCTTCTGACATTTGTGAGCCTTCACATGACGAGGAGCTATTGATGGACCTCTCGTTCGTGCACGCACGTCGGCCCATGTGACACATGCAGAGCTACTTGGGGATGGCAAGTTGCCAACGGGCCATTTGTGACACTGCATTAAGGGAGCATCCGGCACCAGGGCTGAAGGGGGGGCCTTTTTTTTGGTGGAAAAGAGACGCCGTTCCCTCTAAAGAACAGGAAAAAATGGGGGGGGGGCGGCACTATGGCATCCGGTTGCGGCGACCCGCCATAGCGAATGACAACAAGGGAGACAGGAATAGGGGCTCGTGGATGGGTCTTGGTGGGGCTCATAAAGGCCTGGATCCATCTCGACATTGTTGACATGAAATAAGGTCTATCTTCCATGTGCCCTCAACACTTGTGCGTGCACTCGGGCTTTCTTCGACAATAGGTGAATAGAAACTGGCCTCCTTATACACAGTTCCCTGGTGCTCCAAAATGGGACTTGTCCTGTCTAACACATCCCCCCAATATCCAGGGATTGTTCTTGACCCAGAACAAGGTTCACGATTGTTCCTCATTACCATAATGTGTGGTCTGCTCTCGTCGATTGCTGCCGAGGCATGGGTCATATACCTGCATTGTGAAACTTTCGAGGACTCTGTGACTTTCCATAGCTCCCTATGAGACATTTAACACTCACATCTAAAGCGCTGCACATTAAGGACCTATGGCCTAAATTGGGTCTTAGTTTCTCCCAAATCAATTCCACTGTGGCATGGTCATTGCAACGCGCATCTTTCTCCCGCAGATGATGCTGCGACGCTGGCTGACAGACCCTGGGCCTCATTCGTTGCGTCCGTCACCTGTTCTGTGGTCACCTGTCTTTTCTCTGCCTGGAAATACTGGGGCTTCATTGTGCTTTTCCCTCTACTGGGTAAGGAAGCTGGCTGCGCCCTTTCTTCATGAGGTGCTCATGGCCTTAGAATCAGGATACCTGCTTCCACAAGTCGTCAAATCTCTATCTGGGCACACAGAATCCAGCTACTCATTTTTTCCATTGCGGTCCAGATTGACAGAATCGGACAGGAGCCGCAGCCTGTGGCTGGCCTTTGCCTCTCGTGGCTTGCTCAAATTGATCTCAGCCCCTTGAAGACATTCGCGGGCTCTGGTGGTATTCCTTCCTGAGAACCCTGGTTAACACTTCTCGGACTCGGCGAAAACATAAGGCCTTCTCGTTAAAATGTGGGGAATCTTGTGGACCACAAAGGGAATACATTTTGGTGGCTCACGTTGTCTTGAGGTCCAATGGTTCCCAAGGGCAGTGTAGAAGACGGTTTGTGGACACTCAAAGGCGTGCAATTGAGTTCGCACTTAGCGGGGGGCTCGCGTGACCAACAGTGCACTGTGATCCTGCAGGGGCACCTCCGTGGATCCCTGTGGGAGCCATTGTGGGATCTGATCCAATCGAGCCTCCTGGAATTGCTCATGCCCGCGGCGCGGAACCGTGCGCGCACACTGCAGTGGCGCCTACAGAACCTCATCACAGCGGCCTTTTGTTCTGACTCGTGTAGGGGCCTGCAATGCACCAGCAAGGATTGGCGCCAATTGTGTGACACCTCGCACGCAATGAAACATTATAGAAACATACAGAGGAGGCCCTCATGAACCAAAGAGGAGATGACGGAATAGTTTTAGCTGTCTGGATTTAAGGCTGTCCCAGCGCCACACCTGACGAGTTCCAGGCTGATGTCCTTGTGTGTAATTCATTTTTGGGGCCATGGTGTCTGTTCACTTACATTCTCTCAGATTTACAACATTGGTCAGTGCTTGGGACTCCTGTGCTTTCCTTCTTATTGAAATAACCATCCCTCCTTTCTACCCAGTGGCCTCGACCGTCATGTCCTATGGCAAAACTGATGTACTCCCCTTAACAAGTACCCCAATATTTTCACAGGGTCTCTCTCAGTGTCAGAAATTCGTTACAGGAGAGAGGCTGGCGGCCTTGTCACTCGCAGTTTGGGTCCTGTGCCTGTCATACCAACGGCAAGCCACTGTCAGACGAAGGATTTTGAAGAGAGTTATGACACCTCTCGGAATACTGGAATCAATAAGTTCTCATCCTCTGTAGAAATGAACTCACTATGGTGCGAGAGTCACTCATTGTATGAGCCTTTTTTTTGTTGCCCAATGGCAGCAGTCATTTTGTGTGACTGCCAGTTGGAGCATAACATTTTTTTAATTAAAAAGACAGTGATGAGTCTATGTTCTCTTTACACCTGTCATACTTGGTTATCTGACACTAGACACACCAATCCCTTATGCATATGGGAGTCAGCCAAGTCATCCTGTCAATGAGCATATTAACACACGGAAAGACTCGCAGCGAATGTCTGTCCTCGTCATTTCTCGCTCCATCTCCATCTCCTGCTGCAGCAAATGCCTGGATGCGCCTCCGCGGGCCTCCATTTGGAAGGCTTCTTCACTGGTGGAGTAACATACAAGCTTCCAGGGATCCACACATAGATGATCACTTGTTGGGACCGCCTGGTGCCGTTGCTTCTTTTTGGCCCCTGCCGCTCAACTCGGCAGGAGACTCAGGGCATGGAAACATCTGATTGGTTTCGTCTGCTAGGCTCGTTCAGCAGGTGTTCCGCTCCTCCGATAGGCTCGTTCAGCTGCGCTCTGATCGTACATCTTCGCGTATTTGGGCAGCCCTCAGGGGTGGTCCTCTCCTCAGCCAGCGCGTGCCTTGCACATCTAGGCTCTTGGCTCATGGTCAGTGTCTGGCCTTCCGGGGCAGGTAATGGCGATAGCCCACGGGACCTCACGCTTCCCTTCAAGGGCAAGCGGACGCCTGAGTGCAAGCATTAGCTGCAGCTCAGTCAGGAGTGCGCAGACATAGATAATTCCGTGGGGACTGAGAGTAGCGCCTGCGCCAAAGGGAAAAGGAGGCTCCCTGTGTGCCCTGCTGCTCCTTTCCAGGACTCCCGAGAGCGGACCTCGGTGCCCCATTAGCTCCGTTTCTGCCATTCCCATCTGCTCCCAGCCTGGCCAACCCCACAGTGCCCGGCCTTGTGTCCCACGTTCAGGATGCTGTTCTGCTGTCGCCCAGGCCCGAGGTGCGCCCTTCCCCAGTCGGCTGGTGTGGCAGCCTCCCAAGCCTGTCGATGTCCATTAGTGGCTCTCATGTGTCGTCTGCTTTCTCTGATCGAGGATGACGCTTAGATCACGAAGAGCTTTGGGCAAGCTGGGCATGTCCAAATTTGCATTTTTTCTCTCGTCCCAAGGCCCTCTGCTTTCCCTTGTGGAAGCTCTTCATTTTGATGGCTTCCCGTGCTAGATCGTTAAGCTCCTATTAAAACAGTTTCTGTTCAAAGTCACCACAAAGATAGCTCTCGGAATTAGACTCAGTTTTCAGTTGTTCGTGGTTAATTAGACAGATTTCAGAAGTGTGTTCAAAGTAATAAAAGTATATCTGACAACAAGGGGAGAGAATATTTTGATCCAGTAGAGTTTCTTTTTGTCGCTTTTTTATAGATTGGCTAATCAGCATGCATCCCTCAGTTCGCTGTATCTTTGATCACCCGACGCGGGACCCTCCTTCGAAATGCACCTCCCTGAATAGCATCGAAGAAAAATCAAGTGGTACTGTTTTTATGGCGAAAATCCTATTTCAGATTTCAGTGTCCTGCCCCCATCGAAAGCGCATTATTTACCCCTTATACCGAGCCCTGGGACTCAGGCAGCTGGAGGCTGCATTGGTGTCACTCCAGGGGTGTCCCGGGTCAGGATTGAGAGGAAGGGCGCCGTTTATTGAAGATTCTTGTGGATGATTGGCGAGGGACATTGCAGGGCACCCCTCTGTGGTGGCGTTACCCGTGGCCACCGAAGCTGGTGGGTGTGTCGGCGTTGTGCTGGGGGCAGGAAGCTCGTGCAGAGGGTCTGGGAAGCTGGGAGCATGGCAGACCCTTAGGACAATGTGGAATGCGCGTATAAACCCACCTATAAGGCCTAAGGGCAGACGGTGCTGCCCTGGGGCTTCCACAACCACCCACATCCTCTGCGTACGCTTTTCTTCGCTGACTGATCTCTGATCCCCCAGACCTTGTCCTTCTTGGTTCCCCCTTAATCCACTGCTCAAATATGGTTACCTCACTGGGTTACTTCCTGGGTAACATAGCGCGTTCGTAGTGCTCTCGCAGTTTGGTATTCGATAGGATGAGGTTGCAACTGGGGACCACAACTTGCATTTTGATTATTTGTGCTTTTGTGCGGTCCTCTCGTGTTGTTTAGATTACTGTGTTTGGGATTATATTAACAGATGCAACACTCAGGATAATTGTCGATCTATCAATTAGACATACTAAAAAACTATAAAACATGATGTAAAGAAATTGAAAACACTTCGCACTCAGACAATAGTGTAGACATCCCGATGCAAACATAGATTACATGTGCACCGCATGTGCACTGGCGCTTTCTCTGTCACAACACCCGTTTTAGCACGTAATTTTGATTTCTGTGTGTAGCGATCTTTCCAATCCAGTTGCTCAGCTTGTTGATCGGTGGCTGACTCTGCCATCGAGTGATGGTGAAATTCGCTATGTCAATGATGAACAATTGCCTGAATTTGCAGAGCTTGTTACCCTCCAGTGGTTGTGAATCGTAGAGTATGTGTGTAAAACTCAAGAGAACCTGGTTTTGGGTGTTGTGATGGATAATCGTGTTGAAACCAGCGCAGCCTCACTCAATAGTTTCATCGTCTCTTCCTGCGCATTGAAGCCTCCCACATCCTTTTCCTCCCTCTCCTTTGCCTATCACCTTCATTCTGTGCTTTATCTCTCCCCCCAGGAGCCACATGCCTAGTGAAGGCACGCATGGCTCTGATGTTCTCCATCACCCTCGTGTGGTGTAGTGGGCTGGCCGTGCCGAGCTTGGCATCGCTGGTTGAGGAGCGCCCTCAGCTTCCCTGCTGCCGGGCACTGGACAAGCCCAGTCTCTCAGCCATCTACCTCGCACTGCCTTAGCTGGCGCTCCCGCCCGCACCTTAGCGGCTAGCCCTCTTTCCCTTACCCAGCTCCGACTAGCGGATCTATGTCAGCAGATATCTTTCTCTGGCTCCTGGAACGCCCTACTCAGGGCAGGTGACCTGGTAGTAATCATTCCTTGGGCTGGCCTCCTTTGGTTTCGCAGCAGCCAGCCCTCCTGTCCCTCGCGTGCTTTCGCGCTCTGGGGCTTGATTTGTTGGACATCCTTGCGCGGGGAAGGCCTGCAGGCGCTGGCGCGGGCAGTGGGGCGCCAGCGGGGCAAGGGGACTCCTCTGGGCGGTGTGAGCAGTTCAGCGTGGGACTTGTCTGGGTGGGGAAAATGTGAGTGGGGGCTGCGGGCAGTGTGACCCAACCTCAGTGAGAGCGCGCCTGACTCTCCACACTTGCTCCCAGAGATGTTCACAAGCCCAGCTTGTGAAGGGCTCACCAGGCGGACCACTGCCTGTCGAATGTGTTCTGACGAGGGCCACCTGAGCAGGCATAGCTTGACTGTCACAACCTCGTTATTTGTGGATGGTCACATTCTGGCTCACTGTAGATGTCTGATCTCACTAATGCTGATGTCACGTCTCGCCTTCCTCTTTTGATGTGAAGACTCTTCCCTGTATATTCACAGTTTTTCTCTGTAATGTTCACAGGATCACCATGTGAATAGATCACAAAGATGGTCTATGAATTATCGAACAAACAGACAGTCAGAAGATGTACAACAGGAGCGACATACTCTCGATATGATGATCAAAAATAGCGACCTGACATAGATAGAGAGCTACAGAACACTTGACTTACTAACTATGATGTACCAACCAAAGAACCTACACAGTGTCGCAATAAGCATCACAAAAACCAAATAGATAAATGATAATGGATATTAATCCATAAAAGAAGAGAACAAAAATGAGATCCAAATGACACCGCAATGATAGCCAAGTCATCTGCAATACGTGAACTAACAGAGAGAGAACCTACAACTCTTGGAATAGTAACCACATTAGAACCAACAACATCCAATAGATAAGGAGCTGAAGCGAGACACCACAAACAGCAAATCCAAACCCACAATAACATAATCACGAATGATGTATGAAAAACAAACCATCAGAAGATATACTCATTACAATACAAGCATACAACACTCACTTATGTGATTAATCGAACTCAGAAGATTCATAACATAGCGCATCTTTACTAATTAATCATAATCCAGACGCGTGTAACAAAAATAATAAACAATAAGAAAGAAGTCGCATATAGAATTATTCTAAGCACATAAACTACAGCTACAATGAACCATTACAACACATGTTCGCTCAATATTCTGATGGTGGGAAAAATTGATGGAACCTTTTGGGCCCATGGCCAATATGCCTTTGACCACATGGTGATCTGAGAAAGGCCATGAACCTTAAACTTCCACTAGCCCTCGCGTCTGGGGGAATGCTATATATATTGAGAATCAGAGAATAAAGAGGCTCTGGGGTTGTATGGCCCCTGTCGGCTGCGAATGGGAGTCCGAGTCTTCTTTTGTGTCTTATTAGCAACAATCGGTGATCTCCACATCTTCCTTTCTGAAATCACAGATCTCTGGTTGTCTCGAGGTGACTCACACGAACAGCACACGACGGCTGACCAGCTATGGACACGCATCCCTCTGGGACAGTCACTACAAGCCCCTCTTGGCCTGTGACATCCCTGTCGCCATCTGTGACTCGAGCAGCCCCCCTTGCCGGAATGTCGCCCCGCTGTGTAGCTTGAGGGCGGGATAAGACTGGGGCAGCCTCAAGGCACATTTAGGCCGCCTATCCTTGTCGCCACTCTATCAGGCCCCTCGCGAAAGTTGACTCGTCGCGTAAAGGTGTTGCCTCTGAGCAGCTCCCCGCCGGGCTTGCCAGAACACTCCGGGACCACCTCCAACAGCCAACAAGTGTCTGTTGCCATACGGCAATCCGGCCGACAGACTTCGTCTTAGGCACGCGTTCATTGGTAGGATCCCAGGCGACTGAGTTCTGGTGGCTGTGCGGACGCAGAGCGCACGCTCATGGGTTGCAGTGCACTTGTGCTGCTCCTCAGCGTGGGTCGACGCGGAGCCCCCGGGCAGGCCAGGACACCACAGCGCCTCCTGCCCCGAGGGTGCCATAGCAGCAGCCCAGGTCAGCGCCAGATGGCATGCCCGTCCCATCCGTGGGTGAGCCTCCCTGCGGGGTCGCCTGGCGACTGTGGTGTTGTCCTCCTCTGGGCTGAGGATGATGGGCGGCCTTTATCGGGCTGGGCTCCCTGCCCCAATCCCAGGGGTGGCGCGATTGGGGGATCTAACTGGAGAAGGCAGTGGACCTCATTGCTTAAGCAGGAGCGTACATGCTGTGCCAGATCGAGGCAACTGGCTGGGGGCGTGGTGCCTACTAGCTAGGGGGGGACAGGCTCTGGGTGAGGCACCCCTGGGCCACCCCAGTCGCGAGATGCATCATGCCAACTCGGTGCTGGGCCAACGCTTGGGCAAGTGGTCTAGGGCCTTTGGTTTGCCTTCTTCCCATTGGAGGAGGACACACGGCCGGACCCCCACTGGTGGCCCTACCCTCCCCTCACTTTACGCAACTTGCCCCCGGGATCACGCAGGCACCAGGTTCTCACTGGGGCTCGCGTCGGTGCCCGGTCTTCTCAGCGAGCTGAACTCACAGTGTGTCGTCTGCAGTGAGAATCCGGAGGGCTGTACAGCCACAAGATGCAGGTTGAGAGAAAGTGGATCTGTCTTTATGGACGCGACTGGCCAGATCAGGTTGCATCAGACCCAGTGTGGGACACTCACACTCGCACACCCTCTGTCCCCTACGCCCTGAGGTACGTCCCACCACAGCCACCAGCAGTGCCTTGAATCACCAGGGAATGCGCGAGGCTAGAGCTTGGAAGGTTAGCATCGGCATCCTCAGGGGGTCTGCCATTTCACTTGCTCCCTGCAGAGCGATGTGCTCGTTCTCGGGCTCTTCCACCAAGGGCAGTCACAAGAAACTAGTACCCTCACATATGCGTGTCACAATGTCCACCGTGATTCTCTCAGAGGACCCTGATCCTAGTGGCCTTGCCCATGGAAACTCTAGCCATTCCGGACTGCTCATCTTATTGTGGTCTCTCACCCGTTCGATGGAGTTCCTTCAGTGTGCACTTCCTACAACCTGGGATTTCAACTGTCCCCGCAGTTGATGCTGGGCTGTCCATGGGGGTGCCGCCCCTGTCCCTTCATAATCGTTTGCCCATGGTCTGTCCTTGAACTCGCGCAGTGTTTCAGGCTGTCCCCTGCAAAGCTCCACCTTCAGGGCTGTCGCCTTCTCCTTTCATGCCTAGGATATGCCGCTGTTCCGCTTTGGTCTGTTGCTTGTCCAGTGTGAGCTGCCAGAGCTGCCAATACAATGCTGAGGCTCTCCCGTGGGCTGCCACGGGGGTCCCTCCCCCAGCCACATAGGCCTCACTCGATAGTCACCAAGGCTAGGCAAACCTGTTCCCGCAGGGGCTGTGCCTCTCCCCCCGTTGTGCAGCATTGATGCAGCCCTGTCAGGCACTCTGGCCAGGCTCCAGGGCATGGCTTGCATCTGCCCACTGGATGAAGTGAAGGCGTCTGTACAACCGAGGGCCTCGCGCCAGAGCTAGAGCCACACCACAGGCAGTGAATTCTGGGCGCAGGCTCTGTCATTGAACACAGAATATATCACTCGGCCGGTCTTAGATCTTCAGCTTAAAAAGTAGATCTTACAAAGCATTGGTCTTTTAGTGCTAGTGCTGCTCTCATCCTCGATGCTCAATGTATGCTGCTCTAAGAAATGCATGAGTCGCCATGGAGTCACGTCATTAACATGGAATCTTTCCAATGACCCATGGGCAATGAGAGCGTGCATTCGGCTGATTTGTCGTTCTGGGGGTACTCACTTGAGGGGAAACGCTCCCATTGCGAAGGTTGGCGTACATACTCTGGCCAACACCCCTGGGTATTTGTGGTCAGTGCGCCTCCTCATTGTGCAGGCAGTGCCATCCATGATTCACAGAGGAGTTTGTGCTGCTATAAAAATTTATTAATCCAAGTACCAACTTTCTCGACTATGTTGATCTGTGTGGGCCTAACTACAATGCCCTGGCATGCACTTTCAGGTCGCTATGTGCGAAATTTTGGATGCACTACCTATGGCCCCCCAGTGGAGCACGCTTCCAGGCGGCTTGCCTCAGTTCCTGGTGGAGGCGTCCCGAGGCATCGTCTGTCCCCCGTAGTGAAAGCAGACTCTCCACGTGAGACTGCGAGACTCTCGCGCTCGCTGGAGTCAAGTGTATTTTTTAGCAATGGTGTGTATCAGTTTCTCGTATCCCTGGACACCATTTTTCTTCGGATCGTGCACGTAAGTGAGTTAGTGTGATTTGCGTGAGACTCTCCTCAAAGTTAGCATATCGTGTGATGCTAAAGCCAAGCATGAACTCCACATTTTCATTGGGAATATCATTCTTCTTTTACTTTTTGTGTGGTTGCCTTTTAGTATTCTCAAACTGCTCGAATAACAACACCATTTCCTATTGCCATTGGTTGTCTTGATGTTCGTTTTTAAGTTCGCCCTATTCTGTAATTGTGGCAGTGGCCCTCGTGTACTCTTCACAACAGGTCCTTAAGGTTCGCTGTTAAAAGTTGTCTATCTGTGTTTCATTCCGTATAGCGTTGACGCGGACGCGCTAGTCTTCCACTCAGTCGCGTCTTTCTATCGCGTTCCGAAAGCTCCTATTCACAATGCGAGCCCCATTGGCACGTCATTCAGGTTTCTGTCAATCTGATCACAGCGGCCCCTTTCGCTTCCATAGGCGACGCGCTTCCAGCCGCCGGTGTCACAAGGGTCCTCTGTTGTCCTATGAAGGTCCTGCATTTGTA
Source organism: Acrocephalus arundinaceus (assembly GCA_021534815.1). Lineage (NCBI taxonomy): Eukaryota > Metazoa > Chordata > Aves > Passeriformes > Sylviidae > Acrocephalus > Acrocephalus arundinaceus. The sequence goes on from JAJEOU010001777.1 coordinate 13,388, forward strand.
CAAGGGTCCTATGGCTGTTCATTGAGGCCCCACCAGCTGTTACAGCCTGATGCAGGCAGCCGTAGCAGCAGAACTAGGATTTGTTCCTCCACACGCTGCTAGTCTCTCTCCGTGGACGGCCAGTAGGCACGACACCCTTCCTCCCAGGGCCAGCGCATGCCAGGCACAGCAGGGCCATGCCAACTGCAGCTCACCTGACTGACACACGGCAAGTGACTGCGAGGCCAAAATCCCGAGTCCCGATCAGTTTGGTCGCACCCTTTTCTGTACATGTAATCTTTTACCAACGCAATGTCCCATCTCTGTGGGATCCCATTCTTCCTTGCCGTCACATGAAACACTGGACCTACGAGACAGATCATGGAGCATTGAGAGAATAACCATGGGCAAGCGCACGTGGCTGGTGCGCTAGATGCAACCAGGGGTATGGTTAGGTCAGAATTGGCTCGCTGGGTGGCTGGACTGATGGAAGATACCGGACCTTCAAGATTGGCATAGTCCAGTGAGGGAGTAATTCATCTGGGCTGGGCTGGATGGGTAAAGTCATGTGGCTTGGCCCCCATTGGGTAGAAGAATTGGGCGATGTACTAAGTCCCTACTAGTGGAATCTAGACACAATACCACCAAGAATGATACATGCACTGGCAGTAGCACGTCACAACACATGCCAGCAGGGGTAACTGGGCTGCTGCCAGGGTCTGGAAGTGTCTCAGGAGCGTGTCTGGGGCTGGCCACACAGGCAGGGTGAAGCTTATTTACTGGCCTTCAATGGAGCCCAGGACACCTCAGATCATCAGGGGAGAGACTGCACCGTCAAAATGGGTGGGTTAGCGAGGGGTGGATTAACCATGGCACCGATTTTCTCCACGCGATTTAGTCCATGAGTGGGAAACGTGGGGCTGACTAGAATCACGACGGCCAGGGGAAGATGGGCGAAAGCCGTCTCTGTCCCAGTAGTGTGGGGATGCTGGTTGCCTTGCCGGACTATTTTAATCCACGCGAGAAACACGTGGTCCTTTTGCTGGTTTTGGGCGGAAGTAGTAAATTGGAGACGCCGCCATGTCCTAATAACTCATCCAAGCGAGCCCGGGCTGTCTTCGCGATTTGTGGAACAGACAAGAATCGCTCGTTCCAGGGGAGATGCGCAAGAGCTGTGGAAGAATTGGAATCCGTGACGAACCCAAATTTGTCCGTTCGAAGCATTATTTGAATGGTTAGAAACATTAAGGCGTGCTCTCCAGTTGCCAGAGGCTATGGGAATAGAAATAGATCAGTGATCGCTTTAGGGCCAATATGGTAATAAAAGTGCAACACAAAACAACAGCAAGAACAACTCCAGCATTATTTATATAAACGAGAAGGCAGGAAACCCCGGCTCGAGGAACAGCTTCCTTAGGTGCGGTTGCTTTCCCCTTGGGCTGCCAGTATGCTGGGCCACAGCGACAGCAGGGGCGCTCGCGTGTCGAGTTCCTGGTCCGTCGCGCTGACAGGGCAGGAAGATGTTGGGGATGATCCCCCCAAGGGCTTGCAGGGGGCGCCCATCTAGTCTCGCACGGGGGCAGGGCTCACGGGACATGCTGTGAGGGGTAATAGGTGCATCGGCCCCAGACAGGGGAGATGTGGAAAAGAAGATGTGAGCCAGCAAACTCCCAGAGCTGAGGCTGAAGGCACAGGGAAGGTCTTGGCAGGAGAACGGGGTGCAGGTAGAGATTTACAAAAAAACGTTTTCAGAGCAATGCTGAGGGAAAACAGGAGGGAGCAGGACAAGCAGCGGCCTGCTCCCCGCGCTAGCGACAGGCACCTTCTGTTTAGTGACGGCAGGAGGCAGGTCCCACGATACGCAAGATCCTCGCAGTTCAGTCGGTGTTAGCCCCCCTGTGAACAGAGGCCTCACCTCACTACGAGGAGACTGGAAAACAGGACTAAAGCTTGATGAGCCTAGCCATGGAGCGGAGCAAGGAGAGATTTCTTTCCTCATAGCAGCACCTTCACCTGCTGTTCTCCTAGTCCGATAGAGGCTTCCGATCTGAGTCAGTGGAGCTGATCATTATGCCCTCCCTCAGGCTGTCTCGCAGCACCCAAGGCCGCCTTAGTTGCTTCTTTAGCAGCCACAATGGAAAAAATTCCACGATAAATAAGTAAAGTGATGGGGTGAAGGCGAAAAGAATAAACAGCAAACAAAACCCTCCTGGGAGAGACATCACAAGGGGGGATTCACAGTGACACTGTATGGGGCTCCATGAGACCACGGGGACATTCTGACTCTGTGGAACCAATGACACCATTGTTACACAATGGGTCCTCATGGAATCAAGGAGGCCATTGTGAACCGACAGGGGAACCCACTGAGGCTGTGATGTCACGTCAAGGCCTTGTGACACCAAAGGCCCTTATAGAACTGCAGGGCCTTGTGGAACCAATGAGGCCATTGTGACATGGGCACAAGGGGCCATTGTGACACTCTGGGGCTTTGTAGAACTGAGGGGCCAATGTGACAGTGAGTGGCACCATAGAACCAAGGAGACCATTGTGACACCACAGGGCTCCATGGAACTAAGAACTCATGTAACAGTGAGGAGCCCAATGGCATCAAGGGACCATTCCATACTTCAGGTCCTCATGGAAGCAATGAGACCATTCTGGCACACTGAGTCCCAATTGAACCAAGGGGCCATTGTGACACCACAGGGCCTCACAGAACTGAGGCAACCACTGTGACAACGCAAGACCTAATGGAAGCAAGGGGCCATTGTGCCACTGTAGAGCCAAGGACACTATTGTGATGTCACTGGGCCTTATGGAAACAAAGATCTGTTGTGACACTATGGAGCCTCATGGAACCAAGCAGCAAATGTGGTGGCACAGGGCCCAAAGGATCCAAGAACATGGAACAGTCTGTGCTGGCTTGGCCTCTGGGGGCTGCCTCTGCCTCTGGGTTCAGCTGACCTTGGGGTGTTGAGGGCTGCTTCTCATCTTCTCCTGAAACCTTGGAGTTCTCTGCTTTCCTTCCTGTGGGAAAGAATTGTCTTTCCCCTCCAAGTGCCCATTCTATCTCCAAATTTGATTATATCCCTGGATTGTTTCCATAGGAAACCTGCCAGGACAGACAGCTCTGGCTGGCCTTGGTCTCTTGGGGGCCACTTCCTATCTGCCTTCCAAACAGTAGGAGGCTGTGCTTTTCTTTCTGTGGAAAAAAAAAATCTTTTAAGTCCAAGTGTCCATAGCCAAAACTGGGAATCTGCCTCCAAAATTATACCCAAGAATAGCTCCCAGACAAAAGCTTCCAGGATTGTCTAAGTTCCCTTGGCTTCCTGAGGGCCAGTTCTCATCTTTCTTTGAAACACAGGGGCTCTGCCCTTTCCTTCCCGTCGAGAAGAATTGTCATTCTTGTCCAGACACCCACAGCTGAAATGGAATTCCACGTTCAAAACTCCCCATATATCCAAGGATTGCTTTCAGACAAAACCTGCAAGCACAGACAGGTGAGGCTTGCCTCGCCTCAGGTGAGTGCGTCTCATCTACCTTCAAAACCCTGGGGTTCTGTGGTTTCGTTCCTATAGAAAAGAAGCATCCTTCTTGTCCAGGTGTCCATGGCCTCAAGCACGTGACCACTATATAGGTACAAAGAAGCTCTATGCACAGTGGAGTGGAGACAGAGAACAGTGGAGGAGAGCCCTGGGAGTGTTTGAAGCATGGTTTCAGAGACAGAGAATCCTTTTGACAAAGTAGAAAACAGCCAGGGGAAAAAAAAGATTTAATGCAAAGGGCTGCTGAGAGTGGACATAAGGAAGGGGAATTTCTGTCCCAGGGCAGGGCTATGATACAACACGAGTCTTAGAAAGAGCCTAGAGCAGCCCAAGGCTGTGTGTGCCCAGGCAGAGGCAGGCAGGACGCAGAGCTGGAAGCAAAGGAAGGGGCCAGCCAGGTGGGGCAGCCGGGGGATGACGACAGCCTACAGGGACAGAGGCGCAGGGCATGGACACTGTAGGACAGCCTGGGCTGGACAGGGCACAGGCATGGGCAGCAGCTGAAAGGCCCTGACACAGCCAACTCCTGCAGCACTTTGGCCATGGCTGTTGGCCCTGTTGCTGAGCCAGGAGGAGGAGACAAGTGAGCCTGGCAGCAATGGGGCCTCCTTGCCTCCTTGTCCCTGCTCAGCAGCCTGGCAGGGGCCGCCCCATGGTGCTGCCCTTGGCATTGCACATCCCCAGATCCCAGTGGCCTGGGAAGAGCCCTGAGCAAGGAGGGAGGGACAGGATGTGCCTTGCCATGGGCTGGGGCTCAGGCCTTGGCCCTTTGGACTCATGAAACACATACATGTTTTCTAAGCATCAGAGACACCTTTCCTTGTTTGTCTCCTCTGTCATCACTGCCTGCAGTGTTCTGCTCAAACTGGAACATGGAGACACTTTCTAAGTCGTGATTCTCTGTGGGACCCATTAAAACTTCAAGAAACTTTAGTGTTTCAATCTAACTTTGAGTTTTTAAAAAGTTTTTTGAACTTCTGAAATCTGTCTAATTACTCACAGAAGAACTGGAAATGTAATTTGTTTCCCAGGGGTATTTCTTGTTTGGTTGTTTTGAACAAGTGTTTATGAAGTTTTCTCACTGAGTTTCTCAACTGGAGAGCTGAAGAAAGAAGAGGCCTCTAAAAAAGTAGAGTTCATTACTGACCTCAAAGTATCTGAGGATCCATCCTCATCAGGGCAGCAATGAACAGAAATGGACACAGCTTTGTGGCTGCCCCACCTTTGGCATGGGCCCTGGGCCTGCAGCAGGAACAGCTCCTGAGGGCCACAAGGCCGAGGCTGTTGTGCTGGCCTGGGCAGATGGGATGGCAGCAGGGGCTGCAGAGCTCTCGGGATGTCCTGGAGACGAGAGCAGGGCACACAGGGAGCCTCCTTTTCCTTTGGCCAGGCACCTTCCCCATGGCTGGGGCTGAGTCCTGTCTGAGCTGCAGCTGCTGCTGTGCCCTTGGGAGGGGCTGAGGCCGTGGGGCCCCTGCCCAGAGCAGCCTGGCCTGAGCAGAGCTGTGGGGCCAGAGGCGGCTGGGCTGTGCTGGGGAGAGGCCCTTGGTGCTGCTGAGATCTCAGGGCAGCTGGCAGAGCTTGGAGGGAGCTGGGCTGGGCTGAGAGAGCCTGGCAGAGAAAGCATCAGTGTCCATCCCAGCCTGTGTGAGCGTGCAGGGGCCAAGAAAAGCACCCCAGGGTCCAAAAGTTCTCTGTGTGGGAGCTGAGCTTGTGACCCCTTGAGCCCTGCCAAGTGCTGGGGCTGTACCTCCAGCTGCAGAGGAGATGGGACAGATGGGAGCAGAGACAAAGAATTCCTGCTGGATTCTTTCCTTTGTTTGCTTCTACAGGTGACTTGGATCCAGATGTAGAGGAGGTGTTTTGTTTCAGGTAACACTGGAGGAGTGATAAGAATATTATTTTTTAGCTAAAAACAAGTTTTGCTTCTGTGCCATTCTGTAGTGTCACCCTGATCTCCATGATTCAATGGGGCCTTGCAATGTCACAATTTTTTCCAGGGATCCACAGTGCCCTGGAGGATCGCAATGGCCTTTTGGTTCCAGCAGGCTGTGAAATGCAACAATGGCCTCTTGGTTCCACCGAGCCCTGCTGCTTCACACTGGCCCCTTTGGGTCATGCACCCAAAAGGGCCACAGTGATCTATTCGGTTCCATGAATTCCCACAGTGTAACAATGGCCCCTTGGATCCATTAAGCCCTGAAGTGTCACCATGGTCTGTACCGGAAGGAAAGCTTAGGGTCCCAGTGTTTCTGGGGTTGATGAATGGCTGCCACCAGATGCCAAGGCCAAGCAGAGAGATCAGTCCTGCCAGCTTTCATCTGGGAGCAATGGCATAGACATCTAGGACTTACCTATCTCAGATATATGAGATTGTGTGGGCAGAATCCCAATTCCAGCCATGAGCACCTGCATGAGAAGGCCACTTCCTTCCCCAAAAAAGGAAAGCACAGAGCCTCGGTATTTTTAGGGCAGATTAGAGGCAACAACCAGAGGCAAAGGTGAGTCTGGCCTGTCTGTCCTGACAGCTTTTGTCTGGAAGAAAGTTTTGCATACATTGACTTTTGGAGAAGTACCAATTTTGGCTGTGGCTGCCTGGGCAGGAGGGATGGTTCTATTTCATAGAAAGGAAATCCCAGAGCCCCAGTGTTTCAGGGGTGCATGAACAAGCGACTCTCACCATGCCAAAGTCAGTTGAGTCTCTCAGGCTTGGCCATCCAGACCTGTTTCCTGTTCCCTTGGATCCACAGGGCCCTTCTGTATCACCCTGGCCCCTTTGTTTCCATGAGGCCTTGCAGTGTCAAAATGGTTTCCTTGGTTCCATGGAACGGCACAATGACACAATGGCCCCCATTTGTTCAACGAGGCCTCAGAGTGTAGGAATGGTCTCCATGATTCCAGATAATCCCACAGTGTCACAGTGGTGCTATTGAGTTGGTTCTATTGAGCTCCTCAGGATCACAATGGCTCCCTGACTGCATGAGGCCCAGCTGTGTCACACCGGCCCCTTGCTTCCACTGGGCTTCGTAGTGCCACAATTATCCCCCCAATTGCTTCCATGAGGCCTTGCCCTTTCAGAGTGGTCCCATTGGTACTGCAGAATCCCAACTTACCCTTGGTTCAATGAGGCCTTGAAGTGTCACAATGGTCTCCAGGATTCCATGAGGCCTTTCAATGTCACCATGGACCTTTGGTTCCATGAGTCCCACATTGTTCTGTGAATGCTTAGTGCCACGGGGCCCTGTACTGCCACATTTGTCTCCTTGATTTGATGGTGCCACAAAGTGCCAGAACTGCCCTTTGGCCCAAAAGGGCCTCATAGTGACAAAATAGACTCCTTGCTTCCATGAGGCCTTGTAGTGTCACAATGGACTCCTTGGTTCCATGGGAATGCAAAGTTCCACAATGGCCCTTTGGTTTCAAAGGCCTCCAAGTGTAAAAATGGCCTCTATGGTTTTATGCGGCCATGCTGTGTCACCACGGACCTGTGGTTCCATGATGCCCCATAGGGTCACAATGGTAACTTTGGTTCTGCGCTATAAGTATGTCCCCTTGGTCCCTTGAAGCCCCAGAGTGTCACTATTGTGCCCTTGTTTCTATGAGGCCCTGCAGTGCCACAATGGTCCTTTAGTTCCACAAGACCCCATTTGTCATAATGGTCTCCTTCGTTCCATACGGCCACGCTGTGTCACAAGGGCCTCCTTGGTTCCATGGTGCCCTGCAGTGTAACAAAGGTCTCCTTGGTTCCATGGTGCGACAATGGCCTCTTGGTCTCATGGAGCCCCACAGTGTCACTATGATCCCCTTGATTCCATGAGGCCCTGACGAGCTACAATGGCCCCTTGGTTATACAACGCCCCGCAGTGTTACAATGGCCCCTTGGTTCCAATGGGTTCCAAAGAGTCATAATGGTCTCCAGTGTTCCCTGAGGCCCTGAGATGTCATAATGGACCCTTAGTCCTAAGGGGGCACGCAGTGTCACAAGGCTGCCTTAGTTCCACAAGGGCCTGCAGTGTCGTAGTGGCCCATTGGTTCCATGAGGCAAAGCAGAATCAGAATGGCCCCTTTGTTCTATGGAGTACCACAGTGTCACTGTGGTCCCTTTGTTTCCACAGGGCCCCACAGTGTAGCAATGGCCCCTTGGCTCCATGTGGCCCCGCTGTGTCATGGTGGCAGGTGGTTCCATGAGGCCCCAAAGGGTCCAAATGGTCTCCTTGGTTCTGTGAAGCCCTACAGAGCCACTTGTTCATTGAAGCCTTGCTAGGTCAAAACAGACTTTTGGTTCTCTGAGCTTTTGCACTGTCAGCAATGGTGTGAGTTGTGCAGTGTCACCATGAATCCTTTTGTTCCATGAGATTCCATAGCATAACACGATCACCTTGATTCCAGAAGGTTCTGCAGTGTCACATTTGGTTCTACGCAGCCCCACATTGTCACAATGACCCCACAGTTCCATGAGCTTCCGTACAGTCAACAATGGTTTCCTTGGTTCCATGAGGCCCTGCTCTGATCCAATGGACCTTTGCTTTCATAGGGTTCCACTACATCACAGTGAACCCTTTCTTCCATGAGGTTCCTCAGTGTCACGGCTGACTCCTTGGTTCTGTGAGCCTCTGCCATCACCAAATGTCCAAAATATCAGAATAAGACTCCTTAACACTAATTTAGCATTCAAGAAGGTATCATTTAAACAGGCCTGAGGTTTTCCATAGGATAACTCCTAACCTTATGTGGACATGAGATTCTACAAGTGTATTGCTTACATACAGTCACTAAATGTATATTAGAATTTTCCCATTTCGATAAAACCCACCCAAACTTCGCAGATTCACTCCTCCTTTTCTCAGTCACTTCACCCAGGAACCAGATGTCTTCTTCTTTTCCAACCATCATCTCTGGGAAAGCAGGCCCTACATGTCTTGTTCCTCTGGTAAAAGTTCACAGACACAGTAAAAACTGAATTAACCCTCTTGGTCTCAAGCCAAAGCTTTGTGTGCCCAGGCAGAGGCGGGCAGGATGCAGAGCTGTCAGCAAAGGAAGGGGCCAGCCAGGTGGGGCAGCCGGGGGATGACGACAGCCTGCAGGGACAGAGGCGCAGGGCATGGACACCGTAGGACAGCCTGGGCTGGACAGGGCACAGGCATGGGCAGCAGCTGAAAGGCCCTGACACAGCCAACTCCTGCAGCACTTTGGTCATGGCTGCTGGCCCTGTTGCTGAGCCAGGAGGAGGAGACAAGTGACCCTGGCAGCAATGGGGCCTCCTTGCCTCCTTGTCCCTGCTCAGCAGCCTGGCAGGGGCCGCCCCACGGTGCTGCCCTTGGCATTGCACATCCCCACATCCCAGTGGCCTGGGAAGAGCCCTGAGCAAGGAAGGAGGGACAGGATGTGCCTTGCCAGGGGCTGGGGCTCAGGCCTTGGCCCTTTGCATTCCTGAAACACATCCAGGTGTGGTCAGCATGGCAGAAACCTTTCCCTTGTTTGTCCCCACCTGTAATTAGTGCCTGCAGTGTTCTGTTCACACTGGAACCTGGGGACACTTTCTGAGTCTTGTCTCTCTGTGGGACCCATTAAAACTTCAGGAAACTTCAGTGTTTCAATTTAACTTTGAGTTCTATAAAGGTTTTTAAAACACACTCACAGGGCCTGAAACTACTGTAAACAACACCAAAGCCTCAAGAGATTAATTAAAGTCCTGGCACAGTTTCTACACTGATGAGCTGGGCCAGGCACCTGGTACATGGGCAGCTCCTGGCAATCAAGAAGAGCTTCAAAAAGACATGCTGAGGCCAAGCTCCTCTCCCAGCCCAGCAGGGATGAGGGCATTTCTTGCAGGTACCTGAGATGAGGGAGCAGACAGAGGCTTAAAGAAACTGGAAGGACAATTCTGAGATCATTCATGGAGAAATCTTCACCACTTCTGACACAGTCAGTCTCTGGCTGCAGGGATCTCCTAAAGCTGACCCAGGACAGCACTGACAGGACTGTAAGGATGGCTCTGCTGCCCTTTCTGGGTTGGGGGAGGATGTGCTCCAGAGCAGGGCTGCCCTGGGCACCGTCAGAGGGACAGGGCAGGACGGCTCCTGCTGCCAGGGACGGCTGCAGGGGCTGAAGCTGTGGCTGCAGCCAGGGGTGCCCAGGGCTGTGGTGCAGAGCAGCTCCTGCAGCCCTGAGGGCTCTTGGCCAGGCCAGGGGATCTGCCACCTTCCAGGGGCAGCTCTCAGTCTGCCTGGAGCTCCCATGCATGGTGGAGGTGAGCTGTGGGTGCAAGGAGTGACTGCTGCCAGGGCAGGTCCTGCTGCTGTGGAGAGGGTGCTGTGTGGGCCAGGGCTGCTCAGAGCTCCAGCTCATGCCCAGGTCATTTCTGAAGGGACTTGTCCTGAGCTCATCGAGGGCAGGAGTTTCCTTCTTGAGTCTCTGCTTTCCTGAATCTGTGCTCCCACTTTTCCCTGGCTCAGCTTGGGGGCAATGGAAACTCAGCTATGCAGGGCAGAGCATGGGCTGAGGCTCTTACACCATCACACTGAGCATTCCTGGGAACCTCAGCAAGTGCCTCCAGCTCCCCAGCCTCCAGATCCATGCAGCATCCCCTTTCCATGGTGCCCAGGCCTGGGGGAGCTGTTCTTTAACCCCTGCAGCCCCGAGCTGCCAGCAGGGCAGAGCTGGCCCAGGGGCTGGGCTGGGGTCTGGCAGCACTGGCAGGGAAGGAGCCCAGGGCCACAGGAACAGCTCGGGCTGGGACAGCTGCAGCAGCAGAGCCGGGGGCAGGGAGGGAGGGAGGCAGTGCTGAGGGAAGCCCTGCTGAAGGGGACATGTGGCACCTGCTGGCCCTGCCCTGCAGGGCACACACTGCCCTGAGCAGCACAGCTCTTGTGTCCCCTGGCAGCCAGCACAGCCCTCAGCCCGGGGCCTCGAGGCCCTTAGTCCCCTCCTGGGCCAGCAGAGCAGCCCCAGAGATGAAGGGCATCTCTCCTGCCATGTGCCCATTCCCTGCTGAGCAGGGCCTGAGGGCCACTGTCCTGCACTGCTGCTGCCTGGCAGGGGCTGGGCAGGGCTGGGCAGGGAAAGGCTTTTCCTCAGGGCCTGGCTCTCTCTCTCCTTGCCTTGCCCGGGTGCTCCTGGCATTGCTGACTCTGGGCTCTCTGGGAATGGCAGTTCCAGCTGCAGGCTCAGGCCCAGCCCTTGGGCTCCTCCTGTGCAGGCTGAGCACAGCAATGGGATGTCCCAGCTCCTCTGCTCCAGGAGCTCTGGGCAGGGCAGGCTGGCATTTAGCCGACTCTCCCTGACTTTGGGAAAGGCAGGAGCCACTTTGTGTGCCAGGGATCCCTCTGCTCCCAGCAGTATCTCCTGGCTTTCCAGGATAACACAGGAGTGGAACTCAGAAAGGTGCAAGTCCAGGGCAGCTGGGAACAGGAATAGACAGAGCAGCTCCCCTCAGTCTGCACTAAGGCTCAGACAATCCTCCTGACTCTCTGGACTCTCCGTTCTCCCCAGGTGCTGCAGAAGCTCTCGTTCTGCCTCCTACAATCCCCACCCCTTTGCCCTGGCAGCTCCCGTGCCTTAGGAGGAGACTCTTTGTCCAAATTCAAACATCAGGACTGGCCCCTGCCCTCACTGCTCCCTGCACTGACTGGGGGTCAGGGCTAACACTTAGTGTCCTGCTGGTAAAGGTCTGGCTCCTGACTGAACACTGGCCAGCAGCTATCAGGGCTCCAGCAACCCAAGTGAAAGAAGTTAATTAGGACATAGAGAGGGGGAGGTATTTAGTGGCTGGAAGTGGTCTATGAGAAAAGGATTAGACTCTTGTGAGAATTCTCCTTTATAATATCACTGTCTTTCTTCCTTCTGCAGGCTAGAATGTCCAGAGGCAGCAAATGTCCAACAGCAGCTCCATCAGCCACTTCCTCCTGCTGCCATTGGCAGACACGCAGCAGCTGCAGCTCCTGCACTTCTGCCTCTTCCTGGGCATCTCCCTGGCTGCCCTCCTGGGCAACGGCCTCATCATCAGCGCCGTAGCCTGCGGCCACCTCCTGCACAGCCCCATGTTCTTCTTGCTGCTCAACCTGGCCTTCACTGACTTGGGTTTCATCTGCACCACTGTCCCCAAAGCCATGCACAATTCCCTCTGGGACACCAGCACCATCTCCTATGCAGGATGTACTGCTCAGGTGTTTTTTCTTGTCTTCTTCCTTGGGTCAGAGTATTGCCTCCTGACCATCATGTGCTACGACCGCTACGTGTCCATCTGCAAACCCCTGCACTACGGGACCCTCCTGGGCAGCAGAGCTTGTGCCCACATGGCAGCAGCTGCCTGGGCCAGTGGCTTTCTCACTGCTCTGCTGCACACAGCCAATACATTTTCCCTGCCCCTGTGCCATGGCAATGCCCTGGGCCAGTTCTTCTGTGAAATCCCACACATTCTCAAGCTCTCCTGCTCCAAATCCTACCTCAGGGAACTTGGGCTCATTGTGCTAAATGCTTTCCTAGATTTTGGCTGTTTTGTGTTCATTGTTTTCTCGTATGTGCAGATCTTCAGGGCTGTGCTGAGGATCCCCTCTGAGCAGGGACGGCACAAAGCCTTTTCCACCTGCCTCCCTCACCTGGCTGTGGTCTCCCTGTTTGTCAGCACCTCATTTTTTGCCTACCTGAAGCCCCCCTCCATCTCCTCCCCATCCCTGGATCTGGCACTGTCAGTTCTGTACTCGGTGGTGCCTCCAGCCCTGAACCCCCTCATCTACAGCCTGAGGAACCAGGAACTCAAGGATGCCCTGAGGAAAATGATGACTGGATGCTTTTCAGAAGCAACAAATCACCTGTTTTTTTCTGCATAATTTTCAGAATAAACTCATGACAGTGCCAACAGGCCTTCCCAGGTCCTTGGAATGGGGTTTTCAGCCATAAAATTATCCTCAATGAAATGATTTTATCACCCAATTCTTTTAACTGTCTTCCTCTTGAATTTGACTCATAAGATCTGTAAGCCAGTGTTTCTACTATTGCTACTTCTGAGGAAAATAAACTACTTTGCAATGCCTGTTCTATCTGGGATCCCAATTCTGAAATCTGCATGAAATTAAAGGGAAGAAAGGAAAAAGAGTTCCAGCAGAGCAGCCCTGCCAGGGAGCAGCAGCTCTTGGTCCTTTCAGAGCTGCTCTTCCCAACTCCACCCTCTCCTTCCCAGCCCTTCTGGGGCTGTAAGGTCGCAGTGCTCTGGCAGCTTGGTCACTGTCCTGCTGCGTGTCCCTGCTGTGAACACAGGCAGGGACAGGCCATGGACACTGCTGGGACACAGCTGGGCTCCACCACAGCAGCTCCATCAGCAAAGGGCATCTCCTGAGGGCAGGGCAGGAAGGCTTTGCTGTTCTTCCAGAGTCACTCTAAGGAACAGGCCCAAGGAACAGACTCTGAAGAGGCTCCTTGTGTTCCTTGTTCTCCCAGGGCTCCATGGGATGAGATTAGGCTCCCAGTGTGGCCTTCAGGGGACTCAGGTCTGGGTCAGGTTCTGCTTGTTGGTTCCCAGGGCCCATCACATGGTGAATGCTCTGTGCTGAACCTTCCTGGGGCTCTGCAGCTTGTGCCAGGGCTGATGGCAGGGGAAGGTTTGTGTGGAGGGCCTTGGGAGCTGCCAGGAGAACACAGGGCACCTGCAGGGACAGTGTGTGCCAGGGACCAGCAGGGAGTGGAGCTCCCTGGGCACAGGCCTGGCCAGGGTGGGGTCAGCCCGGGATCAAGGCCTGAGTGTCTGCTGGGAGCCAGGAGAGCTCTGCAGCCCCAGGGGACACAGCAGGCACAGGGAAAGGAGTGTGGGCACTGACTGCTCTGAGCCTCAGGGAACTTCCCCAGGAGGATGCAGGGCAGCCCAAGGCCATGTGGCAGCCTTGGGACAAGGCAGGCACCTCTGAGCAGACTGCATGGCCCCAGCAGAGCCTTTGTGGGAGGAGTTCAGTGCAGGGAGCAGCATCAGCTGCCTCTGTCTCCCAGGCTGACCAGCAGAGCCCAGCAGAGGCAGCCCAGGGCCCCGGGCAGCACAGCCCCCGTGCTCTGCAGAGCAGCAGCCCCAGCTCGGGGCTGTGGGCAGCAGGGCAGGGGCTGCAGCAATGGCTGCTCAGGCCAGCACAGACGTGTTCCCCTGGGAAAGGCTCTGGGGGAAGCTGGCATGTGCCAGGAGCAGAGCAGGAGCCCGTGGGTGTGCAGAGGAGACCTGGCAAGAGGCTTCCCTGTCCCTGGGGCAGCAGGAGCTGCCTGAGGAGCCCCAGGGCCAACTCTCTGCTGTTGTGCTGGGCAGTGGGGCTGGCCCTGGGGCTGCAGGAGCTGCCCAAGCTGAGCATCTCCTGAGCATTCCAGAGCCAGAGTGGCTGTCCCTGACCTCCAGTGCCTCCAGTTCCTGCTGCAGGGCCAGACAGGGCTGGGCTGCTCTGCAGGGCTTGGACAGGGCCAGGGAGAGGAAAACAATGGATCCTTGATTATAAGAGTCCCCACTGTGTCAGAATGATCTCCATGGTTCCATGAAGCCCTGCAGTGTTGCAGAGGCTGTTTGGTTCCAAGGGGTCCTGCAATGACAGAGTAGTATCTTTGGTTACACAGTGTCACAACTGACCCTTGGTTGAACAAGGCCCCACAGTGTCACTCTGGTCCCCTTGGTCACACCAGGCCCACCAGTGTCACAAGGCACATTTGGGTCTGTGGGCCCGCAGTGTCTGTTCTGCCAGTGAGCAGGGTCAGCACCAAAGACACAGACACAAAGTTCAGGAATGGTGTGATTTATTATAATGCAAAACCACAAAGAATCACCAAAGGAAAAGCTCAGCAATGCACCCAGTCATCACTAGCAAGGATTGCCTGCAGTGATTCAGAAAGAGACAGCGCCAGTTACCCTCAGGCTTTGCCATCACCCACATCCACACATCAGCTGGGGGAAGCTGTCCCAGCCAAGGACTGCAGAGACACTCCCAGACACTGGGAACTCCTGCAGGTGCCTCCAGCCACAGGAGAGGCTCCAACCCTGCTGTGAGAGGGCCCAGCTCTGCTAGTGCTGAATAAACAAAGTGACAGCGCTTCTAGAGTGGGAACATCTGGTTTCATTCTCCTCTTGGGTTCCATCCAAAGCCTGGCCAGGGCTCAAAGAGGAACCAAGGGATATGACTTTGAACCTAAACCCCCAAAGAAGGCCAGATGGGGCCCTGGTAGGTTTCTAAATATAGAAAGGTCAATCCCTGTTTCACCAGTGAACAGATACATAGATCATATTGCTAATAGTGCTTTGTTAATGAGCAGATACAAAGAGAACCTTTGGTTGGAAGGTTTATCTAGAGGTCACCTTTGTCTCAGAGCCTGTTGTTCAGGCCTCGCTTCAGGCCTTTATTTCAGTTGGATCACTGACCTAGAGATGAACTACAACCTTCGTTACAATCCTTTAATAATACAATCTTAGATTCAGGTATTAGAATTACTTTGTCTACAAGCCAAAACACCATATGAGAAGTTCTTTAAGGGTATCTTTTTACAATCTTCATGGGAATATTTAACCTGGCTCTGATTAAAGGGCTGTATGTGGGTTTGATTCTATTTCCTGTTTTACTGAGTACAATTGAGCAGTTTACAGTGGTTTACAGTGTGGATGGACAAAATCTATTTCAGGAGACAACGTCCATTCACAGACACTTTCTCCTACATATATCCTTCTTTATCCTATACAGGCAATTATTGCCTTTTCTGTGAAAATGCAGTGGCCAGGGATTGCCATCATGGGTCCAGAATTCCATTTTATCCTGAACTGTGCTCAAGTTGCTGACCCACTTGGCTGGTTTGCCCAGCCAAGGCCAGTCTCTGAATCCTTCCAGACTTCCACACGCCCAACAATTACTGAGGTTCAATGAGTTCCCTATCTCTGTTCCTGCTGTTAGAAATCTATTTTCCAAACCAATGTTCTGATTACAATGACAACAAAAAATCAACAATATCAACAATAGTTCTGTTCTTAAGTTGTTCTCTTCTCTCTGTGGAATTTCCCCAGTGTCACATCACCCTTCAACTGAGCCCCATGGATCAGCGCATTTTCCAAAGGGACTTGTAGAGGAATTTCTTAGAGAGCAGGGGCATGATTTGTTATGGGATGTAGCCTGAGCTATCCTAAACTAGGCCTCAGATTTGGGCCTGAATTGGGCCTCAGATTTAGGCCTTGTTAGTAGTGAGCAACTTGTGGCGCAGTTAGAAATTACCTTAAGGTGTGCTTGGATTTAATTAATGTAGTTTTAGTAATTTTACCGTGGTGACCTTAAAGTTAAGATTGCTTACATTCCTTTTTAATCTAGTACCAATTAGAAAACACCTGTTCACATAAACTATCTGAGACTGTATATAAACCACCATTTTGAAGCAATAAAGGGAGAACATATGATATAACCAAATTGATTGGACCTGTGTTGCTCTGTCAGCCTCCCATGGAAATACCCTGATGATAAATGGCGCCCGAACAGGGACCTTGATAGTTGTTAATGCTTAAATGCTGACTTGTTTAAATACAATGAACAGGGACATTGTTTCGCTTTACTGCGGTTGCTTAAATGCAGAAGTTATGCATGCGGAATTTCGCACTTAAATGTGGAAAAAGTTTTTAATGCTTAAATGCTGACTTGTTTAAATACGATCGAACAGGGACTTTGATAGTTGTTAATGCTTAAATGCTGACTTGTTTAAATACGATTTTTTGTTTAAATAGGTTTTTGATTTCGCTTTAATGCGGTGAAACCTTGAAGAACGAGAGTTCAGTTTAAATACGTTTTTGATTTTGCTTTAATGCGGTGAAACCTTGAAGAACGAGAGTTCAGAAGTCTCTGAGCTTGTCTCCAAACCTGCCGGAGTTCTGGAGCCAAGCGGCCCCCCCTGGACCGGTGGTGAGCAGGATTTGCGGGGACGAACTGACTCGGAGCTGGGAGGCTGAAGGCGTGATTCGCTCCGTTTTGCCCAGGGTGAGACAGCAGCACGCCGTGGAAAGTGAAGGTAAGCGGCCCGCAGGAAGAGAGAAAGGAAAAAAGAAAAAATGGATAATGAAATGCTCGCGGCCAGCCGCCTTCTCATTAGTATGCTCTCAAAGAGAGGCGAAAAACTTAAAAAAAGTGAAGTAGAACAGTTGGCCCTGTGGGCCAGGAAGAAAGGGAAGTTAAGCAATTCTTCACTCGTTTTTTGTGAAGCCGAGTGGAGAGAAATTGGTGATTTGTTGTGGAAGGCCGTGATTGCTGGAGGACGAGAGGGAAAAATAGCTCAAGAACTTGGCGTTGTCTGGCAAAAAATTCTAACTACTTTAGAGACTTTAGTTGTCGAGTGAAAGGCAGCCCAGGCTGCGATCCAAGCTATGGAAATTGGTACGCCGGCAGAATTAACAAATACGCAAAAATCCTCTAAGGTAGCGAGATTTTTTGGTATCAATTCAGCCTATCCAGTGAAAGGAAATGCAGCGCCTGTTTATTCTAACCTGCAAGATATTATAAGCTCTGCTGAAAACCGCGTGGTCAATGCACAGGAAAAGTCTTTGTCTCTGTCTGGAAAAAATGGAGGAGAACAGGAAGCGCAGCAGCTGCCAGAGTCTGGGGGCGTGGTGAAAGACGAGACAGCAGGCGGGACTGAGGGCGGAGCGGGGCCGGCTCAGGAGACGACACAGGGGGGCGGCGACAAGGGCGGCGACAAGGGCGGTGACAAGGGCGGTGACAAGGGCGGCGACAAGGGCGGTGACAAGGGCGGTGACAAGGGCGGTGACGAAACCAAAAACCCGCCGCCCATCCCCTCACCGGAAGACAGGGCGGTGACGCAGGCGCAGGGAGTTCACGTGACCAAAACAAACATGGCGGCGCCCATGCCCACTTCTGTCGCGGAGACCTCAGCCACTGCCGTGGATCCCGAGGCCACGGCGCGGCTTGTTAAAAAGACACATCGACCCGCGGCAGCCCAGTGTCCCCTGCCCTCTGATTCTGACTCGGATTCCGACTCAGACCAGGACAGTTCCAGCCCCGATTTTCGCAGCCCATCACGGTGAAAGAAAGAACCACAGCACGCGCGTGGGCTGCGACACACAGTTAAGAGGCTCTCAAAACTATCTACCCGATCTAAGCCTGGCTCAACAGCAATCCTGTTGGAGTGGGTGTTTTTACCTGTGCAACCAAAGACTTGTGTCATGACCAGAACAGATGCTCTTGCTGCGTTGATAAGAAAAGGCAGAGACAGAATTGTAAAGATAGATGGGCAGGAGCCAGCAGACATCAGTATTCCTGTGAAAAATGAAGATTTAGAATGGCAGCTAAGACAATCTGTCGCTTTGCAAGAAGCACTGTTAGGGTTCACAGGTGTGATCCACAACCGACAACCAAAAGGCCCGATGTGGAAGTTGGTTCAGAGTCATCAGTGGCTGGAAAGACCATTGTGTTCCTTGAAACCAGTTGTTGGGAGAACTGTCTTTACTGATGCCAGTCGGAAAACAAAGAAGGCTGTGTGTGTTTGACAACAGCAAGGAGAATGGAAGCAACACATAATCAAGAATAAACCAGGAGACAGTCTTCAAACCCTTGAACTGAGAGCAGTGTGTTGGGCGTTCCAGACTTGGGACAAAGAACCACTCAATGTTGTTTCAGATTCTCTATATGTAGTTGGAATTGTGCAGAAGATTGAAGATGCACTCATCAGGTCAACTCAAAATCAGCGCCTTGGAGAATTGTTCCTGTTCTTGCGAAGCGTGCTGAGGCAGCGTCAGCACGTCTTCTGTGTCATGCACATTCGGAGCCATCTATGCAACAGTGGTTTAGGAGAAGGCAACGCGCGGGCAGATGCTGCCGTCAGCTGCCTTGTCCATGTCCCTCCACAGAATGAGTTTGAGAAGGCTCGCAACAGTCATGACACTTTCCACCAAAATGCTAGGGCCCTGCATCGACAATTTCAGATCTTCCTGAATGATGCCCAAGGGATTGTACGTGCCTGGCCTCAGTGTAGCCATCATGGGCCAGGCCTTGGCTTAGGCACAAACCCAAGAGGGTTGAAAGCTTTAGAATTATGGCAGATGGATGTAACCCATGTTCCAGAGTTTGGGAGATTGAAATATGTCCATGTCACGATAGATACCTATTCTAAATTTATCTGGGCCACAGCACAACCAGGGGAAAAGGCTTTGCATGTTGAGAGACACCTGTCTATCTGCTTTGCTGTGATGGGTGTGCCTGTAGAGATCAAAACCGACAATGGTCCTGCCTATGCCGGTCAGCGAATTGCCAGATTTATGCAGACATGGGGGGTGAAGCATACCACCGGAATCCCCCATTCCCCTACAGGCCAAGCCATTGTAGAAAGGGCCAATCGTACCTTAAAAGAATACCTAGCAAAGCAGAAGCAGAATGGTGAGGTTGATGTAGCTAGTCGATTGTCTAAGGTATTGTTCACTCTAAACTTTTTATGTTTAGCAGAAGGAAGAGAAGAATCTGCAGTCATGATACATCATTATACAGTGAAAGAGGGAAGACACAGGCAATCCCAGGACTTTATGTCTATCATAAGAACATGCAGATGGGTAAATGGGAGGGACCCAGTCCTGTTTTATCTAATGGTCGTGGATACATGTGTGTTTCCACAGGAAAATCAAGATCTGTCTGGGTGCCGAGTCGATTCACTCGTGCGTGTCCCCAATCAGAGATACCAGCTAACGGTGATAATAACAGTGCCGACGGCGACTTACCTGGAGAGCCTTGTGACAACCCTCAGACTGCTGAAAACTAACTTTGTTAAGAGCAGAGAAATAATTATATAGCTACAGTTGTTAAGTTTAATTGTTAAGTTTAGTAGTTAAGTTGTGTTTAAAGTTAAGTTTAGTGTTAAGTTGTTTTTTAGTTAATTAGAGGGGGTTTTTTTTGTAATTTTTATATATAGAATTAGAAAAGATAACCAGAGAAGATAAACAGAATGTTAGGATTTCAAGTGATCATTATAATTAACATCATTGTTTCAACAAGAGGGGTGTCAGAATTGCTTAACATTGACTCAAGACAAAATATGTGGGTCACCTGGGCCAATCAAACTGGGCAAGACTCATTTTGTCTGTCCTTGACCACGCCATCTAATCCTTTTCGTACTTGCCTGATCGGAGTCCCAGTGAATTCCATGTCAGATTTTAAAGCTCTGACTCAAGCCAAAATTAATCCAAAAAGTGCTCTGGGAGCCCAAGCTGTTGCTATCGCACAAAATCTTAAAATCACCAGTACTGGACCTCAAGAACTTGACCTCATGGGTTCTGTGCCAGGCAATTATTGTTTGGTTTTTGGTCGGTTTTTTTTAAATTCAAGTTTACTATTATAAAAGAAGAATGGCCAGAAGTAGCGACACTTGGGTGTCTCCAAAATCCCCATTGTATTAAATAATTCTGAATATTGCAACAATTGGACTGCATCTATAACACCGGCAAAGGGTGTTGCAGAAAGACTGCCACCAGGAATCTTTCTCATTTGTGGAGACAGAGCCTGGTCTGCAATACCTCGAGGAGCTGTAGGCGGCCATGCTATTTTGGCAAACTGACAATATTTGCTCCTAGCATTCATCAGGTTCTGGATTACCCCACAAAAACCAACGAGTCAGGCGCAGTGTCATTCAACTAAATAGTGATTGCATTGATAAAGTAGAGTTATGGAGCCGTGCAGCTGTCATATCAGCATCATTTTTGCCCCAGGAGTTGCGTCAGCACATGCTCTCACGCAACTGAAAACCTTAGCCTGTTGGGCAGGAAAGCAAATAAATATAACATCTAACTTGTTAAGTGAACTCGCTGCAGATATTAGCGACATCCGCAATGCAGTTCTCCAAAACAGAGCTGCCATTGACTTTCTCCTTCTCTCCCAAGGGCATGGATGTGACGAGTTCGCCGGCATGTGTTGTATGAACTTATCCGACCATTCTCAATCGATTTACAAACAGCTGTCACAGCTAAAAGATAACATGAAAAAGCTTGTAGTTGTTGGCACTCTGTTTGACAATTGGCTTAGTTCATGGGGTTTTACTGGATGGATTAAAGATTTAGTTCATTTTGGTATTATAATTTTTATTGTTATTGTAGTTGTTTTAGTTATTGTGCCTTGTTTATTGCAGTGTATGCAAAAATTAATTAACCGTTCTTTTAACTCAATTTGGGTAATGCAAAAAGAAAAAGGGGGAATTGTAGAGGAATTTCTTAGAGAGCAGGGGCATGATTTGTTATGGGATGTAGCCTGAGCTATCCTAAACTAGGCCTCAGATTTGGGCCTGAATTAGGCCTCAGAGTTAGGCCTTGTTAGTAGTGAGCAAGCTTGTGGCGCAGTTAGAAATTACCTTAAGGTGTGCTTGGATTTAATTAATGTAGTTTTAGTAATTTTACCGTAGTGACCTTAAAGTTAAGATTGCTTACATTCCTTTTTAATCTAGTACCAATTAGAAAACACCTGTTCACATAAACTATCTGAGACTGTATATAAACCACCATTTTGAAGCAATAAAGGGAGAACACATGATATAACCAAATTGGTTGGACCTGTGTTGCTCTGTTCAGCCTCCCATGGAAATACCCTGATGATAGACCCAGTGTCCCACTGAGCCCATGGGTTTCACTGGGTAGACCTGATGACCCCCAATCCCCACTGTCCTTAATGGGTACACCTGATGTTCCTAAAATCCCTATTGTTTTTAACGGATAAACCTGGTGTTCCTAAGTCCCCATTGGTTTCAGTGCATAGACCTGGTGTCCCTAAATCCCTGTTGTCCCTAAAGGGTAGACCTGGTGTACCAAAAAAGCCCATTATTTCAATGGGTAGACCAGATGTCCCTAAATTCCCATTAATGCCTGGACCCAATTTTCTAAATTCCCCACATTAGTGACTAGACCAGGTGTCCCAAAAGTCCCTTTGACTTTATTAAGGTAAATCTGGTGTCTTTAAATGTCCATTGCCTTGAATGGGTAGACCTGGTTTCCCCAAATCCCCATTGCCCTTAATAGTTTCCAAAAAATCCCTATTGATTTTAATGGGTAGACCCCATGTCCCTAAATCCCCACTGGTTTCAATGGATAGACTTGTTGTCCCTATATCCTCATTGGATCAAGAGGCAGACCTGTTGACTCTAAAAATCCCCACTGGTTTCAATGAGTAGATATGGTGTCCCTAAAAATCCCCATTGGTTTCAATGGGTACACCTGGGTGCCCCCATTCAGATCTCGGGGTGCCCTCTGGCTGCCCCCCTGAGATTTTGGGGTGCCCCCTTTGCCCCTCCCCAGAGCTGCAGCTGGTGCAGAATGCCATCTTCACCAATTCCACGGACCAAAGCGCCTGGGTGTGCCTGCACTGCATCCTCTCCTGAGGTAACTCGGGGCTCCCTCCCATCCCTGGGGCCCTCTCCTGGAGTTTTGGGGTGCCCATGAATGTTGGGATGCCCCCTGAATGTTGGGGTATCCCCCCACAGCCCCCCTGCTGCTGAGGTTCATCTGCATCCACATTGACTGGGAGGAAATGACGGTGACCATCATCTTCCTCCTGCCCATCAGAGTGAGTGGAGACCACTGTGAACCCCAAAAAATCACCTGGATCACCCCCCAAATCACCCTGCTACTCCCCAAAACCACCTGGATAACCCTGGGAGCCCCAAAAAAATCACCTAGGTACCCCCATAAATCACCTGTATACACCTGAGTACACCCCCAAATCACCTGAGTACCCCAAAAAATTGCCTGAGAACCCCTCAAAAGGGGGAGCTCTGGGGTTACTGGGAGCTCCGTGGCATTTCTGGGAGCCCTGGGAAGGGTTACTGTACGTAAATGGGGGTAAACAGGACACCAGGTCTACCTATTCAAGTCAATGGAGATTTAGGGACACCAGGTCTACCCATTCAAGTCAATGGGATAAATGGGACACTGCATCTACCCAGGCAAAGCAGTGGGGATTCACAACCACCAGTTTGGGCAGGGGCCCAAGAATTTTTGGGGGTACCCAGGTGTATCCAGGTGAATTTGAGGGGTACCCAGGTGATTTGGGAGGCTGATCCAGGAGATTTTGCTGGGTACCCAGGTGTATCCAGGTGATTTTTTGGGAGTACTCAGGTGATTTTTGAAGATACCCAGATGATTTTTGGGGTACCCACGGGTACCTAGGTGATTTTGGAATTACCCTGATGATTCTTGGGGGTACCAGGTGGTTTATGGGATACCCATGCTTATTTGGGGGGAGATCCAGATGATTTGAGGGGTACCCAGATAGTTTTTGGGGCAATCTAGGTTATTTTAGGGGGTATTCAGGTGAATTTTGGGGTTCTCAGGTGATTTTTGAGGGTACCCAGGCAATTGATGGGGTACCCAGGTGATTTCTGGGATTCCCAGGTTTCTCCAGGTGTCTTCTGGGTGGTTTCCAGGTAATTTTTGAGGGGTACCTAGGTGAATTGGGGAAGTACCCAGGTGTATACAGGTGATTTTTTGGGGGTACCCAGGTGATATTCGGGTTCCTAGGTGATTTGGGTGGGATCCAGGAGATTTGGGGGTTATCCAGGTGGTTGTTTTGGGGTACCCAGGTGATTTTTGGGGTTCTCAGGTATCCCCACTCACCCTGATGGGCCGGGAGAAGATGACGGCCACCATCGCATCCTCCCGGTCGACGTGGACACAGATGACCCTCGGCGGGGGGGGGGGGGCTGTAGGGGGACACCCCGACATTCAGGGGGAACCCCAACATTCAGGGGGATCTGAATCATGCTTTTAAAGAGTTCAGACCTTAGCTGAGGGTTAGAAGAAATTTATATGGATCAGGTCTCACAGTCAGGACATATTCACACAGCATAACAACCATAAACCAGGATTGATTTCTTTATTTACCATTCCCAGTAGGAGCCCAGTCACTGCCAGTCATTCCCCATTATGATGCAGTTTGCCTCTAGCATGGTCCCAGTTGCTCCCAGTTGCTCCCACTTTTGTCCAGTGTGTTTCAAGTTGCCCCTAGCACAGCCTCAGGAACTCCCAGTACAATACCAGAATGAGTCCAGTATGATGCCTGTCTCTCCCAGCAGGGCCCCAGCCGCCCCCAGCATGGTCCCAGTTTCCCCTAGCAAATTCCCACTTCCTCCCAGTGTGATCCCAGTCACCACCTGCATGACCTCAGACACTCCCAGTATATTCCAGTTGTCCTGAACACTTTTGTAGTCATTGCTAGGCACTCCCAGTTACCCCAGCATGGTTCAGTTGCCCCCAGTTTTATCCCAGTCACTGCCAGTACATCCCAGTTGTCACCAGCATGCATCCTGTCATTCCCAGTTCCTCCCAGGGCATCCCCAGTAGGCTCTCAGCATGGGTTTGGTAGCTCCCAGTAACTCTCAGGCAGGGTGCATTGAAACCCCCTATAATCCACTGGAATCCAGAATGATTCCAGTCACTCCCATGATCTCAGTCATTTGCAGTCTAATCCAGATCACTCCCAGTGTGATGCCAGTGGCCCCCAGTGTGACCCCAGTTGCTCCCTGTCAATACCAGCATGCTCCCAGTAGCCTCCAGTATAAGCCTCATGGCTCCCAGTCTCTCCCAGTATATCCCAGTCACCCACAGCATGCTCCCAGTTATTCCCACTTCCTCCCAGTTGCTTTCAGTGTGATTCCAGTTGTTTACAGCCACTCCCAGTCAATCCCAGTACACGTCCAGTCACCCTCAGTGTTATCCCAGCTGTTGCCAGAATAGTTCCTGTTGTTCCCAGTTCCTCCCAGTGTGGTTCCATTGACCCAGTAGAGTTACAGGCACTTCCAGTGTATCCCAGTTGCACCAGTAAGGTTCTGGTTACCTCAGAATGATCCCAGGCTTTCCCAGTTTCTTCCAGTTGCCTCCAGCATGATCCCAAGTTCTGGCAGTTGCCTTAAGTGTGGTCCCAGTAAAATCCCAGTATAATCCCAATTGCCCCAGTTGTGGTCTCAGTCCCCTCAGCATGGTCCCAGTCCCTTCCAGTTGATCCCAGTTGCTCCCAATGTGTCCACATTTTCCTCCCAACAGCAGCTCCCAGTAACCCCCAGTCAGGATCTGTTCACACT
This sequence comes from Acrocephalus arundinaceus, assembly GCA_021534815.1. Classification (NCBI taxonomy): domain Eukaryota; kingdom Metazoa; phylum Chordata; class Aves; order Passeriformes; family Sylviidae; genus Acrocephalus; species Acrocephalus arundinaceus. The sequence goes on from JAJEOU010001777.1 coordinate 37,960, forward strand.
CATTGTAATCCCAGTGGCTCCCAGGATGAACCCAGTAGGACCCAGTCACCCCCAGTATGGTTCCAGTCACCCCCAGTATGACCTCAGTCATTCCCAGATACTCCAGTATTATTCCAGTCATGCCCTGAGTGACTGCCTGTCACTCCCAGTGTGAGCCCTGTTGCTCCCAGTCACTTCCAGCATGGTTCCAGTCACAGCCAGCTCCTTACCAGTCACCCCCAGTATGGTTCCATTCACCCCCAGTATGACCTCAGTCATTCCCAGATACTCCCAGTATTATTCCAGTCATGCCCTGAGTGACTGCCTGTCACTCCCAGTGTGAGCCCTGTTGCTCCCAGTCACTTCCAGCATGGTTCCAGTCACAGCCAGCTCCTTACCAGTCACTCCCAGTCTGGTTCCAGTAGGATCCCAGTATGACCCCAGCATGGGCACAGCTGCTCCCATTTACCCCCACTGTGGTTTCAGTCTCTCCCAGTGTATCCCAGTCACTCCCAGCATGTTCCCATTCACTCCCAGTTGTCCTCAGTTGCTTCCAGCCTGATTCCAGTTGCTCACAGCCACTCCCAGTCACCCTCAGTGCAGTCCCAGTTTCTGCCACTATGATCCAGTATGATCCCAGTCTCCTCCAGAAAAGGCCCAGCCTCTCCCATTGTTATCCCAGTAAGATCCCAGATGCACCTTGCAGAGCCCCAGCCATGCTGTTTGCCCCCACCTGCCCACGGCCACCCTGGGGCTGCTCATGGGGCTTTTCTGTGCTCAGCATTGGCCTGGGCGTGTTCCTGAGAGAGCCTGGGCAAGGAGCCTGCAGCCCCCAGGGCCTGGCCTGAGGCGTCAGCACTGTCCCAGCAGTGCCATGGCCTGTCCCTGCTGCAGCCCCGGCACTGCCACCCCCAGCACTGTGCCCGGCCCCGAGAGCACTCAGGCCCTACAGCAACACCAGGGCCAGCAGGGCACCGGGGGCAGGGCCACGGCAGCAGCACTGGCAACACCAAGGGCTGCTGCTGCTGCTGGGCACAGCTGCTGTGCCAGCACTGATCTGCCCCCAGCTCTGCACACAGACATTGCTGCTTCAGCTGCAGGGGAGGGAAACAAAAGGGGATCTCTGCAGAAAACTTGGCTGGGAGATCCTTTAGTTTGCTTAAAGCCACCAAGGGCACAGTCTCTCATTGACACAGTCTGTAGGCACTGGGAAGGTGGGGAAAAACTAAATGAAAAATGAAAGACA
>JAJEOU010001777.1:39209-103274 GCA_021534815.1 Acrocephalus arundinaceus
ACACCCATCCACAGCAAAGCAGAAGAAGGTGTCTCTCAACATGCAAAGCCTTTTCCCCTGGTTGTGCTGTGGCCCAGATAAATTTAGAATAGGTATCTATCGTGACATGGACATATTTCAACCTCCCAAACTCTGGAACATGGGTTACATCCATCTGCCATAATTCTAAAGCTTTCAACCCTCTTGGGTTTGTGCCTAAGCCAGGCCTGGCCCATGATGGCTCAACTGAGGCAGGCACGACAATCCCTTGGGCATCATCAGGAGATCTCGAAATTGTCGGTGCAGGGCCTAGCATTTGGTGGAAAGTGTCATGACTGTGCGAGCCTTCTCAAACTCATTCGTGGAGGACATGGACAAGCAGCTGACGGCAGCATTTGCCCGCGCGTTGCCTTCTCCTAAACCACTGTTGCATAGATGGCTCCAATGTGCATGACACAGAAGACGTGCTGACGCTGCCTCAGCACGCTTCGCAAGAACAGGAACAATTCTCCAAGGCGCTGATTTTGAGTTGACCTGATGAGTGCATCTTCAATCTTCTGCACAATTCCAACTACATATAGAGAATCTGAAACAACATTGAGTGGTTCTTTGTCCCAAGTCTGGAACGCCCAACACACTGCTCTCAGTTCAAGGGTTTGAAGACTGTCTCCTGGTTTATTCTTGATTATGTGTTGCTTCCATTCTCCTTGCTGTTGCCAAACACACACAGCCTTCTTTGTTTTGCGACTGGCATCAGTAAAGACAGTTCTCCCATCAACTGGTTTCAAGGAACACAATGGTCTTTCCAGCCACTGATGACTCCAAACCAACTTCCACATCGGGCCTTTTGGTTGTCGGTTGTGGATCACACCTGTGAACCCTAACAGTGCTTCTTGCAAAGCGACAGATTGTCTTAGCTGCCATTCTAAATCTTCATTTTTCACAGGGATACTGATGTCTGCTGGCTCCTGCCCATCTATCTCTACAATTCTGTCTCTGCCTTTTCTTATCAACGCAGCAAGAGCATCTGTTCTGGTCATGACACGAGTCTTTGGTTGCACAGGTAAAAACACCCACTCCAACAGGATTGCTGTTGAGCCAGGCTTAGATCGGGTAGATAGTTTTGCGAGCCTCTCAACTGTGTGTCGCAGCCCACGCGCGTGCTGTGGTTCTTTCTTTCGCCGTGATGGGCTGCGAAAATCGGGGCTGGAACTGTCCTGGTCTGAGTCGGAATCCTAGTCAGAATCAGGGAGCAGGGGGCACTGGGCTGCCGCGGGTCGGTGTGTCTTTTTAACAAGCCGCGCCGTGGCCCCGGGATCCACGACGGTAGCTGAGGACTCCGCGACGGAAGTGGGCATGGGCGCCGCCATGTTTGTTTTGGTCACGTGAACTCCCTGCGCCTGCGTCACCGCCTTGTCTTCCGGTGAGGGGGTGGGCTGCGGGTTTTTGGTTTCGTCACCGCCCTTGTCACCGCCCTTGTCGCCGCCCTTGTCGCCGCCCCCCTGTGTCGTCTCCTGAGCCAGCCCCGCTCCGCCCTTCGTCCCGCCTGCTGTCTCGTCTTTCACCACGCCCCCAGACTCTGGCGGCTGCTGCGCTTCCTGTTCTCCTCCATTTTCTCCAGACAGAGACAAAGACTTTTCCTGCGCATTGACCACGCGGTTTTCAGCAGACCTTATAATATCTTGCAGGTTAGAATAAACGGGCGCTGCGTTCCCCTTCACTGGGTGGGCTGAATTGATACCAAAAAATCTCGCTACCTTAGAGGATTTTTGCGTATTTGTTAATTCTGCCGGCGTACCAATTTCCATAGCTTGGATCGCAGCCTGGGCTGCCTTTCGCTCGGCAACTAAAGTCTCTAAAGTAGTTAGAATTTTTTGCCAGACAGCGCCAAGTTCTTGAGCTATTTTTCCCTCTCGTCCTCCAGCAATCACGACTTCCACAACAAATCACCAATTTCTCTCCACTCGGCTTCACAAAAAACGAGTGAAGAATTGCTTAACTTCCCTTTCTTCCTGGCCCACAGGGCCAACTGTTCTACTTCACTTTAAGTTTTTCGCCTCTCTTTGAGAGCATACTAATGAGAAGGCGGCTGGCCGCGAGCATTTCAGTATCCATTCTTTCTTTTTTCCTTTCTCTCTTCCCGCGGGCCGCTTACCTTCACCTTCCACGGCGTGCTGCTGTCTCACCCTGGGCAAAACGGAGCAAATCACGCCTTCAGCCTCCCAGCTCCGAGTCAATTCATCCCTGCAAATCCTGCTCACCACCGGTCCAGGGGGGGCCGCTTGGCTCCGAACTCCGGCAGGTTTGGAGACAAGCTCAGAGACTTCTGAACTCTCGTTCTTCAAGGTTTCACCGCATTAAAGCAAAATCAAAACGTATTTAAACTGAACTCTCGTTCTTCAAGGTTTCACCGCATTAAAGCGAAATCAAAAACGTATTTAAACAAAAAATCGTATTTAAACAAGTCAGCATTTAAGCATTAACAACTTTCAATGTCCCTGTTCGATCGTATTTAAACAAGTCAGCATTTAAGCATTAAAAACTTTTTCCACATTTAAGTGCGAAATTCCGCATGCATAACTTCTGCATTTAAGCAACCGCAGTAAAGCGAAACAATGTCCCTGTTCAATTGTATTTAAACAAGTCAGCATTTAAGCATTAACAACTATCAAGGTCCCTGTTCGGGCGCCATTTATCATCAGGGTATTTCCATGGGAGGCTGACAGAGCAACACAGGTCCAATCAATTTGGTTATATCATATGTTCTCCCTTTATTGCTTCAAAATGGTGGTTTATATACAGTCTCAGATAGTTTATGTGAACAGGTGTTTTCTAATTGGTACTAGATTAAAAAGGAATGTAAGCAATCTTAACTTTAAGGTCACCACGGTAAAATTACTAAAACTACATTAATTAAATCCAAGCACACCTTAAGGTAATTTCTAACTGCGCCACAAGTTGCTCACTACTAACAAGGCCTAAATCTGAGGCCCAATTCAGGCCCAAATCTGAGGCCTAGTTTAGGATAGCTCAGGCTACATCCCATAACAAATCATGCCCCTGCTCTCTAAGAAATTCCTCTACAAGTCCCTTTGGAAAATGCGCTGATCCATGGGGCTCAGTTGAAGGGTGATGTGACACTGGGGAAATTCCACAGAGAGAAGAGAACAACTTAAGAACAGAACTATTGTTGATATTGTTGATTTTTTGTTGTCATTGTAATCAGAACATTGGTTTGGAAAATAGATTTCTAACAGCAGGAACAGAGATAGGGAACTCATTGAACCTCAGTAATTGTTGGGCGTGTGGAAGTCTGGAAGGATTCAGAGACTGGCCTTGGCTGGGCAAACCAGCCAAGTGGGTCAGCAACTTGAGCACAGTTCAGGATAAAATGGAATTCTGGACCCATGATGGCAATCCCTGGCCACTGCATTTTCACAGAAAAGGCAATAATTGCCTGTATAGGATAAAGAAGGATATATGTAGGAGAAAGTGTCTGTGAATGGACGTTGTCTCCTGAAATAGATTTTGTCCATCCACACTGTAAACCACTGTAAACTGCTCAATTGTACTCAGTAAAACAGGAAATAGAATCAAACCCACATACAGCCCTTTAATCAGAGCCAGGTTAAATATTCCCATGAAGATTGTAAAAAGATACCCTTAAAGAACTTCTCATATGGTGTTTTGGCTTGTAGACAAAGTAATTCTAATACCTGAATCTAAGATTGTATTATTAAAGGATTGTAACGAAGGTTGTAGTTCATCTCTAGGTCAGTGATCCAACTGAAATAAAGGCCTGAAGCGAGGCCTGAACAACAGGCTCTGAGACAAAGGTGACCTCTAGATAAACCTTCCAACCAAAGGTTCTCTTTGTATCTGCTCATTAACAAAGCACTATTAGCAATATGATCTATGTATCTGTTCACTGGTGAAACAGGGATTGACCTTTCTATATTTAGAAACCTACCAGGGCCCCATCTGGCCTTCTTTGGGGGTTTAGGTTCAAAGTCATATCCCTTGGTTCCTCTTTGAGCCCTGGCCAGGCTTTGGATGGAACCCAAGAGGAGAATGAAACCAGATGTTCCCACTCTAGAAGCGCTGTCACTTTGTTTATTCAGCACTAGCAGAGCTGGGCCCTCTCACAGCAGGGTTGGAGCCTCTCCTGTGGCTGGAGGCACCTGCAGGAGTTCCCAGTGTCTGGGAGTGTCTCTGCAGTCCTTGGCTGGGACAGCTTCCCCCAGCTGATGTGTGGATGTGGGTGATGGCAAAGCCTGAGGGTAACTGGCGCTGTCTCTTTCTGAATCACTGCAGGCAATCCTTGCTAGTGATGACTGGGTGCATTGCTGAGCTTTTCCTTTGGTGATTCTTTGTGGTTTTGCATTATAATAAATCACACCATTCCTGAACTTTGTGTCTGTGTCTTTGGTGCTGACCCTGCTCACTGGCAGAACAGACACTGCGGGCCCACAGACCCAAATGTGCCTTGTGACACTGGTGGGCCTGGTGTGACCAAGGGGACCAGAGTGACACTGTGGGGCCTTGTTCAACCAAGGGTCAGTTGTGACACTGTGTAACCAAAGATACTACTCTGTCATTGCAGGACCCCTTGGAACCAAACAGCCTCTGCAACACTGCAGGGCTTCATGGAACCATGGAGATCATTCTGACACAGTGGGGACTCTTATAATCAAGGATCCATTGTTTTCCTCTCCCTGGCCCTGTCCAAGCCCTGCAGAGCAGCCCAGCCCTGTCTGGCCCTGCAGCAGGAACTGGAGGCACTGGAGGTCAGGGACAGCCACTCTGGCTCTGGAATGCTCAGGAGATGCTCAGCTTGGGCAGCTCCTGCAGCCCCAGGGCCAGCCCCACTGCCCAGCACAACAGCAGAGAGTTGGCCCTGGGGCTCCTCAGGCAGCTCCTGCTGCCCCAGGGACAGGGAAGCCTCTTGCCAGGTCTCCTCTGCACACCCACGGGCTCCTGCTCTGCTCCTGGCACATGCCAGCTTCCCCCAGAGCCTTTCCCAGGGGAACACGTCTGTGCTGGCCTGAGCAGCCATTGCTGCAGCCCCTGCCCTGCTGCCCACAGCCCCGAGCTGGGGCTGCTGCTCTGCAGAGCACGGGGGCTGTGCTGCCCGGGGCCCTGGGCTGCCTCTGCTGGGCTCTGCTGGTCAGCCTGGGAGACAGAGGCAGCTGATGCTGCTCCCTGCACTGAACTCCTCCCACAAAGGCTCTGCTGGGGCCATGCAGTCTGCTCAGAGGTGCCTGCCTTGTCCCAAGGCTGCCACATGGCCTTGGGGCTGCCCTGCATCCTCCTGGGGAAGTTCCCTGAGGCTCAGAGCAGTCAGTGCCCACACTCCTTTCCCTGTGCCTGCTGTGTCCCCTGGGGCTGCAGAGCTCTCCTGGCTCCCAGCAGACACTCAGGCCTTGATCCCGGGCTGACCCCACCCTGGCCAGGCCTGTGCCCAGGGAGCTCCACTCCCTGCTGGTCCCTGGCACACACTGTCCCTGCAGGTGCCCTGTGTTCTCCTGGCAGCTCCCAAGGCCCTCCACACAAACCTTCCCCTGCCATCAGCCCTGGCACAAGCTGCAGAGCCCCAGGAAGGTTCAGCACAGAGCATTCACCATGTGATGGGCCCTGGGAACCAACAAGCAGAACCTGACCCAGACCTGAGTCCCCTGAAGGCCACACTGGGAGCCTAATCTCATCCCATGGAGCCCTGGGAGAACAAGGAACACAAGGAGCCTCTTCAGAGTCTGTTCCTTGGGCCTGTTCCTTAGAGTGACTCTGGAAGAACAGCAAAGCCTTCCTGCCCTGCCCTCAGGAGATGCCCTTTGCTGATGGAGCTGCTGTGGTGGAGCCCAGCTGTGTCCCAGCAGTGTCCATGGCCTGTCCCTGCCTGTGTTCACAGCAGGGACACGCAGCAGGACAGTGACCAAGCTGCCAGAGCACTGCGACCTTACAGCCCCAGAAGGGCTGGGAAGGAGAGGGTGGAGTTGGGAAGAGCAGCTCTGAAAGGACCAAGAGCTGCTGCTCCCTGGCAGGGCTGCTCTGCTGGAACTCTTTTTCCTTTCTTCCCTTTAATTTCATGCAGATTTCAGAATTGGGATCCCAGATAGAACAGGCATTGCAAAGTAGTTTATTTTCCTCAGAAGTAGCAATAGTAGAAACACTGGCTTACAGATCTTATGAGTCAAATTCAAGAGGAAGACAGTTAAAAGAATTGGGTGATAAAATCATTTCATTGAGGATAATTTTATGGCTGAAAACCCCATTCCAAGGACCTGGGAAGGCCTGTTGGCACTGTCATGAGTTTATTCTGAAAATTATGCAGAAAAAAACAGGTGATTTGTTGCTTCTGAAAAGCATCCAGTCATCATTTTCCTCAGGGCATCCTTGAGTTCCTGGTTCCTCAGGCTGTAGATGAGGGGGTTCAGGGCTGGAGGCACCACCGAGTACAGAACTGACAGTGCCAGATCCAGGGATGGGGAGGAGATAGAGGGGGGCTTCAGGTAGGCAAAAAATGAGGTGCTGACAAACAGGGAGACCACAGCCAGGTGAGGGAGGCAGGTGGAAAAGGCTTTGTGCCGTCCCTGCTCAGAGGAGATCCTCAGCACAGCCCTGAAGATCTGCACATACGAGAAAACAATGAACACAAAACAGCCAAAATCTAGGAAAGCATTTAGCACAATGAGCCCAAGTTCCCTGAGGTAGGATTTGGAGAAGGAGAGCTTGAGAATGTGTGGGATTTCACAGAAGAACTGGCCCAGGGCATTGCCATGGCACAGGGGCAGGGAAAATGTATTGGCTGTGTGCAGCAGAGCAGTGAGAAAGCCACTGGCCCAGGCAGCTGCTGCCATGTGGGCACAAGCTCTGCTGCCCAGGAGGGTCCCGTAGTGCAGGGGTTTGCTGATGGACACATAGCGGTCGTAGCACATGATGGTCAGGAGGCAATACTCTGACCCAAGGAAGAAGACAAGAAAAAACACCTGAGCAGTACATCCTGCATCGGAGATGGTGCTGGTGTCCCAGAGGGAATTGTGCATGGCTTTGGGGACAGTGGTGCAGATGAAACCCAAGTCAGTGAAGGCCAGGTTGAGCAGGAAGAAGAACATGGGGCTGTGCAGGAGGTGGCCGCAGGCTACGGCACTGATGATGAGGCTGTTGCCCAGGAGGGCAGCCAGGGAGATGCCCAGGAAGAGGCAGAAGTGCAGGAGCTGCAGCTGCTGCGTGTCTGCCAATGGCAGCAGGAGGAAGTGGCTGATGGAGCTGCTGTTGGACATTTGCTGCCTCTGGACATTCTAGCCTGCAGAAGGAAGAAAGACAGTGATATTATAAAGGAGAATTCTCACAAGAGTCTAATCCTTTTCTCATAGACCACTTCCAGCCACTAAATACCTCCCCCTCTCTATGTCCTAATTAACTTCTTTCACTTGGGTTGCTGGAGCCCTGATTGCTGCTGGCCAGTGTTCAGTCAGGAGCCAGACCTTTACCAGCAGGACACTTCAGTGTTAGCCCTGACCCCCAGTCAGTGCAGGGGAGCAGTGAGGGCAGGGGCCAGTCCTGATGTTTGAATTTGGACAAAGAGTCTCCTCCTAAGGCACGGGAGCTGCCAGGGCAAAGGGGTGGGGATTGTAGGAGGTAGAACGAGAGCTTCTGCAGCACCTGGGGAGAACGGAGAGTCCAGAGAGTCAGGAGGATTGTCTGAGCCTTAGTGCAGACTGAGGGGAGCTGCTCTGTCTATTTCCTGTTCCCAGCTGCCCTGGACTTGCACCTTTCTGAGTTCCACTCCTGTGTTATCCTGGAAAGCCAGGAGATACTGCTGGGAGCAGAGGGATCCCTGGCACACAAAGTGGCTCCTGCCTTTCCCAAAGTCAGGGAGAGTCGGCTAAATGCCAGCCTGCCCTGCCCAGAGCTCCTTGGAGCAGAGGGAGCTGGGACATCCCATTGCTGTGCTCAGCCTGCACAGGAGGAGCTCAAGGGCTGGGCCTGAGCCTGCAGCTGGAACTGCCATTCCCAGAGAGCCCAGAGTCAGCAATGCCAGGAGCACCCGGGCAAGGCAAGGAGAGAGAGAGCCAGGCCCTGAGGAAAAGCCTTTCCCTGCCCAGCCCTGCCCAGCCCCTGCCAGGCAGCAGCAGTGCAGGACAGTGGCCCTCAGGCCCTGCTCAGCAGGGAATGGGCACAGGGCAGGAGAGATGCCCTTCATCTCTGGGGCTGCTCTGCTGGCCCAGGAGGGGACTGAGGGCCCCGAGCCCCCAGGCTGAGGGCTGTGCTGGCTGCCAGGGGACACAAGAGCTGTGCTGCTCAGGGCAGTGTGTGCCCTGCAGGGCAGGGCCGGTAGGTGCCACATGTCCCCTGCAGCAGGGCTTCCCTCAGCACTGCCTCCCTCCCTCCCTGCCCCCGGCTCTGCTGCTGCAGCTGTCCCAGCCCGAGCTGTTCCTGTGGCCCTGGGCTCCTTCCCTGCCAGTGCTGCCAGAGCCCAGCCCAGCCCCTGGGCCAGCTCTGCCCTGCAGCTGCTCGGGGCTGCAGGGGTTCAAGAACAGCTCCCCCAGGCCTGGGCACCATGGAAAGGGGATGCTGCATGGATCTGGAGGGTGGGGAGCTGGAGGCACTTGCTGAGGTTCCCAGGAATGCTCAGTGTGATGGTTTAAGAGCCTCAGCTCCTGCTCTGCCCTGCACAGCTGAGTTTCCATTGCCACCAAGCTGAGCCAGGGAAAAGTGGGAGCACAGGTTCAGGAAAGCAGAAACTCAAGCAGGAAACTCCTGCCCTCGATGAGCTCAGGACAAGTCTGATTAGAAATGACCGGGGCATGAGCTGGAGCTCTGAGCAGCCCTGGCCCACACAATACCCTCTCCACAGCATCAGGACCTGCCCAGAGTGGCAGCAGTCACTCCTTGCACCCACAGCTCACCTCCACCATGCATGGGAGCTCCCAGGCAGACTGAGAGCTGCCCCTGGCAGGTGGCAGATGCCCTGGCCTGGCCAAGAGCCCTCAGGGCTGCAGGAGCTGCTCTGCACCACAGCCCTGGGCACCCCTGGCTGCAGCCCCAGCTTCAGCCCCTGCAGCCATCCCTGGCAGCAGGAGCCATCCTGCCCTGTCCCTCTGACGGTGCCCAGGGCAGCCCCGCTCTGGAGCACATCCTCCCCCAACCCAGAAAGGGCAGCAGAGCCATCCTTACAGTGCTGTCAGTGCTGTCCTGGGTCAGATTTAGGAGATCCCTGCAGCCAGAGACTGACTGTGTCCGAAGTGGGGAAGATTTCTCCATGAATGATCTCAGAATTGTCCTTCCAGTTTCTTTAAGCCTCTGTCTGCTCCCTCATCTCAGGTACCTGCAAGAAATGCCCTCAGCCCTGCTGGGCTGGGAGAGGAGCTTGGCCTCAGCATGTCTTTTTGAAGCTCTTCTTGATTGCCAGGAGCTGCCCATGTACCAGGTGCCTGGCCCAGCTCATCAGTGTAGAAACTGTGCCAGGACTTTAAATAATCTCTTGAGGCTTTGGTGTTGTTTACAGTAGTTTCAGGCCCTGTGAGTGTGTTTTAAAAACCTTTATAGAACTCAAAGTTAAATTGAAACACTGAAGTTTCTTGAAGTTTTAATGGGTCCCACTGAGAGACAAGACTCAGAAAGTGTCCACAGGTTGCAGTGTGAACAGAACACTGCAGGCACTAATGACAGGTGGGGACAAACAAGGGAAAGGTTTCTGCCATGCTGACCACACCTGGATGTGTTTCAGGAATGCAAAGGGCCAAGGCCTGAGCCCCAGCCCCTGGCAAGGCACATCCTGTCCCTCCTTCCTTCCTCAGGGCTCTTCCCAGGCCACTGGGATCTGGGGATGTGCAATGCCAAGGGCAGCACCATGGGGCGGCCCCTGCCAGGCTGCTGAGCAGGGACAAGGAGGCAAGGAGGCCCCATTGCTGCCAGGGTCACTTGTCTCCTCCTCCTGGCTCAGCAACATGGCCAGCAGCCATGGCCAAAGTGCTGCAGGAGTTGGCTGTGTCAGGGCCTTTCAGCTGCTGCCCATGCCTGTGCCCTGTCCAGCCCAGGCTGTCCTACGGTGTCCATGCCCTGCGCCTCTGTCCCTGCAGGCTGTCGTCATCCCCCGGCTGCCCCACCTGGCTGGCCCCTTCCTTTGCTGACAGCTCTGCATCCTGCCTGCCTCTGCCTGGGCACACAAAGCTTTGGCTTGAGACCAAGAGGGTTAATTCAATTTTTACTGTGTCCGTGAGCTTTTAGCAGAGGAACAAGACATGTAGGGCCTGCTTTCCCAGAGATGATGGTTGGAAAAGAAGAAGACATCTGGTTCCTGGGTGAAGTGACTGAGAAAAGGAGGAGTGAATCTGCGAAGTTTGGGTGGGTTTTATGGAAATGGGAAAATTCTAATATACATTTAGTGACTGTATGTAAGCAATACACTTGTAGAATCTCATGTCCACATAAGGTTAGGAGTTATCCTATGGAAAACCTCAGGCCTGTTTAAATGATACCTTCTTGAATGCCAAATTAGTGTTAAGGAGTCTTATTCTGATATTTTGGACATTTGGTGACGGCAGAGGCTCACAGAACCAAGGAGTCAGCCGTGACACTGAGGAACCTCATGGAAGAAAGGGTTCACTGTGATGTAGTGGAACCCTATGAAAGCAAAGGTCCATTGGATCAGAGCAGGGCCTCATGGAACCAAGGAAACCATTGTTGACTGTACGGAAGCTCATGGAACTGTGGGGTCATTGTGACAATGTGGGGCTGCGTAGAACCAAATGTGACACTGCAGAACCTTCTGGAATCAAGGTGATCGTGTTATGCTATGGAATCTCATGGAACAAAAGGATTCATGGTGACACTGCACAACTCAGACCATTGCTGACAGTGCAAAAGCTCAGAGAACCAAAAGTCCGTTTTGACACAGCAAGGCTTCAATGAACAAGTGGGTCCATTGTGGCTCTGTAGGGCTTCACAGAACCAAGGAGACCATTTGGACACTGTGGGGCCTCATGGAACCACCTGCCACCATGACACAGCGGGGCCACATGGAGCCAAGGGGCCATTGCTACACTGTGGGGCCCTGTGGAACCAAAGGGACCACAGTGACACTGTGGTACTCCATAGAACAAAGGGGCCATTCTGATTCTGCTTTACCTCATGGAACCAATGGGCCACTACGACACTGCAGGCCCTTGTGGAACTAAGGCAGCCTTGTGACACTGCGTGCCCCCTTAGGACTAAGGGTCCATTATGACATCTCAGGGCCTCATGGAACACTGGAGACCATTATGACTCTTTGGAACCCATTGGAACCAAGGGGCCATTGTAACACTGCAGGACCTTGTATAACCAAGGGGCCATTGTAGCTCGTCAGGGCCCCCAATCAAGGGGATCATAGTGACACTGTGGGGCTCCATGAGACCAAGAGGCCATTGTCGCACCATGGAACCAAAGAGACCTTTGTTACACTACAGGGCACCATGGAACCAAGGAGGCCCTTGTGACACAGCGTGGCCTTATGGAACCAAGGAGACCATTATGACAAATGGGGACTTGTGGAACTTAAGGACCACTGTGGCACTGCAGGGCCTCATAGAAACAAGGGCACAATAGTGACACTCTGGGGCTTCAAGGGACCAAGGGGACATACTTATAGCGCAGAACCAAAGTTACCATTGTGACACTATGGGGCATCATGGAACCACAGGTCTGTGGTGACACAGCATGGCCGCATGAAACCATAGAGGCCATTTTTACACTTGGAGGCCTTTGAAACCAAAGGGCCATTGTGGCACTTTGCATCCCCATGAAACCAAGGAGTCCATTGTGACACTACAAGGCCTCATGGAAGCAAGGAGTCTATTTTGTCACTATGAGGCCCTTTTGGGCCAAAGGGCAGTTCTGGCACTTTGCGGCACCATCAAATCAAGGAGACAAATGTGGCAGTACAGGGCCCCGTGGCACTAAGCATTCACAGAACAATGTGGGACTCATGGAACCAAAGGTCCATGGTGACATTGAAAGGCCTCATGGAATCCTGGAGACCATTGTGACACTTCAAGGCCTCATTGAACCAAGGGTAAGTTGGGATTCTGCAGTACCAATGGGACCACTCTGAAAGGGCAAGGCCTCATGGAAGCAATTGGGGGGACAATTGTGGCACTACGAAGCCCAGTGGAAGCAAGGGGCCGGTGTGACACAGCTGGGCCTCATGCAGTCAAGGAGCCATTGTGATCCTGAGGAGCTCAATAGAACCAACTCAATAGCACCACTGTGACACTGTGGGATTATCTGGAATCATGGAGACCATTCCTACACTCTGAGACCTCGTTGAACAAATGGGGGCCATTGTGTCATTGTGCCGTTCCATGGAACCAAGGAAACCATTTTGACACTGCCAGACCTCATGGAAACAAAGGGGCCAGGGTGATACAGAAGGGCCCTGTGGATCCAAGGGAACAGGAAACAGGTCTGGATGGCCAAGCCTGATAGACTCAACTGACTTTGGCATGGTGAGAGTCGCTTGTTCACGCACCCCTGAAACACTGGGGCTCTGGGATTTCCTTTCTATGAAATAGAACCATCCCTCCTGCCCAGGCAGCCACAGCCAAAATTGGTACTTCTCCAAAAGTCAATGTATGCAAAACTTTCTTCCAGACAAAAGCTGTCAGGACAGACAGGCCAGACTCACCTTTGCCTCTGGTTGTTGCCTCTAATCTGCCCTAGAAATACCGAGGCTCTGTGCTTTCCTTTTTTGGGTAAGGAAGTGGCCTTCTCATGCAGGTGCTCATGGCTGAAATTGGGATTCTGCCCACACAATCCCATATATCTGAGATAGGTAAATCCTAGATGTCTATGCCATTGCTCCCAGATGAAAGCTGGCAGGACTGATCTCTCTGCTTGGCCTTGGCATCTGGTGGCAGCCATTCATCAACCCCAGAAACACTGGGACCCTAAGCTTTCCTTCTGGTACAGACCATGGTGACACTTCAGGGCTTAATGGATCCAAGGGGCCATTGTTACACTGTGGAAATTCATGGAACCAAAGGGATCACTGTGGCCCTTTTGGGGTGCATGACCCAAAGGGGCCAGTGTGAAGCAGCAGGGCTTGGTGGAACCAAGAGGCCATTGTTGCATTTCACAGCCTGCTGGAACCAAAAGGCCATTGTGATCCTCCAGGGCACTGTGGATCCCTGGAAAAAATTGTGACATTGCAAGGCCCCATTGAATCATGGAGATCAGGGTGACACTACAGGATGCCACAGAAGCAAAAATTGTTTTTAGCTAAAAAATATTATTCTTATCACTCCTCCAGTGTTACCTGAAACAAAACACCTCCTCTACATCTGGATCCAAGTCACCTGTAGAAGCAAACAAAGGAAAGAATCCAGCAGGAATTCTTTGTCTCTGCTCCCATCTGTCCCATCTCCTCTGCAGCTGGAGGTGCAGCCCCAGCACTTGGCAGGGCTCAAGGGGTCACAAGCTCAGCTCCCACACTGAGAACTTGTGGACCCTGGGGTGCTTTTCTTGGCCCCTGCACGCTCACACAGGCTGAGATGGACACTGATGGTTTCTCTGCCAGGCTCTCTCAGCCCAGTCCAGCTCCCTCCAAGCTCTGCCAGCTGCCCTGAGATCTCGGCAGCACCAAGGGCCTCTCCCCAGCACAGACCAGCCGCCTCTGGCCCCACAGCTCTGCTCAGGCCAGGCTGCTCTGGGCAGGGGCCCCACGGCCTCAGCCCCTCTCAAGGGCACAGCAGCAGCTGCAGCTCAGACAGGACTCGGCCCCAGCCATGGGGAAGGTGCCTGGCCAAAGGAAAAGGAGGCTCCCTGTGTGCCCTGCTCTCCTCTCCAGGAGATGCTGAGAGCTCTGCAGCCCCTGCTGCCATCCCATCTGCCCAGGCCAGCACAACAGCCTCGGCCTTGTGGCCCTCAGGAGCTGTTCCTGCTGCAGGCCCAGGGCCCATGCCAAAGGTGGGGCAGCCACAAAGCTGTGCCCATTTCTGTTCATTGCTGCTCTGATGAGGATGGATCCTCAGATACTTTGAGGTCAGTAATGAACTCTACTTTTTTAGAGGCCTCTTCTTTCTTCAGCTCTCCAGTTGAGAAACTCAGTGAGAAAACTTCATAAACACTTGTTCAAAACAACCAAACAAGAAATACCCCTGGGAAACAAATTACATTTCCAGTTCTTCTGTGAGTAATTAGACAGATTTCAGAAGTTCAAAAAACTTCTTAAAAACTCAAAGTTAGATTGAAACACTAAAGTTTCTTGAAGTTTTAATGGGTCCCACAGAGAAACACAACTTAGAAAGTGTCCCCATGTTCCAGTTTGAGCAGAACACTGCAGGCAGTGATGACAGAGGGGACAAACAAGGGAAAAGGTGTCTCTGATGCTGACCAAACATGGATGTGTTTTTGGAATGCAAAGGGCCAAGGCCTGAGCCCCAGCCCCTTCTGAGGCACATCCTGTCCCTCCCTCCTTGCTCAGGGCTCTTCCCTGCCCACTGGGATGTGGGGATGTGCAATGCCAAGGGCAGCACCATGGGGCGGCCCCTGCCAGGCTGCTGAGCAGGGACAAGGAGGCAAGGAGGCCCCATTGCTGCCAGGGTCACTTGTCTCCTCCTCCTGGCTCAGCAACATGGCCAGCAGCCATGGCCAAAGTGCTGCAGGAGTTGGCTGTGTCAGGGCCTTTCAGCTGCTGCCCATGCCTGTGCCCTGTCCAGCCCAGGCTGTCCTACGGTGTCCATGCCCTGCGCCTCTGTCCCTGCAAGCTGTCTGTCATCCCCCGGCTGCCCCACCTGGCTGGCCCCTTCCTTTGCTGCCAGCTCTGCGTCCTGCCTGCCTCTGCCTGGGCACACACAGCCTTGGGCTGATCTAGGCTCTTTCTAAGACTCGTGTTGTATCATAGCCCTGCCCTGGGACAGAAATTCCCCTTCCTTATGTCCACTCTCAGCAGCCCCTTGCATTAAATCTTTTTTTTCCCCTGGCTGTTTTCTACTTTGTCAAAAGGATTCCCTATCTCTGAAACCACACTTCAAACACTCCCAGGGCTCTCCTCCACTGTTTTCTGTCTCCACTCCACTGTGCATAGAGCTTCTTTGTACCTATATAGTGGTCACGTGCTTGAGGCCATGGACACCTGGACAAGAAGGATGCTTCTTTTCTATAGGAACGAAGCCACAGAACCCCAGGGTTTTGAAGGTAGATGAGACGCACTCACCTGAGGCGAGGCAAGCCTCACCTGTCTGTGCTTGCAGGTTTTGTCTGAAAGCAATCCTTGGATATATGGGGAGTTTTGAACGTGGAATTCCATTTCAGCTGTGGGTGTCTGGACAAGAATGGCAATTCTTCTCGACAGGAAGGAAAGGGCAGAGCCCCTGTGTTTCAGAGAAAGATGAGAACTGGCCCTCAGGAAGCCAAGGGAACTTAGACAATCCTGGAAGCTTTTGTCTGGGAGCTATTCTTGGGTATAAGTAATTTTGGAGGCAGATTCCCAGTTTTGGCTATGGACACTTGGACTTAAAAGATTTTTTTTTTTCCACAGAAAGAAAAGCACAGCCTCCCACTGTTTGGAAGGCAGATAGGAAGTGGCCCCCAAGAGACCAAGGCCAGCCAGAGCTGTCTGTCCTGGCAGGTTTCCTATGGAAACAATCCAGGGATATAATCAAATTTGGAGATAGAATGGGCACTTGGAGGGGGAAGACAATTCTTTCCCACAGGAAGGAAAGCAGAGAACTCCAAGGTTTCAGGAGAAGATGAGAAGCAGCCCTCAACACCCCAAGGTCAGCTGAACCCAGAGGCAGAGGCAGCCCCCAGAGGCCAAGCCAGCACAGACTGTTCCATGTTCTTGGATCCTTTGGGCCCTGTGCCACCACATTTGCTGCTTGGTTCCATGAGGCTCCATAGTGTCACAACAGATCTAAGGCCCAGTGACATCACAATAGTGTCCTTGGCTCTACAGTGGCACAATGGCCCCTTGCTTCCATTAGGTCTTGCGTTGTCACAGTGGTTGCCTCAGTTCTGTGAGGCCCTGTGGTGTCACAATGGCCCCTTGGTTCAATTGGGACTCAGTGTGCCAGAATGGTCTCATTGCTTCCATGAGGCCCTGCAGTGTCACAAGGGCACCTTGGTTCCATGAGGACCTGAAGTATGGAATGGTCCCTTGATGCCATTGGGCTCCTCACTGTTACATGAGTTCTTAGTTCCATGGAGCCCTGTAGTGTCACAATGCTCTCCTTGGTTCTATGGTGCCACTCACTGTCACATTGGCCCCTCAGTTCTACAAAGCCCCAGAGTGTCACAATGGCCCCTTGTGCCCATGTCACAATGGCCTCATTGGTTCCACAAGGCCCTGCAGTTCTATAAGGGCCTTTGGTGTCACAAGGCCTTGACGTGACATCACAGCCTCAGTGGGTTCCCCTGTCGGTTCACAATGGCCTCCTTGATTCCATGAGGACCCATTGTGTAACAATGGTGTCATTGGTTCCACAGAGTCAGAATGTCCCCGTGGTCTCATGGAGCCCCACAGTGTCACTGTGATCCCCCTTTTGAGGTCCCTCCAAGGAGGGTTTTTGTTTGCTGTTTTTCTTTTCCCTTCCCCCTTCTTTACTTATTATCAGTGGAATTTTTTCCATTGTGCTGCAAAGAAGCACTAATGGCTGGGTGCTTGAGACAGCCTGGAGGGGAAACTCTCTCACTGACTCAATCGGAGCCTTCGGACTGTGACAGTGTAGGTGCTGCTTGGGAAAAAACTCATTCTTGCTGCTGCAGGAG
Source organism: Acrocephalus arundinaceus (assembly GCA_021534815.1). Lineage (NCBI taxonomy): Eukaryota > Metazoa > Chordata > Aves > Passeriformes > Sylviidae > Acrocephalus > Acrocephalus arundinaceus. Next base: position 55,938 of record JAJEOU010001777.1, read on the forward strand.
CCCAGCTTGGTCCTGTTTTCTCCTCTGGTGTGAGGTGAGCCTCTGTTCCTGGGGGCTACCACTGAACTGGGATCTTGGTATCCCCTGCCTCACTAAACAAAGGGCCTGTCGCTGCGCTGGGAGCAGGGCCGCTGCTGTCCCGCCTCCCTCCTGTTCCTTCAGCATTGCTCTGAACGTTTTTGTAAATCTCTAGCCTGCACCCCGTTCCTGCCAAGACCTCCTGTGCCTTCAGCCTCAGCTCTGGAGTTTCTGGTACATCTTTTCCATCTCCTCCTGTCTGGGCCGAGCCGCCATTCCCGTGTGGTCCCTGAGCCCGTCCCACAGCGCCCCCTGCAGCCCTGGGGGGATCATCGCACCTGCCCTGCCCACCGGGAGCCACCAGCGCCCCTGCTGGCTGTGACCAGAACTGCACCCAAGGGGAAAGCGCCGCACTCAGGGAAGCTGTTCCTGGGTTCCTGCTTCTGGTTATTATTAATGCTGGAGTTGTTGTTGTTTGTTTGCCTTTTATACATACTGGTAAAGAACTGTTATTTCTATCCCCATACCTCTGCCTGAGAGCCCCTTAATTTTCTAAATTATAATAATTTTGAGGAAAGGAGTTTGAATTCTCCATTCCAAGCGAGGCCTTGCCATTCCCTAGCAGACATCTGTCTTTCAAACCAAGACACGGGGCTGTTGTGGTTTAGGAATGGTGGTCTCCAATTTACTACTCCAACCACAAAGACCACGTGTTTCCCTGGATTAATATTCCCACCATCATCCCCCACACCACAGGGGCTTTCCCCATCTGGCCCTGCTTGATTTCAGCTTACGTTTCCCACTCATGGATAACCTGGAGATGGTGTCCATGGTTAAATCCACCCCCCGCTAACCAGCCCATCTGGAGGTTGCATCTCTGCCCTGATGATCTGAGGTGTCCTGGGCCCATTGAGCCAGAAATAACTCACCCTTGTGTGGCCAGTCCAGACCCACCTGAGACACTTCAACCCTGGCAGCCCCATCCCCCTGTCCATTGTTGTGCTTCTCTCCAGTGCCTGATTTTTGGGTATGTGAGAATCCACAGGAGGGACTTTTACACCCAATTTCTTCCATGGGCAGCAATGACTTACCCCAGTCCAGCAGCCCAGATGAGTTTCCCTCTGCATTGCCAATTGTCCTTTTTCCATCAGTCCAGCCACCCCAGCGAGCATTTGCCACCATCCCTGTCATTGCAGAGGTCCAGCGCTTGTCATTTTTCTCCTCAGATCTCTGAGTATGGTCCCAGTGTTTCAGTGACTGCAGGAAAGGGGATCCCACAATGGGACATTTCTTGGTAAAATACATACAGAAAGAGTGACAAACTGTCTGTGACTCGGGATTTGGCCTCGCAGCCACTGCCATGGTTTGCAGGGAGCTGCAGTGTGGCATGGCCCTGGCTGTGCCTGGCAGCGCTGGCCTGGGAGAAGGTGTCAGTGCCAGCTGGCCCAGGGAGCTGCAGCGTGTGGGGAATGAATCCCTGCTGGCCTCCTGCCCCAGGGTGACACTGTGGGGCCTCATGGAGCCAAGGGACCCTTGTAACACTGCAGAACCTCATGGAGCCAAGGGACCCTTGTGACACTGCTGAACCCCATGGAGGCAAGGGGCCCTTGTGACATTGCAGAACCTGAATGAGCCAAGGGGCCATTGTGATACTTTGGAACCAAGAGGCCACTGTGAAACTATGTGGCCCTTTGAAGCTAATACTGGAATAAACCAGATAGAAACTTTTTAACAGAGTTTAACTGTTAGAAAGTGTTCTGCCAATTAAAAAGGGCGATTTAAAGAACACAGACACCAATGGAAGGAATGGTGTTGTTATGCTATGAATATAAAGGCAACACAAAAGTAAAAAGATATATTCAATGAAATTACATGCTTGGCTTTAGCATCAAGCAAATGTAAGTGAGGTAATGCACCTAATCATTACTAGAAGAGAAAAAGGATAGGGATAGAGAAAGATATATCACCAATTGCTAAAATACTTTACCACCATCCAGAGTCTGCAGTCTCTGGGGAGCCTCATTTCACTACGAGGATCTGGAGAACCCTTCCCAGAAACTGGCAAAATCCTGAGGTGTGTCCACCCATAGGTGAGGTCTCCAAATTCACCCTGAAAGTGCATCCAGCTTTTATAGGCCCAAATCAGAAAGTCGAAGTGACTTGATTATATTTTTAGCACAGAAACTCCTGGATCTGATGGCACTCCTGCATCGGATGGTCCTGACCAGCAGAGACCAGGGTTTGGCCAGAGCCCAGACCTCGAATGGGAAGGTTTTCCCCTCAAATACCCTACAAATAAGCTTCTATTCATGTCAGTTGGGAAAGATTCTTAATAGTATACATTTCTTGCAGATAATTACACAAGATTATACAGAGCTAGCATAAACATCTTTGTAATCTATTTTTAGCTGAATAATACCAATGGTGTTAATGACAGACTGCCCAGAATTCATCTTGTGAGTCAGCTCTGGCTGAGGCCTGTTGGTAAGGCCTCAGCTCATCAGTGGGCAGGAGCAGGCATCTGAGCCTGGCCGTGCCTGACATGCTGCAAATCTGCAAGGGGGAGAGGCAGAGCCCGGGACAGGTCTGCAGCTGTGACAGGTGAGCCAGGGGTGGGGGGACACAGTGGCACCCACGGGAGAGCCCAGCATTGTTGGGGACAGCCTGGCAGCCACTGGAAAGCACAGAACCCAAGGGGACAGCGTGGCACCCATAAGGACAGCCTGATATTGCAGGGGACAGCCTGAAATCCATCAGGACAAGTTGGAACTTAAGGGGACAGTATGGCACCCATGGGACAGCCCAGCATCACTGGGGACAGTGTGACACCCATTGAGAAAGCCTGAAACCCATGGGGACTGTGTGACACCCATAGGGACAGTCTGGAATTGCTGAGGTGGCCTGGCAGCCACTGGACAGCTTGAGAGACACGTGGACATTGTGACACCTATGGAGACAGTCTGGCATCTGTTGGGAGAGCCTGACACTCATGGGGACATTCTGGCATCCCTGGGGACTGCCTGTCACCCATCTCTGCCTCCCATTCCCTGGTGATTTCAAGGCACTGCTGGTGGCTGTGGTGGAGGTCCCAGGGCGTGGGGACAAGGGTGGCAGTGGTGTCACACTGGTGATGTCACCCTGGCAGTGTCCATACAGACACTCCAGCACTTGTGTTACATCCCCGACATCAGCACTGAGCAGGCTGAGAGCCGGGAGAGCGGCCCTGTGGAGAACTGGCTGGGGACACCGTGGTGAGGGGTGGGCACAGGGGGTCCTGGGGTGTCCCCAAGGGGGACCATGGCCGTCCTTGCCCTTGGCAGCACCGAGTTGGCTGTGACTGAGCTGGAGGTGGCCAGGGGTGCCCCAGGGCTGTCCCTGCTGTGCCGCAGCCCCCAGGCCTTGGACAGTTCCCTGCTGAGCAGGGTCTCCCTGTGTCCAGGTGAGACCCCCACGGCACCCCTGGGGGTTTGGGGGGCCAGGACCATGCAGGGCCCCATCTCCAGGAGGGAAACACAGCCCTGGCACCCGCAGGGAGGCTAACACGGGGACGGGCACAGCCCTGGGGCTGCTGCAGGCACCCTCGGGGCAGGAGGGGTTTGGGGGCTCCCTGGGGTCCCCGCCCCACTGAGCCCGGCAGTCGCTCCACAGCCGCACTCCGGCCAGGATTCCAAGCGGTGCCAGGTCCGCGGGGATGAGGACGGACACTTGTGGCTGTCGGGGGTGGCACGGAGATTCTGCAGCCGGTGGGAGCTGCTGGGCACCTCCGGGCACTGGGGGCTGAAGGCACAGGGAGCCAAATGTGCCTGGAGGCTGCCAGCTTGCCCTGCCCCAGAGGTGACACTGGGGGACATTCCAGAGAGGGGGCTGTGAGGTCACAGAGTGGCAGTGATGTCACAGGAGGGCTGTGTGATGTCCCAGAGGGGGCTGTGCCATAGAGGCACCTCTGTGGCTGTGTGTGATAGAGGCACAGAGCAGCTGTGATGTCAGAAAGGAGATGTGGGAGATCACAATTGTTGCAATAGGACACCAAAAGAAGACTCGGACTCCATTCCAGTCGACAGGGCATAAACCCCAGACCTCTTTATTCTCTGATTCCAATATATATAGCATTTCCACCCAGACCATGGAGTGGAAGTTAAGGTTCCACCTTTCCAATCACATTGGTCAAACCAAAAGTCCATCAATTTTTCCCACGTCAAAAGAGGAATGAGAAGCATAGCTAGTATCTTAACATAAGCATCTTCTATTTATAACACTCGCATGAGAAAGAATTCAGAAACTATGAAAACATCAGAAGGCTGAAAAATCAGGGCAACACACAATAGGGGTTGAGTGGGGTCACAGAGTGGGCAATGACATGACAGAGTGAGCTATGACATCACAGAATGGGCTATGTGAGGTCATTGATCAGCTATGGAATAATAGAGGGGACTGTGTGACATCACAGAGTGGTTGTGTTACATCAGAGAGCAGACTTTGACACCACAGGGCAGCTGTGTGACATCACAGGGTAAGCTGTGACATCACTGTCTGGTTGTGCGAAATCATAGAGCCAACTGTGACATCACAGGGTGAGCTGTGACATTACAGAGAAAACTGTGATATCACAGGCAAGAGTCTGACATCAGAGAGGAAGGCAGAGTGACATCACATAGTGAGTCATGACATCACAGTGGAAGAATGTGACATCACAAAGAAGGTTGTGACATCAGCTGTGCCTCTCAGAGTGGCCTGTGACATCACAGAGCAGGCTGTGACGTCACAAGCTGGGCTGTGACATTCTGGGAGGGCTGTGTGAGGTCACTGGGTTGGTCACTCTGCCCCAGCCCCCACTCACATTGCCCCCCCAGACAAGTCTCCCCTGCTGCTCGTGCCCAGCAGGGTCCCCTGTCCCCCTGGGTCCCCCCTGCCCCCAGCGCTGCAGCCTCCCCCAAGGATGTTCCACAAATCAACCCCCAGAGCCTGACACGGGGACAAGGGGCTGGGCTGTGTGACCAGGACATCAAGGACGTGGATTATCCAGGTCCCTGTGGCCTGGTTTGGGTTCCCCAGGGCAGGAAAGATGTCTGGCACCTGGAGCAGGGTTAGGGAAGGGCTCCAAGGTGGGGCTGGAGCCCTTGGGCTGTGAGGAGAGGCTGAGGGAGCTGGGCTTGTCCAGCCCGGAGCAGGGAAGGCTGAGGGGCTCCTCATGCCAGCCTGGCAGTGGCACCCAGGAGGTGATGGAAAACACAGAGCCAGGCTCTTCACTGGCTGTGCTGGGGGGAGAGAAAAGACAATGGGTGGAAGGGGAAAGAGGGGAGCTTCAGCCAGGAGAGGAGATGAAATGAGTCAGGCTGGTTTCAACATTTCCTCAACACCAAAAGCAGCCTGAGCCCCTTCTCCATCCACCACTGACAGCTTTGCAAATCAGGAATTGTTCAGGCTGATTTATCCTCACTTCATGCAGAGCATCCTGATTCAACAACTGAACTGTGATTATATCTCTCACAGAATCATCTTTGTCTAAAACTGGTTTTGTGCAGAAATCCCTTGCGAATGGTGGACATGTCAGATGTTGCTGGGATGTCTCACATTGCTGAGGGAAGTGTTTCAATGTTTCTTACATCATGTTTATATTTTTTATATGTGCAATGAAGAGACATTTTCTGTGCCTCTTAATCCCACCAGTTTCTGACCCCCAAAGAACACAAATATCATGATGAGTTGTGGTTCCCACTTGCACCTCCCTCCATACCCACAGCAGAGCTCCCTTGTCCCAGGAAGTCCCTGGCAATGCAGGGATGAAGGGAACAGGACAGGCTGTGGGGATCAGGGGCAGGGCACAGCCAGGGATTTGGCGTGTCTGTGAGGCCAGGGCAGGACTCGGCCCTTGGCCTTGGGGAACCTCATCCAATTGTCCTGGGCCCATGGCTCCAGCCTGTCCAGATCCCTCTGCAGAGCTTCCTGCCCCCAGCACAGCCACACTCCCACCCAGCTTGGGGTCACTGGGAACTCACTGAGGGTGCCCTCAATGTCCTCGTCCAGATCATCCATCAAGAGATTTAACTGCCCTGGCCCCCATCCTGAGCCCTGGGGACACCCCTGGATGTGACTCCATTCCTCAGCTGCTCTGAGTCCCAGGGGTTGGATGAGGGAAATGGTGGGGTGGGGGTAGGGACAAAGTCTGATAGTTTTTCAGCCATGAAAAACAGTCTTGATTTTCTGATCTATTCAGAGTGCATGAGGAGGTGCTGCTGGGGATCAATATCAACTGGGGATTGCTGATATAAATCTATAAAAAGGAAAAGAAACCTCTACTGGACAAAATTATTCTCTCCTCCTTGTTCTCAATATACTTTATTTACTTTGAACACACTTCTGAAATCTGTCTAATTAACCACAGAAGAACTGAAGACTTGAGTTATTCCCAGAGGCTTATCTTTTTTTGGTTATTTTGAACAAATGTTTATGAGCTTTTCTCACTGAATTTCTCAATGGAAGAGTTCAAGAAAGAAGAGGCCTTTGGAAAAGTAAAATTCATCACCCAATTCCAAAGTGTCTTAGGATCCATCCTCATCAGAGCAGCAATGAACAGAAATGGGCACAGCTTTCTGGCTGCCCCAGCTTTGGCATGGGCCCTGGGCCTGCAGCAGGAAAAGCTCCTGAGGGCCACAAGGCCGAGGCTGTTGTGCTGGCCTGGGCAGATGGGATGGCAGCAGGGGCTGCAGAGCTCTCAGCATCTCCTGGAGAGGAGAGCAGGGCACACAGGGAGCCTCCTTTTCCTTTGGTCAGGCACCTTCCCCATGGCTGGGGCTGAGTCCTGTCTGAGCTGCAGCTGCTGATGTGCCCTTGAGAGGGGCTGAGGCTGTGGGGCCCCTGCCCGGAGCAGCCTGGCCTGAGCAGAGCTGTGGGGCCAGAGGCGGCTGGGCTGTGCTGGGGAGAGGCCCTTGGTGCTGCCGAGATCTCAGGGCAGCTGGCAGAGCTTGGAGAGAGCTGGGCTGGGCTGAGAGAGCCTGGCAGAGAAACCATCAGTGTCCATCTCAGCCTGTGTGAGCGTGCAGGGGCCAAGAAAAGCACCCCAGGGTCCACAAGTTCTCAGTGTGGGAGCTGAGCTTGTGACCCCTTGAGCCCTGCCAAGTGCTGGGGCTGCACCTCCAGCTGCAGAGGAGATGGGACAGATGGGAGCAGAGACAAAGAATTGCTGCTGGATTCTTTCTTTGTTTGCTTCTACAGGTGACCTGGATCCATATGCAAAGGACGTGTTTTGTGTCAGATAACACTGGCAGTGATAAGAATATTATTTTTAATTTAAAAAAATGTTTTGCATTTCACACAATGAGAAAAAAAAGACGCATACAATGAGAAGAGCATGTGAGTTTTTCAGAGGATGAGAGACCCATTGAGGTTCCAGTAGTCAGACCTGTTCAAATCCTTTTCTCAGGGCTTCCTTGAGATGAGAGGTGACCACCAGTGGCGAAGGCCAGCCAGAGCTCTCTCTCCTGGTAGATTTTGACTGGGAGAACCCTTAAATATTGGGGTACTTTTTAAGGGGAGTATCACTTTTGGCCATGGGCACGTGGTAAGAGGGATGGTTATTTTCAATAAGAAGGAAAGCACAGAGTCCCAGCACTCCAGGGGTTGATGAGAGGCAGCCCTCAAGATTCCAAAATCAGCTGGACTTGTCAGGTTGTGCCTGGGAGGCTAAACCAGCCAGAACTTCTCCATCTCTCCTTGGTTTCATGAGGCCCTGTAGTTTCAAAATGTTCTTGCTTCTGAGGTGTCACAATGGCCCCTTGCTGCCATGAGGCCCTACAGTGTCACAATGGCCCTTTGGTTCTGTGGGGCCCTGCAGTGTCACCATGGTCTCCATGATTCCATGGGGCCTTGCAATGCCACAATGGTCTCCATGGATCCACAGTGCCCTGCAGGATCACAGTGGCCCTTTGGTTTCACCAGGCCCTGTAATGCAACAATGGCCTCTTGGTTTCACAAAGCCCTGCTGCTTCACACTGGCCCCTTGGGACCATGTGGCCCAACAGTGCCACAGTGATCCCTTTGGTTCCACAAATTCCCACAGTTTAACAAAGGCCCCTTTTTCCCAGGAGGCCCTGAAGTGTCACCATGGTTTCTGCAGGAAGGAAAGCACAGAGCCCCAATGTTTCAGGGGCTGATGAATTGCAGCCACGAGAGGCCAAGGCCAGCCAGAGCTGTCTGTCCTGGCCTCTTTCATCTGGGAGCAGTGGAAAAAATATCTTGGATTCTGTGTCTCAGATAAATTGAATTGTGGAAGCAGTATCCTGATTTCAGCCATGAGCACCTGCATGAGAAGGCCAGTTCTTTCCCTAAGGAAGGAAAGCTCAGAGCCCCAGTATTTCCAGGGCAGATTAGAGATGACCACCAGAGGCCACGATGAGCCAGGTCTGTCAGTCCTGGCAGCATTCATCTGGGAGAAATGCTTGCATACAGTGAATTTTGGAGAATTACCAATTTTGCCCATGGGTTCCTTTGCAGTTTAGATGGTTATTTTCCATAGGAAGGAAAGCACAGAGCCTCAGTGTTTCAAGGCAGGTAAGATCCAGCTCTCAGGAAGACAAGGTCAGCCAGACTTGTTGGAAATGGTACCTTTTGTCTGGGAGCAATTCCTGGATATTGGGGTATTTGCAGGGGAAATCCCATTTTGGCCAGGGATGCTTGTATAAGGGCAGTTCTTTCCCATCTGAAGGAAAGCCCAGTGCCCCAGTGTTTGAGGGGCACATGAGAAGTGACCATTGTCATGCCAAGGTCAGATGGACCAGTTAGGCCAAGCACACCAGACCTGTTTCCTGTTCCTTTGCATTCATGGGGCCCCGGACTGTCATAGTGGCCCCTTGTTTCCAAAGGCCCCTGCAGTGTCACAATGGTCCCTTGCTTCCATGAGGCCTTGCAGTGTCACAGGGCTCTCCTTGGTGCCACAGTATCACATATGGACCCTTGGTTCCGTGAGGACTCACAATGTCAGAAGGGTCTCCTTGGTTCCAATGGACCCTGCAGAGCTCCTTGATTCAATGAGGCCTCAAAGTGTCATAATGGTCTCCAGGATTCCACAAGGCCCCCTAATATCACAATGGACCTTTGATTCCATGGGGTGCTGCAGTGTTCCATGAATCCTTAGTTCCATGGTGCCCTGTAGAGTCACATTTGTCTCCATGGTTCAATGGTGTCATACAGTGTGACAGTTGCCCTTTCCTGCCAAAATTCCATGGTGTTACAATGGTCCCTTGCTTCCATGAGGCCTTGTAGTGTCACAGGGTCCCCTTGGTTCTATGAAGGCTTTAGGGTCACAGTAGTCTCTATGATTCCATAAGGCCTTGTAGTGCTACAATTGTCCCTTGGATCCATTGAGCCCCACAGTGTCACTATGGTCCCCTTGGCTCCACAAGGCTCTGAAGTGCCACAATGGCCCTTTGCTTTCCCAGGGCCTCAAGGTGGACAAATGGCCTCCAGGGTTCCATGATGCCCCATGGTGTCACAATGATATCCTTGGTTACACAGTGTCAGTATGGACCCTGCATTCCATGGAGACCCACAGTGTTCACTGTAGCCCCCTCGATTCCATGAGGCCCTGCCATGCTGCAATGGCCCCTTGGTTCCAGTGGGTCCCAAAGTGTCAGAATAGTCTCCATTGTTTCATGGGGCCCTGCAATGTCACTGTGCTGCCCTTGGTTCTACAGGGCCCCAGAGTGTAACAAGGGACTCTTGGTTCCATGAGGGTCCTCAGTCACAATGGATCCTTGGTTCCATGAGACCTTGCTGTTTCACAATGGCTTGTGGTTCCATGAGCTTTCATCCTGCCACCAACAGTCTCCTTGGTTCTGCAGTGTCACCATGGACACTTTGTTCCATGAGGTCCCACAGTCTAACATGGTTATTTTGGTTCTGTGAGCTTCTGCAGTGTCACAATGGCCTCCTTGGTTCTACAAGGCCTTGCTGTGTCACAATGGCCCCTTTGGTTCCATTCAGCCCCACAGTGTCACCGTGGTCTCTTTGGAGTCGCATTGTCACGATGGACCTTTCATTCCATGCAGCCCCGGTGTGTCACAGTGGCCTCCTTGGCTCCATTGTTCCGTATCAACAATGGTTCCATTGCTCAAACAAGGCCTTGCTGTGTTACAATGCACTCTTGGTTCCATGAAGCCTTTCTCTATCACAATGTACTTTTGAAACCATGAGGTCTCTCAGTGTCACAATGGCCTCTGGGCTCCATGAGGTTCCAGAATGGCACAAGAGTCTCCTTGGATCTGCAGTAAATTAAATGACCATTGGTTCCATGTAGCCCTGATGTGTCAAAAAGGATTTTTGGTTTCATGAGGTTCCAAGGAGTCTCAGTAGACTCCTTGGTCCTGTAAGGCCCTGTTGTCATCAAATCTCCAAAATATATTAAGAAGATTCCTTAAAACCAATTTGGTGTTTAAGAGGGCACCACTTACTCACGCTTGAGGTCCAATGTGCAGGAAACTCATAAGCTTACTTGGACATGTGATTCTAGAAGTGTTACTTAGATACAGTCACTGGACCTAAGTAAATGGTGTATTACCTGTGTATTACAATTAACCCATATCAATAAAACCATCAAAACTTCACAGATTCAGTCCTTGTTTTTTCTATCATTGCACTTTTGAGCAGATGTCATCCTCTCTTTCAACCATCCTTGCTGGAAAAGTAGGCCCTGAAAAAAGTATGACTTTTCTCTGTGATAAAAGTTCACAGGCATGGTAGAAATGGATATATTCCTTTTGGTACCAATCCCAAGGCTTTGTGTGCCCAGGCAGAGGCAGGCAGGATGAAGAGCTGTCAGCAAAGGAAGGGGCCAGCCAGGTGGGGCAGCCGGGGGATGAAGACAGCCTGCAGGGACAGAGGCGCAGGGCATGGACACCGTAGGACAGCCTGGGCTGCACAGGGCACAGCCATGGGCAGCAGCTGAAAGGCCCTGACACAGCCAACTCCTGCAGCACTTTGGCCATGGCTGCTGGCCCTGTTACTGAGCCAGGAGGAGGAGACAAGTGACCCTGGCAGCAATGGGGCCTCCTTGCCTCCTTGTCCCTGCTCAGCAGCCTGGCAGGGGCTGCCCCATGGTGCTGCCCATGGCATTGCACATCCCCACATCCCAGTGGCCTGGGAAGAGCCCTGAGCAAGGAGGGAGGGACAGGATGTGCCTTGCCGGGGACTGGGGCTCAGGCCTTGGCCCTTTGAATTCCTGAAACACATCCAGGTTTGGTCAGCATCGAAGACACCTTTCCCTTGTTTGTCCCCACCTGTCATCAGTGCCTGCAGTGTTCTGCTCTAACTGAGACCTGGGCACACTTCCTCCGTCTTGTTTCTCTGTGGGACCCATTAAAACTTCAAGAAACTTCCAGGTTTCAATCTAACTTTGAGTTTTTAAAAAGTTTTTTGAACTTCTGAAATTTGTCTAATTACTCACATAAGAACTGAAAATGCAATTTGTTTCCCAGAGGCTTTTTTTGTTTTGTTGTTTTGAACAAATGTTTATTAACTTTTCTCACTGAATTTCTCAACTGAAGAGCTGAAGAAAGACCTCTAAAAAAGTATAGTTCATCACTGACCTCCAAGTGCCTGAGGATCCATCCTCATCAGGGCAGCAATGAACACAAATGGGCACAGCTTTGTGGCTGCCCCACCTTTGGCATGGGCCCTGGGCATGTTCCTGAGCAGGAACAGCTCCTGAGGGCCACAAGGCCGCGGCTGTAGTGCTGGCCTGGGCAGATGGGATGGCAGCAGGGGCTGCAGAGCTCTCAGCATCTCCTGGAGAGGAGAGCAGGGCACACAGGGAGCCTCCTTTTCCTTTGGTCAGGCACCTTCCCCCATGGCTGGGGCCGAGTCCTGTCTGAGCTGCAGCTGCTGCTGGGCCCTTGAGAGAGGCTGAGGCCATGGGGCCCCTGCCCAGAGCAGCCTGGGCTGAGCAGAGCTGTGGGGCCAGAGGTGGCCGGGCTGTGCTGGGGAGAGGCCCTTGGTGCTGCTGAGAGCTCAGGGCAGCTGGCAGAGCTTGGAGGGAGCTGGACTGGGCTGAGAGAGCCTGGCAGAGAAACCATCAGTGTCCATCTCAGCCTGTGTGAGCTTGCAGGGGCCAAGAAAAGCACCCCTGGGTGCACAATTTCTCTGTGTAGGAGCTGAGCTTGTGACCCCTTTGAGCCCTTCTGAGTGCTGCGGCTGCACCTCCAGCTCCAGAGCTGATGTGGCAGATGGGAGCAGAGACAAAGAATTGCTGCTGGATTCTTTCTTGAGTTTGCCTCTACAGGTTACCTGGATCCATATGTAGAGGAGGTGTTTTGTGTCAGGTAACACTGGCAAGAGTTATAAGAATAATATTATTTAGCTGAAAATAACATTTTATGCATTTCACACAATGAGAAAAAAGACACATATGATCAGAAGAGCATCTGAGTTTTTCAGAAGATGAGAGACTGATTGATATTCTAGACGTCAAACCTGTTCAAATCTTTTCCTCAGGGCTTCCTTTAGATGAGAAGTGACCACCAGAGGCCAAGGCCAGGCAGAGCTCTCTGTCCTGGCAGCTTTTGTCTGGGACAACCCTTGCATAGAGAGAATTTTTCAGGGGGAGTATCAATTTTGGTGGCCATGGGCAGCTGGAAATTTGGATGGTTCTTTTCCATAGGAAGGAAATCACAGAGCCCCGTCAGCTCTAGGGGCTGATGAGAGGCAGTCCCCAGCATTCCAAGATAAGCTGGACCTTTCAGGTGGCCCCTGGGAGGCCAAACCAGCAAGGCCTTTTCCATCTTCCCTTGGTTCCATGATGCCCTGTAGTATCACAATGTTCTCCTTGCTTCTGAGGTGTCACAATGACCCCTTGCTTCCATGAAACCCAGCAGGGTCACAGTGGCCCTTTGATTCCTTAGGGACCTGCAGTACCACAATGGTTGTGTCATTTTTGATGCTTGGTTGTACGGAACCCCACTGGGTCACACTGGCCCCTTGTTTCCATGAGGCCCATTAATGTCTTAATGCTCTTTTGCTTTCATGAGACCCTGCAGTATCAAAATGGTTTCCTTGGTTCCATGGAGCTGCACAATGACACAATGACCCCTTGGTTCCATGAGGCCTCAGAGTGTCACAATGGTCTCCATTATTCTTGACAGTCCTGCAGTGTCACAGTGGTCCCTTGGTTTAATGAGGCCCTGCAGTATCACAATGGTCTCCTTGGCTCCACAAGATCCAACAGAGGCCCTTGGATCAATGAGGCCTCAAAGTTTTATAATGGTCTCCACGATTCCATGAGGCCCTGCAATGTCACAATGGACCTTTGGTTCCATGGGCTCTCCCACTGTTACATGAATCCTTAGTTCCATGGGGCCCTGTAGTGTCACAATTGACTCTTTGGTACAATGGTGCAACACAGTGCCACAATTGTCCCTTGGTTGCATTGAGCCCCACAGTGTCAATATGGTTCCCTCGGCTCCACAAGGCTCTGAAGTGGCACAATGGCCCTTTGGTTTCCCAGGGCCTCCAGGTGTCCAAATGGCCTCCACAGTTTCATAAAGCCATGCAGTGCCACATAGGATTTTTGGTTCCATGTTGCCCCATAGTGTCACAATGGTATCATTGGTTCCACGGTGTCAGAATGGACCCTGCATCCCATGGAGACCCACAGTGTTCACTTTAGCCCCCTTGATTCCATCAGGCCTTGCGACGTTATAATGGCTCCTTGATTCTAGTGGGTCCCAAAGTGTCAGAAAAACCTCCACTGTTCCTTTAGGCCCCGCAATGTCACTTTGGTTCCCCTGGTTCCACAGGGCTCCAGAGTGCAACAATGGACTCTTGGTTCCATGAGGTTCTTTAGTCACAAGGGCCCCTTGGCTCCATGTGGCCCTGCTGTGTCACAATGGCTTGTGGTTCCATGAGGCCAAACAGAGTTGCAATGGATCCTTGGTTCCATGAGGCCTTGCTGTGTCACTGGAGTTCTGGTTCCATGAGCTTTCATAATGCCACCAACAGTCTCCTTGGTTCTGCAGTGTCACTATGGACCCTTTCTTCCATGAAGTTCCACAGAAATACCTGGTTATCTCTGTTCCGTGAGGTTTAGCATTGTCCTTAGTTCTACAAAGCTTTGCTGTGTCAGACTGGCCCCTTGGTTCCACAACACCCCAGTGTCACCATGGTTTTCTTGGATCTGCATTGTCACGATGGACCTTTCATTCCATGCAGCCCTGGTGTGTCATATGGCCCCTTGGTTCCTTAAAACCCTGCAGTGTCACAGTGGCCCCTTGGTTCCCTAAGTTACTGTACTATCAGCAAAGGTTCCCTTGCTCAAAAAAAGCCTTGCTGTGTCACAGTAGCCTCTTGGTTCAATGAAGCCTTTCTCTGTCACAATGTACTTTGGATTCCATGAGGTTCCACAGTGTCACAATGGTCCCCTTGGATCTGCACTATCACAATGGACCATTGGTTCCATGTAGCCCTGCTGTATCAAAAAAAAGATTTTGGTTCCATGATGTTCCAAGGTGTTACAGTAGACTCCCTGGTTCTGTGAGGCCCTGCTGTCACTATATCTCTAAAATATCACAACAAGACTCCTCAAAACTAATTTAATGTTTAAGAGGGCACCACTTATTCAGGCTTGAGGTCCAATGTGCAGTAACTCATAACCTTACAATGACTCGTGATTCTAAAAGTGTTACTTAGGTACAGTAACTTCATGTGTATTACAATTTACACATTATCATAAAACCCACCCGAACTTCCCACATTCAATCCTTTTATTTTCTATCACTGCACTCTTGAGCAAGATGCCTTCTTGTCTGCCAAAAATCCTCATTGAGAATGCAGCCCCTGCATGAATTATTCCTGTGCTAAAAGTTCACAGGCGCAGTAAAAGTTGAATTAAACCTCCTGGTTTCAAGTCCAAGGCTCTGTGTGCCCAGACAGAGGTAGGCAGGACGCAGAGCTGTCAGCAAAGGAAGGGGCCAGCCAGGTGGGGCAGCCGGGGGATGACGACAGCCTGCAGGAACAGAGGCGCAGGGCATGGACACCGTAGGACAGCCTGGGCTGGACAGGGCACAGGCATGGGCAGCAGCTGAAAGGCCCTGACACAGCCAACTCCTGCAGCACTTTGGCCATGGCTGCTGGCCCTGTTACTGAGCCAGGAGGAGGAGACAAGTGAGCCTGGCAGCAATGGGGCCTCCTTGCCTCCTTGTCCCTGCTCAGCAGCCTGGCAGGGGCCGCCCCATGGTGCTGCCCTTGGCATTGCACATCCCCACATCCCAGTGGGCAGGGAAGAGCCCTGAGCAAGGAGGGAGGGACAGGATGTGCCTTGCCGGGGACTGGGGCTCAGGCCTTGGCCCTTTGCATTCCTGAAATACATCCAGGTTTGGTCAGCATCAGAGACACTTTTGCCTTGTTTGTCCCCAGCTGTCCTCACTGCCTGCAGTGTTCTGCTCTAACTGGAACCTGGAGATACTTTTTGAGTTGTATCCCTCAGTGGGACCCATAAAAACTTAAAAAAAACTTTGGAGTTTCAATCTCACTTTGAGTTCTTGAAAAGTTTTTTAAACACTCTCAGGGACTGACACCACTGTAAACAACTCCAAAGTCCTGAGAGAGCCATTAAAGTCCTTGTGTTGTGTCTGTTCTGCTGAACTGGGCAAGGCACCTGGTACAGAGGCAGCTCCTGGCAACCAAGGAAAGCTTTAAAAAGACATTTCTCCTGAGGAGCAGCTCCTCTCCCAGCCCAGCAGGGATGAGATCACTGCCTGCAGGTACCTGAGACCAGTGAACAAGAAAGAGGCTCAAAGAAACTGGAAGGACCATTCTGAGCTCATTCAGGGAGAAATCTTTACCACTTCTGACACAGTCAGTCTCTGGCTGCAGGGATCTCCTAAAGCTGACCAAGGACAGCACTGACAGCACTGTAAGGATGGCTCTGCTGCCCTTTCTGGGTTGGGGGAGGATGTGCTCCAGGGCGGGGCTGCCCTGGGCACCGTCAGAGGGACAGGGCAGGACGGCTCCTGCTGCCAGGGACAGCTGCAGGGGCTGAAGCTGGGGCTGCAGCCAGGGGTGCCCAGGGCTGTGGTGCAGAGCAGCTCCTGCAGCCCTGAGGGCTCTTGGCCAGGCCAGGGGATGTGCCACCTGCCAAGGGCAGCTCTCAGCCTGCCTGGGAGCTCCCATGGGCGGTGGAGGGGACCTGTGGGTGCAAGGAGTGACTGCTGCCAGGGCAGGTCCTGCTGCTGTGGAGAGGGTGCTGTGTGGGCCAGGGCTGCTCAGAGCTCCAGCTCATGCCCAGGTCATTTCTGAGGGGACTTTTCATGAGCTCATTCAGGGCAGGAGTTTCCTGCTTAAGTCTCTGCTTTCCTGAAGCTGTGCTCCCACTTTTTTCCTGGTTCAGCTTGGTGGCAATGGAAACTCACCTGTGGAGGGCAGAGCAGGGCTGAGGCTCTTAAACCATCACACTGAGCATTCCTGGGAACCTCAGCAAGTGCCTCCAGCTCCCCAGCCTCCAGATCCATGCAGCATCCCCTTTCCATGGTGCCCAGGCCTGGGGGAGCTGTTCTTGAACCCCTGCAGCCCCGAGCAGCTGCAGGGCAGAGCTGGCCCAGGGGCTGGGCTGGGCTCTGGCAGCACTGGAAGGGAAGGAGCCCAGGGCCACAGGAACAGCTCGGGCTGGGACAGCTGCAGCAGCAGAGCCATGGGCAGGGAGGGAGGGAGGCAGTGCTGAGGGAAGCCCTGCTGCAGGGGACATGTGGCACCTGCCAGCCCTGCCCTGCAGGGCACACACTGCCCTGAGCAGCACAGCTCTTGTGTCCCCTGGCAGCCAGCACAGCCCTCAGCCCGGGGGCTTGGGGCCCTCAGTGCCCTCCTGGGCCGGCAGAGCAGCCCCAGAGATGAAGGGCATCTCTCCTGCCATGTGCCCATTCCCTGCTGAGCAGGGCCTGAGGGCCACTGTCCTGCACTGCTGCTGCCTGGCAGGGGCTGGGCAGGGCTGGGCAGGGAAAGGCTTTTCCTCAGGGCCTGGCTCTCTCTCTCCTTGCCTTGCCCAAGTGCTCCTGGCATTGCTGACTCTGGGCTCTCTGGGAATGGCAGTTCCAGCTGCAGGCTCAGGCCCAGCCCTTGGGCTCCTCCTGTGCAGGCTGAGCACAGCAATGGGGTGTCCCAGCTCCCTCTGCCCCGGGGAGCTCTGGGCAGGGCAGGCTGCAAGGCTGGGAATGAGCTGACTCTCCTAAAGCAGTGCCATGGACAGGATCCTTGGTGTGTCCTGGGGATGCCATCCAAGCTGTGAGCTGCGTCCAGGGGACACTGGAGTAAAGGAGTGTCCTTGCCCAGAAGTGGGGCTGAGACTCTGAGAAAGGCTGAGGCACTTTGCTCTCCTGTGGCTCGCTCTGCTCTCAGCTGTGTCAGGCTGATTTCAGGGGAACACAGGGACTGCCCTTGATCTCAGAAAGGGCAGCTGGGGACAGATGGAGTGACAGAGCAGCTCCCCTCACCCTTCACTGAGTTCCAGCCAATGCTCTTGCATTGCACAGTTCTCTCTGATCTTCCTGGGACAGCAGGAAACCCTCTCAAACTGTCTTTGGCCTTCACTGTTCCTTAGCCCTGGGACAGGAGATGCTGTCAAGCTCCTCTGCCTCAGGAGCAGTTTGGGCTGATAAAGCCCAACCTCAGGACTGGCCCCTGTCCCTGTTCCTATGACCCCACTGCTGCAGAGGAGAGGTGATCCCTCGGCGTCCATGGGAAGAGCCCCTGCTCATCACAGCCACGGGGCCAGATCCCAGCAGAGCTGCAGGCACAGGGCTGAAGGAAGGGCTCTGAGAAAAGGAAAATTGGGTGGCACAGAGTGGCAGGGGCAGGGCTGGGAGAAAGGGATGGAACATTGGTCAGGAAAGTTTCTCCTGATTTGTCACTGTCGCCTCCTTCAACAGCTCCCTGTGTCCAGAGAAAGCAAATGTCCAACAGCAGCTCCATCAGCCACTTCCTCCTGCTGCCATTGGCAGACACGCGGCAGCTGCAGCTCCTGCACTTCTGCCTCTTCCTGGGCATCTCCCTGGCTGCCCTCCTGGGCAACGGCCTCATCATCAGCGCCGTAGCCTGCGGCCACCTCCTGCACAGCCCCATGTTCTTCTTCCTGCTCAACCTGGCCCTCACCGACCTGGGCTCCATCTGCACCACTGTCCCCAAAGCCATGCACAATTCCCTCTGGGACACCAGAAACATCTCCTACACAGGATGTGCTGCACAGGTGTTTATCCTTGTCTTCTTCCTTGGGTCAGAGTATTGCCTCCTGACCATCATGTGCTATGACCGCTACGTGTCCATCTGCAAACCCCTGCACTACGGGACCCTCGTGGGCAGCAGAGCTTGTGCCCACATGGCAGCAGCTGCCTGGGCCAGTGCCTTTCTCCATGCTCTGCTGCACACAGCCAATACATTTTCCCTGCCCCTGTGCCAGGGCAATGTCCTGGGCCAGTTCTTCTGTGAAATTCCACACATCCTCAAGCTCTCCTGCTCCAAATCCTACCTCAGGGAACTTTGGCTTCTTGCTGTTAGTGTCTGTTTATATTTTGGCTGTTTCGTGTTCATTGTTTTCTCGTATGTGCAGATCTTCAAGGCCGTGCTGAGGATCCCCTCTGAGCAGGGACGGCACAAAGCCTTTTCCACCTGCCTCCCTCACCTGGCTGTGGTCTCCCTATTCCTCAGCACTGCAGCCTTTTCCTACCTGAAGCCC
This sequence comes from Acrocephalus arundinaceus, assembly GCA_021534815.1. Classification (NCBI taxonomy): domain Eukaryota; kingdom Metazoa; phylum Chordata; class Aves; order Passeriformes; family Sylviidae; genus Acrocephalus; species Acrocephalus arundinaceus. Next base: position 74,662 of record JAJEOU010001777.1, read on the forward strand.
CCCTCCATCTCCTCCCCATCCCTGGATGTGGCCCTGTCAGTTCTGTACTCAGTGGTGCCTCCAGCCCTGAACCCCCTCATCTACAGCCTGAGGAACCAGGAGCTCAAGGCTGCAGTGTGGAGACTGATGACTGGATGACTTCAAAAACAGTGAACTGCTGGCCAGTTTCTGAAAGTCACTTTTAATAAAAGTCATCTTTGATACTTCTTGGTGATTTCATTTTGGAGGTTTCTTTTCTTTGTTTTACTTTTTAAATATTGTTCTGAAAGAAATGTCATTGTTTTTTTCTCATTTCTTGTATCTCCACACCTTTGCTGTGGCCACAGACTGTGCCAATAAGGAGCTGGGCTTTCGGTGGCTTTAAATGAAATAAAGGATCTCCCTGCAGAGTTTTCACTGGAGATTCCCCTTTTGTTCCCTCCTCTGGAGCTGCAGCAGCAATGTCTGTGTGCAGAGCTGGGGGCACATCAGTGCTGGCACAGCAGCTCTTCCCAGCAGCAGCAGCCCTTGGTGTTGCCAGTGCTGCTGCCGTGGCCCTGCCCCGCTGCCCTGCTGGCCCTGGTGTTGCTGTAGGGCCTGAGTGCTCTCGGGGCCGGGCACAGTGCTGGGGGTGGCAGTGCTGGGGCTGCAGCAGGGACAGGCCATGGGCACTGCTGGGGCAGCGCTGACGCCTCAGGCCAGGCCCTGGGGGCTGCAGGCTCCTTGCCCAGGCTCTCTCAGGAACACGCCCAGGCCAATGCTCAGCACAGAAAAGCCCCGTGAGCAGCCCCAGGGTGGCCGTGGGCAGGCTGGGGGGAAACAGCATGGCTGGGGCTCTGCAAGGTCCCTGGGGGAGATGGGAAGGAGCAGCAGAGCAGGGGCTGATCCATCCCCACTGTGCTGGACACCCCAGGGCAGCGTCCCACAGCGTCCTCATGCACCTACCAACAACATCCCCCCTCTGCAGCCCTGGCCTCTCCCCCAGCTCACACAGGTGCTGCATCCTTGCAGGCACAGACACGGCAGTACTGCCTCAGGAGCCCCTGTTTGCACTGCCCAGAGCAGGCATCAGCACCCCCATGGTGTTGATGTGGGGAGATGAACATGAGGGAGCACAAATGCCATCAGCCCCTGGGGCAGGAAGGGCTGGGGGACAGCAGGGAAACCACTCAGGTTTGTGGTGGTCTCTGAAGTCAGCGAGAAAGTTTGTTCTCATGAGCTGTGAGTTTGCTGTCCCACTGCAGACATTTTTGGTCAGAGCCAGGGCTGCCTGGCAGCTACCCCCAAAGTGCCCTGAGCATTTCCTTTGCTTCACCTTTCCTTTCGATCTTCTTTCATGCTCCAGATTTATTCCTCTCACACCTCCTTGTCCCCTCCCCTGCAAACAGCCCATCCCTGGTTGCCCTTTCCTCACTGGCCCCACTCCCCATTTCAGTTCCGTAGTTGGCACCATGGGAACATCCCTTGGGGAGCAGGATCATCCTCCAAGTGCTTCAGGAATTGTCTGCAGGCTCCTGCAGTGCCTTGTGTTGCTCCCTTGCCAGAGGCACCACAGGCCAGGGGGGCACATCTGGGCTGCTGTGTCTGGCTGTGGGGCTCCCTGTTCTGGGCAATTAGGAGGAGCTGCAGAGGCTCTGCAGGACTGACAGGATGGGCTTTGGGGCTGTGAGGAGAAGCTGAGGGACCTGGGCTGCTGGACCTTCAGAAGAGGAGGCCCGGGCCTCATCCTGCAACTGCTGCAAGGGTGGGTTCACAGAGAATCACAGAATCAGCAAGGTTGGAAAAGACCTTGGAGATCATCAAGTCCACTCTGTGCCCTGACACCACCTGGTTTCCCCTGAGCCTCCTTTTCTCCAGGATAAACAACCCCAGCTCCCTCAGCCACTCCTCACAGCACTTGTGTTCCAGACCCCTCACCAGCCTTGTTACCCTTCTCTGGACACGCTCCAGCCCCTCCATGTCCTTCCTAAATTGGGGGCCCAGAACTGGTCAGAGCACTCGAGGTGCTGCCTCAGCAGTGCTGAGCACAGGGGAAGAATCACTGCCCTGCTCCTGCTGGCCACACCATTCCTGATCCAGGACAGGGGCCATTGGCACTCTTGGCCACCTGGGCACACTGCTGCCTCATGTCCAGCCTGCTGTCCAGCAGTGCCCCAGGTCCCTTTCTGCCTGGCCTCTGTCCAGCCACTCTGTCCCCAGCCTGTAGCACTGCAGGGGTTGTTGTGGCCAAAGTGCAGGACCCAGCCCTTGGCCTTGTTAAACCTGACATGGTTGGATTTGGGCCCTGGATCCAGCCTGTGCAGGTCCCTGTGAGGAGCCCTCCTACCCTCCAGCACATCCACACTCACACCCAGCTTGGTGTCATCTGCAAATTTGCTGATGCTGGACTCAATCCCCTCATCCAGATCATCAGTGCAGAGATTGAAATCCACGCTGGCTGGCTCTGATCCCTCGGCCATCCTGTGGGTGCCGTGTGATGGCACTCAAGGTGATCTGTTCCATAACCTTGCTGGGCACCGAGGTCAGGCTGACAGGCCAGGAGTTCCCCAGATCCTCCTTGCAGCCCTTCTTGGGGATGGGCTCACATTGGCACCTCCAGGCCTCTGGGACCTCCCTGGTGAGCCAGGCCTGATGAGAAATGATGGAGAGCAGCTTGGGGAGCTCATCCAGCAGCTCCCTTATGCCCCTAGGATGGATCCCATCTGGTCCCAGAGACCCCTGTGAGAATCTGAGTGGCTCAGCAGGTCCCCAGCTGCTTCCTCCTGGATGACAGGGGGGCTCTTCTGCTGCCTGTGCCCATCTACCAGATGAGAAGTGTCTTATTGTTGAAAACTGAGGCAAAGAAGGGATTAAGTACCTCAGCCGTTTCTACATCTTCAGTAAGCATATCCCTCCCCAACAAGGAATGGAGGTCATACTTACCCCTCTTTTTGCCATTAATGTATTTACAAAAACATTTTTATTATCATTCACATAACTGGCCGGGTTAAGTCCTACTTTACCTTTCTCCTGTCTAATTTTCTTTCTGCATAACCTAGCAACACCCCTGAACACTTTCCTGAGTTTCCTGCCTGTCTGTCCAAATGTGATGCTCCCATTTTTTTTCCCCTGAGTTCCTGCAAAAGGAACATGCACAGCCAGGCCAGTCGTATTCCACTCTGCATCATCTTTCAGCCTGCAGTGACAGCCTGCTCTCACTCCTTCAAAATTTCTTCCTTGAGGTGTGTCCATCCTTGCTCATCCCTCTTGTTTTCAAGGGCTGTTTCCCTTAAAAAAAAAATCAGTACCTTTTTCAATACTCCTCAAATCGACATCCTTAATAGGCCATGGTCTGCTCTCAGTAAGTCAAGTGTAGATGTTTTGTTGATGACACTCCTTCTTTCACAGAATATTTTAAAAATTTATAATTAATGAAATTATAACTGCATTTTTCTTATATATAATAATAATATTCTGTAGTTTTTATGCTTTTTTTACATTGTTTTTGAAAAATCTATACATTTTCAGTGACCAAAAGGGTATTGGTCATTGGTTCTAAGTAACATTATTCCCTTCAATAATTTTTGACAACTACTGGCTATTGATTTCTCACTCTTCATGCTAATTAACAACATTTTTAGTACTATGTCATCTTTTTTAGCATTTTCGCAAGCAGGGTGAAAGTGACCACTTTGGTTCCCAGGGAGACATTTCTGGGGCAGATTTGGGGAAGTTTTGGGTCTGGGGAGGGAATTTGGAGAAAACTTGGTGGTTTGGAGGACACTCAGGGGACCCGAGTGGGAACTTGGAGGGTACCTTAGGGGTTCTGTAGGAAAATTCGGGGTCCAGGAGGGAACTTGGGGGTCAAGGGAGGACCTTGGAGATCAGGGAAGGGAATCTGGGGGCCCTTCAGGGTCTGGATGGGAACTTGACGGCCTTTGACGCAGCTCTCTGAGGCGCGAGGGATGATGGGAGTTGTAGGCGCGGGTATAACACAGTTTAACGGGGCCGCGGAGCATCACGGAAGTTGAAGGCGCAGCTCCAAAGGCTCTAGCTGGCGCACGGGGCATGACGGGAGATGAAGTCACCGCTGGAATAGCGCTCTTCGGTGCGCCGCGGAGCATGCTGGGAGCTGCAGTCCCGGAAGTGGCTCGAACGGGGCATTTGGGGGTCCGAGAGGGCGCCTGGTGGAAACTTTTGCGTCCGAGCCGCGAGTGCAGGTCCTCAGGGGGAAACGTATGCGGCTCGGAAGCACTTGTGGGGAGCTATGGGAACTCTAACCGGGCTGTTTACATCGCGGGGCACGGCAGGAGTTTTAAGCGCGGAACTGTGTCATGAGGAGCTCTGAGGCTGCGGGGGATGATAGGAAATGAATTCCCAGAAGTGCCCATAACGGGCATCTGTGGGAGCCTTCAGGGGATCCGGGGAGGCATTTACGTAGTTCCGAATCCAGGGGGCACTTAAGGAACCTGGAGGGTCTCGGGGACAGTTATGGGATACATGGGAGGCGGATACCGGGGTTCTGTGGAGCGCGGGGCATGACGGGCGTTGTAGTCCCGGCTGCAGTGGGGCTCAATTGGGCCGCGAGGCATGACGGGAGTTGAAGGCAAAAAGAAAAGACGGCGCCGACACCAGGGACCACCCCTGAGGCCTCAATCCCCAACGCTGATTGGCTGCAGGCGGTGACGGGCGGGAGCTTGGACAAATGGGAGGCGGCGGAGGCGGGAGCAGCTGATTCAATTCCTCCAGTCACTCCCAGTATGGTCCAGTTCATCCCCAGTACAACCTCAGTGCCTCTCCAGTCTCTCCCAGTACAGCCCAGTACATTGCTCGTGCGCGTCCAGGCCCACCCAGTACACCCCAGTCCCTCCCAATACACCTGTGTTCATTCCCATTCCCTTACCAGTTCCCTCCAGTGTCTTCCATGGCACGCCCCAGTATCTGCCAGTTTTCCCCACTATGTTTCCAGTGTCCCCAGTTTGTCCCAGTATTGCCCAGGACCATGCCCAGTATGTCCCGGTGTGTCCCAGTATATCTCAGTGTACCCCCACTGTCCATCCCAGTCTGCCCAGATTTCCCCTCAGCATTCCCCATATTCCCAGGCTGTCCCAGTCCTCCCCAGTATCACTCCCAGTATGTCCCAGTGTCTCCCAAAGCATTCCAGTGTCCCCCAGTATGTCCCAGTCCTCTCCAGTGTCACTCCCAGTATGTCCCAGTGTCTCCCATAGTGTTCCCAGTGTTCCCCAGTATGTCCAAGTCCTCCCCAGTGTTTCCAAGGAAACTGGAACTGCTCCCGGTTGCCGTGGCACCCAAACCCAGCAGTGGGGTCAGTGCAGTGTCCATGGGCACAGCCCCTTGCAGTGGCCCAGGGCAGCTTGGGATGATGATCCACCCTCAGCGCTGGCCCAGGGCAGGGCTGCAGTGCTTTTGGTGGCCCCTTGGGCTGGCACACACTTGAGCAGTGGGTCTGTTTGCAGTGGGGGAAATTAGGAGGTTTACATTTCTTCAAAAACTAGAAAACCCCTTTTTGCCTGAGTGCAGGCAGCTCTCCAAGCAAAGCAGGTGCCAGGGGAGTGAGGACAGACAGGATGGGCTTGGGGAATGTGCAGCAAGGTTGTCCACACTGGCTCAGAGCTCAAGGCACAGCTTCTCTGAGCAGGCCAGACCTCCTGAGCAGAGACCCTGGATCAATATCAATCAGTGAATGCTGCAATCACCTCTGCTCCAAAGAGAACAGTAATAAATATACCCTTTAAAATCGAAATGTATATTTCTTACAAACTCTTTGAAATGCTTTTCCATAACTTTGAAAGGAAAACTTAATGAACTGCACCAGACCAGAGGGAAATCAAGGAAGAGCCATGGTTTGTTAGGAAACCTCTGTAGAATTCAGTCACAATAAAACTCCAAAGTTTCTTGAAGTTTTAATGTGTCCCACTGAGGGACACAACTGAGAAAGTGTCCCCAGGCTCCAGTTAGAGCAGGAAATTGGAGGCAGAGATGACAGGTGTGGAAAAAGAGAAGCCAAGTCCTGGTGCCTTGGGGACCAAGGGATGTGGGGGGGATGCTGAGGGCAGGACAATGGGTTGACACTGCCCAGCCAGGAGGTCCGAGTGCCTCAGGACAAGGTGTCCCCTCACAGCCCTTGGTGGCACAGAGCCTCCTGTACCCAAGGCCACCAAGACTTGGCTTCTTTTTGTCCCCACCTGTCATCTCTGCCTCCAGTTTCCTGCTCTAACTGGAACCTGGGGACACTTTCTCAGTCGTGTCCCTCAGTGGGACCCATTAAAACTTCAAGAAACTTTGGAGTTTGATTGTGACTGAATTCTAGAGAGGTTTCCTAACAAACCATGGCTCTGCCTTGATTTCCTTCTGGTCTGGTCAATGAGTCTTCAGGGCATGTGAAGCTGCTGGATGAGCTCCCCAAGCTGCTCTCCATCCTTTCTCATCAGTCCTGGCTCACCAGTGGGTCCCAGAGGCCTGGAGGTGCCAATGTGAGCCCATCCCCAAGCAGGGCTGCAAGGATCTGGCTCGGGGCTGTTGGTGGGGCAGTGGGATGGGAGGGGCAGCAAGGACAAATGTCCTAAAGCTGTGTGACCCTGCCAGCCTCCTCAGGCAGGGGCGAGGCAGAAGCAAAGTGCAGCCCCTGCAAGGAAAGTTCCTTGTGTGGGGCCTCCAGAGGCGCTGCCAGAGCCCAGGGGACAAAGGCCTGGGTTCCTGTGGCCGTGCCAGCCGTGCCCAGCCCTTGGCCATGTGTCCTGCAGGCTGTGCCCCCTGTGCGTGCTGCTGCTGTGCCCTGGCCGGCTGCACACGCCCATCTGGCTGTGCCCCCAGCATTTCTCAGCCCAGCATTTCTGGGCCCTCCCTGGGCTCCCTGCACCCAGCGCTGCCGGCTCCTGGCACACAGAGCCAGGCCATGGCCCAGGCTCACCTGGGCTGGGACACTCGTGCACTGCACTTCGGCGAGGTTTCCTTCTTTTTCCACTGTCAAGGAAAAAGCTCTGCCTCTTGCTATTCTCAAAGAGAGAAGGGCTGGTGGGAGATCAGTGGTGCTTGGAGGCTGTTTGGTGTGCAGTGACCATGAAATTATTGATTTTTTAAATATTCTGTGAAAGAAGTAAGAGCCTCAATGAAACTTCTACACTTGACATACTGAGAGCAGACTTTGGCCTATTCAGTATGCGGGTTTGGGGAGTATTGAAAGAGGCACTGATTTTTTTTAGGGGAACAGCCCTTAAAAACAAGGGTGGTCAGCAAGGATGGACACACCTCAAGAAAGAAATCTCTATGGAACAAGAGCAGGCTGTCCCTCTTTCCCAAAAAGTGAATTAGGAAGGAAAACAACTGGCCTGGGAGTGCATGGAGCTTTTCAAAGAATTCAGGGAGAAAAAAAAAGAGGGTGCATCACGTTTAGAGAGAGGGACAGGCAACTCAGGAATAATTAAAGGATGTAACAAGGTCATGCACAATGAAAATTAGAAAGGTGAAATCCCAATTAGGACATAACTAGGCCACTTCTGTGAACATAATAAAATGTTTTTATAAATACCTTCATGGAAAAGGATGGGGAAGGACAACCTCCATTCCTTATTGGAGGGTACATGGTTACCAAAGATGATGAAACGGCTGAGGTACTTAATCCCTTCTTTGCCTCAGTTTTCAAAAATAAGACAGGTTGTCCCCAGGACAAGTGTTCTCCTGAGCTGGTAGATGGGCACAGGGAGCAGAAGAGCCCCCCTGTCATCCAGGAGGAAAAAGCTGGGCACCTGCTGGGCCACTCAGATGCTCACAGGGGTCTCTGGGACCAGATGGGATCCATCCTAGGAGCATGAGGGAGCTGCTGGATGAGCTCCCCAAGCTGCTCTCCATCATTTCTCATCAGGCCTGGCTCACCAGGGAGGTCCCAGAGGCCTGGAGGTGCCAATGTGAGCCCATCCCCAAGAAGGGCTGCAAGGAGGATCTGGGGAACTCCAGGCCTGTCAGCCTGACCTCGGTGCCCAGCAAGGTTATGGAACAGATCACCTTGAGTGCCATCACACGGCACCCACAGGATGGCCGAGGGATCAGAGCCAGCCAGCGTGGATTTCAATCTCTGCACTGATGATCTGGATGAGGGGATTGAGTCCAGCATCAGCAAATTTGCAGATGACACCAAGCTGGGTGTGAGTGTGGATGTGCTGGAGGGTAGGAGGGCTCCTCACAGGGACCTGCACAGGCTGGATCCAGGGCCCAAATCCAACCATGTCAGGTTTAACAAGACCAAGGGCCGGGTCCTGCACTTTGTCCACAACAACCCCTGCAGTGCTACAGGCTGGGGACAGAGTGGCTGGACAGTGGCCAGGCAGAAAGGGACCTGGGGCACTGCTGGACAGCAGGCTGGACATGAGGCAGCAGTGTGCCCAGGTGGCCAAGAGTGCCAATGGCCCCTGGCCTGGATCAGGAATGGTGTGGCCAGCAGGAGCAGGGCAGTGATTCTTCCCCTGTGCTCAGCACTGTTGAGGCAGCACCTCGAGTGCTCTGACCAGTTCTGGGCCACCAATTTAGGAAGGACATGGAGGGGCTGGAGCGTGTCCAGAGGAGGGCAACAAGGCTGGTGAGGGGTCTGGAACACAAGTGCTGTGAGGAGTGGCTGAGGGAGCTGGGGTTCTTTATCCTGGAGAAGAGGAGGCTCAGGGGAAACCAGGTTGTCTCAGGGCACAGGTTGGACTTGATGATCGCCAAGGTCCTTTGAAACCCTGCTGTGAGGTCACGCTTCCCAAGCCACTAGACTGTGGCTCCCAGCTTTGCCCGGCCGCCCTGGCGGGAAGCGGTCTCAGCCTCGGTAGGGCCTCGTGGACGGATCCGCAAGAGCCCACCCGGTGGGTCCTTGGCACGCACGAGTGGTGGTCGAGAGCGCAGCTTTGGCAAGGGAAGAAAAGGAGACTCTTCTGGGGTATAACAGGACGAGGGTTTATTGAGGGTGGAGAGAGCCCCAGAGAAGAGCACTCTCTCCTGGTGTGCAGGAGCTTAAAAGGAGCAAACGCCCAGGGGCGTGCACAAAACATTCAACCAATGGGGGAGCACAAAGGGAGGAGTTGGGTAGTGGGGTGACACAAAAAGGGCCAATCCCTGAGGGGGAATAGGGGATTTCCAGAACCTGTCCCAATCAGGAACTGAACCTCTCCGAGCTTTATAGAAGGAGGAGAGGCCTCCTGAGAGACTGACAGGCTCTGGGGGAAAGGATACATTTGACGGACAGGAGGGTTGCTAGGGGAACAGTACCTTCTGGAAGGGGTAAACCAACTGCAAATGCAGCCAGGAATAGGGGGGTATGGGGCAAACCATTTAACAAAACTCAAAAACATAATCATATAAAACTTAAAACTTGTGAGCGCAGCTCAACGCACCACTACACTGCTGATTCTGTGATTCTCTGAAATCACCCTTGCAGCGGTTGCAGGATGAGGCCTGGGCCTCCTCTTCAGAAGGTGCAGCAGCCCAGGTCCCTCAGCTTCTCCTCACAGCCCCAAAGCCCATCCTGTCAGTCCTGCAGAGCCTCTGCAGCCCCTCCTCTTTGCCCAGAACAGGGAGGCCCACAGCCAGACACAGCAGCCCAGATGTGCCCCCCTGGCCTGGGGTGGATCTGACAGGGGAACAGCATGAGGCACTGCAGGAGCCTGCAGACAATTCCTGAAGCACTTGGAGGATGATCCTGCTCCCCCAGGTGTGTTCTCATGGTGTGATGCTGTTTGCCCCCAGCCTGCCCACAGCCACCCTGGGGCTGCTCATGGGGCTTTTCTGTGCTGAGCATTGGCCTGGGCGTGTTCCTGAGAGAGCCTGGGCAAGGAGCCTGCAGCCCCCAGGGCCTGGCCTGAGGCGTCAGCGCTGCCCCAGCAGTGCCCATGGCCTATCCCTGCTGCAGCCCTGGCACTGCCACCCCCAGCACTGTGCCTGGCCCCGAGAGCACTCAGGCCCTACAGCAACACCAGGGCCAGCAGGGCAGCGGGGCAGGGCCACGGCAGCAGCACTGGCAACACCAAGGGCTGCTGCTGCTGCTGGGCAGAGCTGCTGTGCCAGCACTGATCTGTCCCCAGCTCTGCACACAGACATCGCTGCTGCAGCTCCAGAGGAGGGAGTGCAAAAAAGGGCATCTCCAGTGAAAACTCTGCAGGGAGAGCATTTAGTTTATTTAAAGCCACGGAGGGCACAGCCTCTCTTTGACACAGTGTGGGGCAACAGCAAGGTAGGGAGAAACAAAATGAGAAAGGGGAAAACCAATGGCGTTTCTTTGTCAACACAATTTAAAAAGTAAAAAAAGAAAAATAAAAGTACCTACAAAATGAAACCACCAAGAAGTATCAAAGATGACTTTTATTAAAAGAGACTTTCAGAAACTGGCCAGCAGTTTAATGTTTCTGAATCCATCCAGTCATCAGTCTCCACAGTGCAGCCTTGAGCTCCTGGTTCCTCAGGCTGTAGATGAGGGGGTTCAGGGCTGGAGGCACCACTGAGTACAGAATGGTCACTACCAGATCCAGGGATGGGGAGGAGATGGAGGGGGGCTTTAGGTAGGCAAATATGCCAGTGCTGAGGAACAGGGAGACCACAGCCAGGTGAGGGAGGCAGGTGGAAAAGGCTTTGTGCCGTCCTTGCTCAGAGGGGATCCTCAGCACAGCCCTGAAGATCTGCACATACGAGAAAACAATGAACACAAAACAGCCAAAATATAGAAAAGCACTTAGAATAATGAGCACAAGTTCCCTGAGGTAGGATTTGGAGCAGGAGAGCTTGAGGATCTGTGGGATTTCACAGAAGAACTGGCCCAGGGCATTGCCATGGCACATGGGCAAGGAAAATGTATTGGCTGTGTGCAGCAGAGCATGGAGAAAGGCACTGGCCCAGGCAGCTGCTGCCATGTGGGCACAAGCTCTGCTGTCCAGGAGGGTCCCATAGTGCAGGGGTTTGCAGATGGACACATAGCGGTCGTAACACATGATGGTCAGGAGGGAAAACTGTGCTCCTATAAAGAACACTGAGAAAAACAGCTGAGCAGCACATCCTGTGTAGGAGATGTTTCTGGTGTCCCAGAGGGAATTGTGCATGGCTTTGGGGACAGTGGTGCAGATGGAGCCCAGGTCGGTGAGGGCCAGGTTGAGCAGGAAGAAGAACATGGGGCTGTGCAGGAGGTGGCTGCAGGCTACGGCGCTGATGATGAGGCCGTTGCCCAGGAGGGCAGCCAGGGAGATGCCCAGGAAGAGGCAGAAGTGCAGGAGCTGCAGCTGCCGCGTGTCTGCCAATGGCAGCAGGAGGAAGTGGCTGATGGAGCTGCTGTTGGACATTTCTTCACTCTGGCCATGGGGAACTGTTGAAAGAAGACATTGACAAGCTGGGAAAAACTTTTTGAGCCAATCCTTTGCTATTTTGTTTGGAATCCCTTCCAAACAAGTTCTTTTCCCTGGGTGGGATTTCACCTAGCCTTTCTGTTTTGGAGTTCAGGTTTGCGCTTCAGAGTTCCTGCCTCATCTTTAGCATGTCTCTCAGCCTGATAACTTGGAAGCCCTAAGGGAAAACTGATTCTTTTGCTCCACTGCAGTCAGTCCAACTGGTGCCCACAGAGGTGAACTTTGCTCATTACACCTCCCTCAATTTCAGGGTGATAGCTCTTAAAATTTTGTTGAAAAATGAAGTGGATGTTTTAAAAGCTCCAATTTCAAATTAAGTTTTTCTAAACTCTTCTTTCAGTTTTTTTTTTTTTTTTTCCTTTTTTCTATTTGAACAGGAAATTATATCCAGGGTTGGTCTGGCTCTCTGCTGTTTGCAGTTGTGCCTATTGGGAGCTTTTTCCCTCTATCCAAGCCTTGCCCCTGCTAGTGCTCCCATAGCTCACCTCAGCCCTGGGGGCTCAGCTCTGCCCTGCACACCCCTCCCAGCACAGGCCACTGCCCAGGGGCCTCTCCCTGGCAGCAGGGCCTTAAGGGCAGCTCAGACAAACAGAGATGCTGCAAGCCAAGGTGCTGCTGGTGCTGTCTGTGGGTGGAGGAGAGTGAGGAGGCACTTTCTGAGGGAGCTCTGAGGCAGATCTGCTGATGCCCAGGGTGACAGTGCAGGAGTCCCAGTGAAAAAGACAAAGCTGACAGCCCCTTTCCCTTTCCTTGATGAGAAAGCTGAGAGCAGCCCTGGCCATGCAGCAGCATCTCCACAGCAGGAGAAATCTGCCCTGATGGGGGTGGCTCCTTCCACCTCCCACAGTGACATGGGGAGCTCCCAGGCAGGCTGAGAGCTGCCCCTGGCAGGTGGCAGATCCCCTGGCCTGGCCAAGAGCCCTCAGGGCTGCAGGAGCTGCTCTGCACCACAGCCCTGGGCACCCCTGGCTGCAGCCCCAGCTTCAGCCCCTGCAGCCATCCCTGGCAGCAGGAGCTGTCCTGCCCTGTCCCTCTGATGGTGCCCAGGGCAGCCCCGCTCTGGAGCACATCTTCCCCCAACCCAGAAAGGGCAGCAGAGCCATCCTTACAGTCCTGTCAGTGCTGTCCTGGGTCAGCTTTAGGAGATCCCTGCAGCCAGAGACTTACTGTGTCAGAAGTGGTAAAGATTTCTCCCTGAATGAGCTCAGAATTGTCCTTCCAGTTTCTTTGAGCTTCTGTCTGCTTCATTCTTTTCAGGTACCTGCAGGCAGCACCCTCAGCCCTGCTGGGCTGGGAGAGGAGCTTCTCCTCAGGAGACATGTCTTTTAAAAGCTTTCCTTGATTGCCAGGAGCTGTCTCTTTTCCCGAAGCCCAGCCAAACTCAGCAGCATAGAAACAGCACAAGAAATTTAATGACCCTCTTGTGGCTTTAGTGTTGTTTACTTCAGACTCAGTCCCTGAGAGAGTGTTCAGAAAACTTCTCAGGAACTCAAAGTCAGATTAAAAACTCCAAAATTTCTTGAAGTTTTAATAGGTCCCACAGAGAAACACGACTGAGAAAGTGCCCCCAGGTTCCAGTTAGAGCAGAACACTGCAGGAACTACTGAAAGGTGGGGACAAACAAGGCAAAAGTGTCTCTGATGCTGACCAAACCTGGATGTGTTCCAGGAAGCCAAAGGGCCAAGGCCTGAGCCCCAGCCCCTGGCAAGGCCCATCCTGTCCCTCCCTCCTTGCTCAGGGCTTTTCCTTAGGCCACTGGGATGTGGGGATGTGCAATGCCAAGGGCAGCACCATGGGGCGGCCCCTGCCAGGCTGCTGAGCAGGGACAAGGAGGCAAGGAGGCCCCATTGCTGCCAGGGTCACTTGTCTCCTCCTCCTGGCTCAGCAACAGGGCCAGCAGCCATGGCCAAAGTGCTTCAGGAGTTGGCTGTGTCAGGGCCTTTCAGCTGCTGCCCATGCCTGTGCCCTGTGCAGCCCAGGCTGTCCTACGGTGTCCATGCCCTGCGCCTCTGTCCCTGCAGGCTGTCGTCATCCCCCGGCTGCCCCACCTGGCTGGCCCCTTCCTTTGCTGACAGCTCTGCGTCCTGCCTGCCTCTGCCAAGGCACGCAAAGCCTTTGGCTTCATACCAAGAGGGATAATTCAATTTTTACTGTGCCTGTGAACTTTTAGCAGAGAAGCAAGGCATGCAGGGCCTGCTTTCCCAGAGAGGATGGTTGGAAGAGAAGAAGACATCTGGCTGAAGGGTGAAGTGACAGAGAAAAGGAGGAGTGAATCTGGGAAGTTTGGGTGGGTTTTACGGAAATGGGTAAATTCTAATACATATTTAGTGACTGTATATAAGCAATACACTTGTAAAATCACATGTCCATATAAGGTTAGGAGTTATCCTGTGGAAAACCTCAGGCCTGTTGTCTTGGTTTTGAAAGAAGACAGGTATCTGCTAAAGAGAGGCAGGGCCTCTCCTTGGATGGATAATTCAAATCCCCTTCCCTCAAATTATTATAATTTAGAAAATTAAAACAGCTCTCAGGCAGAGATATGGGGATAGGAGTAACAGTTCTTTACTAATAGGTATAACAAGGCAAACAAACAACAACAACTACAGCAATTAATAGCGAAAACAGAACCAGGGACCTTGACAGAGCTTGGTCCCACAAAACCCGGGGCAGTCTGGTCTCTGGGGGACTCCAAAGAAAAGTACCAAGCTGGAACGGTGGGGAATCCCGGGCTGGTGGATCGGATGAAATTCGGCGCTCTGTCGGTGGTCACTGTAGGGCAGGGATGTCCGGCAAGGAGGGCAGTGCGGGCCCACGGTGCAGAGCAGCTCTAAAACAGTGCCGAGGCAGTGGGACAGGGCTGAGACAGCTCTAGCAGGGCAGCCACGGCAGCCTCGTCTGCTCCCAATGCAGACCACACCAAAAGTGAAGCTGCCCCCCCCCAGCCCCCGTCTTTCTCTCCCCCCCGCCCCCCGGGGGAAACTCCCGGAGACAAAGGGTGTAGCCAAGTGCCAGCTTCTATGCTTTGTTTTCACCTGAGCACTCAAAAGTACCCGGCAATCAGTTGCCTTGCAACTCTTGGGAAAAAATTCTATAGGTGAAAAAGATAAACAAGTCTAACTCCCAACATTAATCCACCCTGAATTTTTTCCCATACTAACATATTACATTTGAATTTAAACTTCTAAACTATATACATACATGCACTACCTTAATTATATACATATATACATGCAGATGTGGGTACGGATACAGTGGCATGGGTAGTTCACCCTAAAACAAGGTCTCCTTGAGGTATGCATCGGGTCTGTCCATCTTTTTGCATTACCCACCAAGTGCAACCTGGTCCCTGAGCGAAGACAACCCCACGGATGGGATTGTCTTTGCTGGAGGCAGAATTAACCCAAACAGTTTTTCCCAGCATACCTCTCATGTGTACCACTGGAACCTTATCCCCATCCATTGTTCTCAGGGGCTCAGACTGGGCAGGGCCTGCTCGGTTGGTGGAACCTCTGGTGTTCACTAACCATGTGGCCTTTGCTAAATTAATCTCCCAGTTCTTGAAAGACCCCCCACCCAGTGCCTTCAAGGTGGTTTTAAGCAGGCCATTGCATCGTTCAACTTTCCCGGCAGCTGGTGCATGATAAGGGATGTAATATATCCATTCGATGCCATGTTCTCTAGCCCAGGTGTTGACAAGGCTGTTCTTGAAATGGGTCCCATTGTCCGACTCAATTCTCTCAGGGGTGCCATGTCTCCAAAGGACTTGTTTTTCAAGGCCTAGGATGGTATTCCGGGCAGTAGCATGGGGCACAGGGTAGGTCTCCAGCCATCCAGTGGTGACTTCTACCATGGTCAGCACATAGCGCTTGCCTTGGCGGGTCTGGGGAAGGGTGATATAGTCAATCTGCCAGGCTTCCCCATACTTATATTTAGACCACCGTCCCCCATACCATAGGGGCTTCACCCGCTTGGCCTGTTTGATGGCAGCACATGTCTCACAGTCATGGATAACCTGGGAGATACTGTCCATGGTTAGATCCACCCCTCGATCTCGTGCCCACTTATAGGTGGCATCTCTGCCTTGATGTCCTGAAGCATCATGGGCCCATCGAGCTAGGAACAGCTCTCCCTTGTGCTGCCAGTCTAAGTCTATCTTTGATACCTCTATCTTGGCAGCCTGATCTACTTGCTCGTTGTTTCGGTGCTCCTCATTAGCTCTGCTCTTGGGGACATGGGCATCTACATGGCAGACTTTCACAGGTAGCTTCTCTACCCGAGTGGCAATGTCCTTCCACTCATCAGCAGCCCAGATTGGTTTTCCCCGACGCTGCCAGTTGGCCTTTTTCCACCTTTCCAGCCAACCCCACAGAGCATTGGCCACCATCCACGAATCAGTGTAGAGGTAGAGCTTTGGCCACTTCTCTCTTTCAGCAATGTCCAGGGCTAACTGAATGGCTTTGAGTTCAGCAAGTTGACTCGATCCACCTTCTCCTTCAGTGGCTTGTGCAACCTGTCATGTGGGGCTCCATATGGCTGCCTTCCATTTCCGGTTCATGCCTACAATGCGACAGGAACCATCAGTGAAAAGAGCGTACTGTGTCTCTTCCACTGGCAGTTGGTTGTACGGTGGTGCTTCTTTAGCCCGTGTCACTTGTTCCTGCTCCTCTTTGTCCATGAGACCAAAGCTTTCACCTTCCGGCCAGTTGGTAATAACTTCCAAAATCCCAGGGCGGTTTGGGTTTCCAATACGGGCGCGCTGTGTGATGAGGGCAATCCATTTGCTCCATGTGGCGTCGGTGGCATGGTGGGTAGAGGGAACCTTTCCTTTAAACATCCACCCCAGCACAGGCAGTCAGGGTGCCAGGAGGAGTTGCGCTTCTGTACCAATCACCTCCGAGGCGGCTTGAACTCCTTCATAGGCGGCCAAGATTTTCTTCTCTGTGGGAGTATAGTTGGCTTCAGACCCTCTGTAGCTTCGGCTCCAGAATCCCAGTGGTCATCCTCGAGTCTCACCAGGCACCTTCTGCCATAGGCTCCAGGACAGGCCATTGTTCCCGGCTGCTGAGTAGAGCACATTCTTTACCTCTGGTCCCGTCCTCACTGGGCCAAGGGCTACCGCATGAGCGATCTCCTGCTTGATCTGGGCAAAGGCTTGCTGCTGTTCAGGGCCCCAGTGGAAATCGTTCTTCTTGCGGGTAACCAGGTAGAGAGGGCTCACAATCTGGCTGTACTCGGGAATGTGCATTCTCCAAAAGCCTATGGCACCTAGGAAAGCCTGTGTTTCCTTCTTGCTGGTCGGTGGAGACATTGCAGTGATCTTGTTGATTACCTCTGTGGGTATCTGGCGACGTCCATCTTGCCACTTTACCCCTAAGAACTGGATCTTTCGGGCAGGTCCCTTGACCTTGCTCTTCTTGATGGCAAAGCCGGCTTTCAGGAGAATCTGGATGATCTTCTCCCCTTTCTCAAACACTTCCATTGCCGTGTTCCCCCACACAATGTTGTCATCAATATACTGCAGATGTTCTGGAGCCTCTCCCTTTTCCAGTGCAGCCTGGATCAGTCCATGGCAGATGGTGGGACTGTGCTTCCACCCCTGGGGCAGTCAGTTCCAGGTGTACTGCACGCTTCTCCATGTGAACGCAAACGGAGGCCTGCACTCTGCAGCTAGAGGAATGGAGAAAAATGCATTAGCAATGTCAATAGTGGCATACCACTTCGCTGCCTTGGGCTCCAGCTCGTACTGGAGTTCCAGCATGTCCGGCACAGCAGCGCTCAGCGGTGGTGTCACTTCATTCAATACACGATAGTCCACAGTCAGTCTCCATTCTCCATCAGACTTGCGCACAGGCCAGATGGGGCTGTTGAAGGGTGAGTGGGTTTTGCTGACCACCCCTTGGCTCTCCAGCTCCCCGATCATCTTGTGGATGGGGATCACGGCATCTCGATTGGTCCGATACTGCCGGCGGTGCACTGTCGAGGTGGCAACTGGTACTCGTTGTTCTTCTACCTTCAGGTGTCCTACTGCAGATGGGTTCTCTGACAGTCCAGGCAAGGTGTTCAATTTCTTGATGCCCTCTGCCTCCACAGCAGCTATTCCAAAAGCCCGAGTCCCTTAGGGTCTTTGTAATACCCATTCCGGAGGAAGTCAATGCCCAGGATACACGGGGCCTTTGAGCCGGTTGCAATCAGATGTTTCTGCCACTCCTTCCTGGTCAGGCTCACCTCAGCTTCCACCAGAGTCAGTTGCTGTGATCCCCCTGTCACTCCAGCAATGGAAATGGGTTCTGCCCCCACATGTCCCGATGGCATCAGGGTACACTGCGCACCAGTATCTACCAAAGCTTCATATTTCTGTGGCTCTGATGTGCCAGGCCATCGAATCCACACAGTCCAAAAGACTCGGTTTTCCCGTGCCTCTTCCTGGCTAGAGGCAGGGCCCCTCTAGCACTGGTTATTATTCCCTTCCTGGGCATACATTGTAGAAGCTCCTTCAAGGGGATCTGACATATCATCTTCACTTCTATAATACCTGGTGGCTCGGTCCTGGGAGGTTGAGGCTACTTTCATTTTAGTGGGACCCCCTCGGTTAGTGTTTCTCTTCTTGAGCTCACGCACCCGTGCTGCCAGGGCAGAAGTGGGTTTTCCATCCCACCTTCCCATGTCTTCCCCATGGTCACGTAAGAAAAACCACAGGTCAGCCCTTGGGGTGTACCCTCTCTCTTTAGCTGGAGGGCGTTGGGCTCTGGCTCTGGGGCCTGTGACTCGCACCGGTGCCGCATGGGAACTGTTCCTCCTCATCTCCTCCCTCATCTCACTCATCTCTTCTCTGAGTTCCTTAATCACAGCAGAGACCTGAGCCTGCATTGGGCCACTGATCATGCTCTCATAATTTCTGAGCCTGTTGGCGACAGAACCCACTGTCTCTCGGTTGCTATCAGGATTGATCATTGCAATGAAGGTGGTGTATTGAGATGGCTCTTTACTTGCCAGGTTCTACAACATCTGCCCTGTGCACTTGACCTTGTCAGGGTCATTGTCATGCTGTCCACCCCTCTAATATTGCTACTTTTTTCAGCTGTTGGATCTTTTCTTCAAGGGTCTTCTAATGATTTCTATGATGGTGCTCTTGCATTCTGTCTCTGTGGACAAACTTCTCTCTTACACTCATTAAAAGTCGCTCCCAGAGGGGAAGGGCCTTGCTCCCTTACAAATACTTGATTCACCCTTGAGTCCTGTGTCAAGGGTCCCAAGTTCCTTGCCTCACCACTATCCAGTTGCACGCCTGTACTTATAAGGTCTTAAACCCGAAGTAACCAAGTTGTATAAGCCTCATGTCCCCGTCGTGCAATATCTTTTTGCAGGTTACGTAGACTTTCATATGTCAGGGACTCGGTGATAATCTGAACCTCTGGTTCCCCTGTGGGCTGTGAGGGCTTTCTTTTCTTATCTTTATTACCTGGGTGTTCTGATTTCATCTTATACTTCTTTGTTTCTACAGGGGCAACTGCAGCTGGTTGTGACTGCCCCTGTGGTTCAGCTGGAACCTGGACGGTTGTAACCTCTGTGGATTCCGCTGCTGCACCATCAGATTCTCCCTTTTCAGGGCAAGGGGAGGGCTTCTCACCAGCTGGGGAAGTGTATTCTTTCAGCACCTGACCCATCTCACGTATCTCTTTCACTAGAACCCCCACCCAACTGGGGTGGTTCATTTCTGGGGTGGGCTGCGGGGCAGGGTCAGACAGTGGGCCAGCATCCCCAGTCTCTGGGGCCGTATCAGGCTATACGGCAGCATTCCCAGTCTCTGGGGCAGTGTCAAGCCCCACAACATTATCTCTATTCAGTGGGGCAGTATCAGGCCCCACAGCAGGATCTCTAGTCTCTGGGGCAGTGTCAGGCCCCACAGCAATATCCTTAGTCTGTGCAGTGCTCCAAATTGACCTCACCTTATCTTTGAAAGCTAAATAAGCTAGGATCATCAGCAACATTTGGTTTGTATCTAGGGGAAATTTGAACTCTTCAAAAGCTGGTGGAGTAGGCATAAGGAACTGGTTAAAGGTCTGGAAAACTTCCCCCACTGTCATCTCCTCACAGAAAGTACCATTCTTAAAGTAACTCCAAAAACACCCCCTTAGTGTGTAATAGCCACGTATCCACATGCCTGCCATCCAGAGCAAGTTAAAAATCAATGAATTCCTCACCTTATCAGCCCATAAAACAAACTGGATAACGGCCACAGTAGCTTTTGTTATAGGGCCCATGTTTAGGTAAGGGCCTGCAAATGGGCAAAATAAAGCCACAACCACATGCCACCCGAACCAGGATAAGTTAGACCACATGGCGTTACCTATCAAGGTTTCTATATCCAGTGAACAAGAATGAACAAGAAATTAGGTCACTTAAGAACTGTTATTCCGTTTTTTCTCTCAGTGCCCTCAAGCCCCACGTTGGGCGCCAAAATCTGTCTTGGTTTTGAAAGAAGACAGGTATCTGCTAAAGAGAGGCAGGGCCTCTCTTGGAATGGATAATTCAAATCTTCTTCTTTCAAATTATTATAATTTAGAAAATTAAAACGGCTTTCAGGCAGAGATATGGGGATAGGAATAACAGTTCTTTACTAATAGGTATAACAGGGCAAACAAACAACAACAACTACAGCAATTAATAGCGAAAACAGAACCAGGGACTTTGACAGAGCTTGGTCTCACAAAAAAAAACCCCAAAACCCGGGACAGTCTGGTCTCTGGGGGACTCTAAAGAAAAGGTACTAAGCTGGAACGGTGGGGAATCCCGGGCTGGTGGATCGGATAAAGTTTGGAGCTCCGTTGGTGGTCACTGGAGGGCAGGGATGTCTGGCAAAGAGGCCAGTGCAGGCCTGCAGTGCAGTGCAGCTCTAAAACAGCGCCGAGGCAGTGGGACAGGGCTGAGACAGCTCTAGCAGGGCAGCAAAAGGAGGAATCTGGATCTGGGCACACGAGCAGATGATAGTAGCTCTCTCTCTCTCCAGGATCAGAATCCTGTGTTGCCAGTGAGAAACTCATGCAGCAACGGCAGCCCTGTCTGCTCTTTACGCAGACCACACTAAAAGTGAAGCTGCCCCCCCCGCCCCTTTCTCTCTCTTCTACTCCTCGGGGGAAACTCCCGGAGACTAAGGGTGTAGCCAAGTGCCAGCTTCTATGCTTTGTTTTCACCTGAGTACTGATAGGTACCCGGCAAGCAGTTGCTTTGCAACTCTTGGGAAAAAATTCTATAGGTGAAAAGGATAAACAAATCTAACCTTTAACATCCACTCACTTCCACATTCAAAGGCTGTGCTGCAGTCAAGAGGCTTAACAAGAGGGATCAGGTGAAGGAAAGAACAAAAAGGGCAAACACAGCAAGCACATTCAGCATCTCCATTCAGTAGGGTTTTCAAAATGGGACCCAGTACACCTGCCCATGCCCCAGAGAATGGTAGGCAAAAGAAATAAATCTTCAGACTGTAGGTCATGTGGGAACCCAGTTGACATTAACTGCATGTGCAGAAGAGAGATGTTTGATGGAAAAATGAATCCTCACAATGTCAGCCTTGAATACTTTTCATAGGACTGTAACAATCACAGAGTTTTACTACATCATCCTTACTGAAAATCTAGGTTGGACATCAGCCGCAAGGAGGCCCAGGACATTAGCTTGACCTCACCTTGTCCTAGTCCCATCTGAACAGCGTGTCTGCAGCAGCAGAATGTCAAGGTCTAAAGTATGAGTGTGTGGCATCAAAGGAAAATGAGCCCAGAAGCCAGTGGGTCAGAGGGACCTCACTGTCTCCTTCAGAAAATGTACCTCAGAATCCCAAGGAGAATCATCATCTTCTGCTCCTCCTGCTGGTTGCAAGACCCCTGAAAACAGAGAAGAGGCTTGTCAGAGCTCTGAGTATGTGTCACTCTCCTTTTCCAAATCTGATTCACTTCACTGAGGCATACAAAGGTAACCATGTAGTCCTTTTGAAATTACCTTCACTGCACTCTGCTGCAGCAGAGGACGCACCCACTCCTTTGTGGTCTGCACAACGCTGCTTCTACGATTTCAGAAAAGGTCTATGTAATTTAAAAGACACACATAAGAACTGGCACAGATGGCTTCTGCACCCACATCCATGCTCAAAGCTTCTGCTTCGGCCAGTATGCCTAAGGAGAGGGATAATGTGATGAAAAGAACAAAAAGGGCAAACAAAGCCAGTGCACACATCATTGTTGTTGAGCAGCATTTTTAAAACAAGACAAGGTCTACCTGCCCAAGCTAGAGACAACCTAGGCAAAAGAAATAAATCCCTTAATTGTGGGTCATACACAACCATTTGGCATTGACAAATCACAATACATATTTGTAAGGAGGAAAAAAGCAATCCTCACGATGCCAGCCTTCCAGGACTTCAGAGGACTGTAACTAGAAGGAAGAGTTACTTCTCTGTCCCACAAATCCAGCTTGGAGGTCACCCACAGGGAGACACACAACATTAGTTGGACCTCACTTTGTCCCAGTCCGAACTGAAAAGATTATCTGAAGCAGAAACTGGTTAAGGTCCAAGTAAGGAGGGTGTGGCAGAAGCAGCATCCAAGTAGGACAAGCCCAGAAGCAGGAGAGCCAGAGGGACTTCACTGCCTCCCTCACAGAAGGTACCTCAGAACCCCAGGAGGAATCATCTTCATTTTCTGCTTCTACTGCTGCTGCTGCTGGAAAGACATCTAGCAAAGATAAGAAGCATGTCATTTCTGTGAGTGCTTATTTCACTCTGCTTTTTGCAGAGTGAAATATAATGAATACATATCTTCTAAAAGATATGTATTCCAGTTTTCAAGGGTGCATTTTTCTCTTTAGAGCAGAAGTGATTGCACTGTTCAGTGATTGGTATAGATCCAGGTTCTCTCCTAAGCAAGTCTGGCCTGCTCAGAGAAGCTGTGCCTTGAGGTCTGACCCAGTGTGGACAACCTTGATCCACATTCCCCAACCCCATCCTGTCTCCCCTTCACTCACCTGGGACCAGCTGCCAAAGGCCAGCTCAGGCAGACAGAAAGGAGCAGGGCTGGGCACTGTTTCCATGGCAGCCCTCACTGGGACACCACCCCTGGGTCACCTGGCATGGCAATTGCCATGGAAACCCGGCTCATGGGAAATGCAAGGGTGGACAAAGGTTTTAGTAGGGCCTGTCCCAATAGGACAAGAAGTGGTGGTTATAAACTAAAGGAAGGGAGGTTCATATCAGAAGAGCTAAGGAGGAAATCTTTGATGATGAGGTTGGTGATCCAGCAGGACAGGTCCAGGGAGGTGGTCAATGCCCCATCCATGGAAACATTCCAGTCCAGCTGGGACAGGGCTCTGACCAACCTGAGCTGCTGAAAGATGTCCCTGCTCATGGCAGGGGTTTGGAGGAGATGAGCACTGCAGAGCTCTTCCCATCCAAACCATTCCAGGAGTGCATGGGGAGAAGGGGCTGCTCCCTGGACTCCATGCACTGCCTTGACTCCTCCTTGTCTCTGCTGGAGCCCACATGCAGCAGGCAAAGGCAGCCCCTTCTCTGGCCTTTGCTGGCCCTGCCTTCCCCAGGGGCTGACAGAGCCAGGCTGGCCCAGGTGACCTTGAGGCTTTGCAGGGCTCAGGCGCAGCGGCTGTGCCAGGCTCAGGGCTGAGGTCACACTCTGGGGCTGGGGCAGAGCCCAGGCAGAAAGGAGCCCTGAAGCAGCAGCAGCTCTGCAGTGCTGGCCACCAGGCCGGGCTGCCAAGGGAGGCTTGTGGCCATGGCCTGGAAGCAGCTGCTGCTGCCAAGGTGCCTTTGGTGCCTCAGGCTCTCCCTGCCACAGCTCCCAGCACGGCACTTGTCGGTTCCTCAAGAGATGGATTTCGTGTTCAGACTCAGATGTTTATTAATTCCCATCTATAGTACAGTCTCACTAATTGTGAGTTCTAGCTAACAAAGTAGAAAATGGCTCTGTCTCTTTGCAAGGTCTTTAAAGAACAAACTGTCCAATTATGAACTGACACCTAAATTATTTTTACTTTTAACCCAATAGAAAACCACCTGTGGTCCACAGTGCAGATTTTCTTACCCAGTGACAAAATACCACCCAAACCCATGAAGAAGGTGAAAAAGAGGGACTTAGCCTACACCCTCAATCCTCCATCTTGCTTTTTTAATATTACTATATAGTAAAACCTTAAACTCTTAGTTTTCCACCATGTGGTATCACACACTTCTATTCAAACTACACACCCATAATCCCAGTGCTATCATTCCATTTTGGAAGCCTTTTCCAAGGCCTCAGATCAAATGCAGTGTTTCCTTGGGGGTCAGTGCCTGTCAGCACAGCAAGTCTGAAATTCTCCATGCCCAGAGTTCCAAGAGATCCCTGTTGGCTTCTGGGCTCCAGGATGACTTTCAGAGGGACACTTGGAGCGCTTCCTAAAGAGCTGCCCGTGCCATGGGGGTGGATTTGTCCTCCCTGGGTGGCTCTGGTTTGAGTTGGACGCTCCGTGCAGTCCCACACTTTTCTCAGCAGGCCTTTGCAGCGAGTTCTGAGCCAACGTGTGGCTCTGCTGCCATCCCAAATCTGCGCTTTCCTGGGCCAGCCTGAGTGCAAGTGGGGCATGTGCTGGGCATGGCTGGAGATTTTCATGGCCCAAATCCTCCAGCATTTCCATCTGCTCATTGCTCTGGATAGCACCAATCACAAAACACCCAGCGCAGCTGACAATTGTAATTTCTTGCAGATTGAGACAGCTGCACTGCTGATTGACAAATACACAAGAATTGATTTCACATGAAAAATGTCATTTATTACAAATTGCTACACCTTTGCTGACAATATAGAACTATGCAGATCTCAATTTAAGTTAAAAAACGGAATTTATTAGATTTTTACAACAATGTTTTGTAAAAATATACACATACCAACTTCAGTTAACAAAAACTGAATTTATTGCCAACCTCTAAAACAACTCACTATACACAAAGATCAGTTAGGTGTTTAACAACTTAATTTATTACATATTACTACAAGCTTAAACCTGATCTGGAAATACAAAAATATCAGTATCTCTATCTAAATAGCTCTCTACCAAGAACTCAGTTGATACAATTACAAAATTATACATCTCCATACATGCTTCAATAGAAAGAGACATATATAACTACAACTACATCAGTAGAAATACCTACATGACTGTATATGTAGGAAATAGAACTAAACACAAATAGAACAACATACACATAGAAATATTCCTATACAAACAGCAACCCACAATATAAATATCCATATAATTATCCCTCTCTCTGTTCAAGTCCATCTATCTTTAAACAGAACTCTAAGCAGAGCGATTCCAGCCGCCCCATCTTCAAAGCCTTTCACTCCATCCTGTCGCAGTAGGACACAAAAGGAAGACACGGACTCTGTTCCAGTGCACAGGGCAAAGACCCTCTGACCTCTTTATTCTCTGACTCCACAGAGCATTTTCACCCAGACCATGGATTGGAAGTTAAGGTTGCCACCTTTCCAATCCCACCGGTCAAACCCAAAGTCCATCAATGGTTCCCTCCTCAAAAGAGAAATGAAAACATAACTAGTATTTACACAAACATTATTTCTATTTATAACACTTATGTGAGAAAGAATTAAAAAAAAATATAAAAACATCAGAAGGCAAAAAAATCAAGGCAAGAGTATCCTTGCTTCCTGCCATGCAGAGCAGCTCTCCTGGACAGGGACAGCAGATGGGACACCTGGAAAGCAAAGGGAACACTGAGTCAGGATCAGGACTTTTCCCTTGGCAGCACCTGCCCTTCAGTCAGGGAAGGGAAAATCTCAGTGCCTCCCCGGAGGGTTAGAAAGAAAAAGTTTGGCCAAAGCCCACGGCCAAAGCCCACGCCACCCTCAGCCCCACCCTGCCTCAGCAACCCTGTGGCCTCACCGGGCTCTCGGCTGGCAGCAGCAGCTCCCTGTCCACTGCTCTTGCTGGTGGCCTTCAGCTTCTCCCTGCTGCCTCCTGTCAGGCTCTTCCTGTCCTCAAGGCCTTCAGGAAGCTGTGGCAAAAGTGGAGGCTCTGCAATTGGTTCCCAGGCCTGGCAGAGCTGCAGTCCCGGAGCCCTCTGTGCTCCCTGCTGGCCCCTTAATCCCCTCAGCCCCAACGTCCCCTGGGCAAAGCCCCGGCCCCCTTCAGTTTCTTCAGCCCCTCACAGTCCCTCACCCCACTCAATCCCTTCTGACCCATCCCGTCCCCTTAGACCTGCCACCCCCCTCAGCCTGTGCCACTTCCCTGTCACCTCAGTGCCACCATTGCCCTCTGCTGCCCCACACCCTCAGTCCCCCCAGCCCTCAAGGTCACTGTCCCTGCAGTGTCACACTGCCTCCTCAGCCCCCTCAGGCCCCTCTGTCTCACCGTCCTTCAGCAGCTCCTCAGGGGACACTGCCTGGGGCCACCGGAAGCTCCACCACTCCAGGGACCCCCGGGGCTGGAACTGCTGCCCCGCCCGGCCCCGCCGCCAGCTCGGGGACATTGTAACATGGCTGAGAAGCAAAGGATCTTGAGTTTAATTCTTTTCATTCTTATTTAGTTATCTATTTATTCTTGATCAAGCAAGATTTCCAAAAAGAAAAGGGAATGAAAAAGTCTTCCCCCAAAGTGAGGATGAGAGGTGTGAGCCTGTGCTGGCCACCTTTGGTTGTCCTTTTCCTTGGGAAGAATGCCTCATGCAGGGGCATTTGTGGTGCTGCTGTGTAGGTTCTAACAGGCTTTTTGTGGGTGGGAAAGAAGAGAAGAGTGTTTGGAGAATTGCCAGTGAAGGCAAAGTGTTCCTGTGCAGGGAGGGCACGTGAGAGGTGTCTCTGTTGCAGCAACAGATGTGGGCTCTGCCTCTCTTTGTTGGTTGGAAGGCCAGGCAAAGCCAGGGGCTGGGCTGCAGCTGCTGCTGCTGCTGCTGTGTGAGCCCTGCCGTGCGGTGGGCGCTGCCAGAGCCGTGTGTGGGGATGGGCTGGAGCTGCAGCTTCCTTGTCCTTTTGTTGACAGATTCAGTCTTTGGAATAGGAATCTTGTTTTCTTAACTCTTGCCTTCCCAGACTTGCCTGGGAGGGTGAGTGCTGGCACAGCCCTTTTTGTAGATTATTAGCTGTGTTGGCCAAAGAATGTCTCTCTTCCTCTTCATGTGCAGACCATTGCCCACAGTACATTTGTGATTGAGGAAGGGCAGAGTCAAGTGGGGAGTGGGATTTTCTGGATTTAACAATCTCTTATTCTCAAGTGAATGTCTTTTGTGTTTTGTATACTCACACATAGCAGTTTGCAAAAGCATTTTATTTCCATAATGAAAGAAAACTTTGCTGGCTCTGAACCATCTTTAGAATCTTTAGGATTCTGATGGACAGCTATTGAAGAAGAGATGAATATTCTGCAGTTGGTCAGTGAGAATATCTTTCTGTCCAAAGGAATTTGCAGGTGCCTAATCTTGGGAATTTCCTTCCTCAGTGGAATAGAAACACTACTTGGTTGTCTGACTTTTCATGTCTTTTGTGGTTGGTTTTCTTTCCTACCCTCCAAATTCACAGATTTTTGGCCCTGGAAATGTGATCCTGGAAATACCCCAGGTCCATCAAGTGTTTGCCCGGTCCTACATACGGGCAGCAGCAGAGGGCTCCAGAAAGCAGCACCTTGTGATGGAGTGTCTGAGCGGTTGGGTGGGGCTGGTGAGACTTCCCAGGCAAGAAATGTGAGCTTTTGCGTGTGCGTTTGCAGCACACAGCCCTGGGCAGTGCTGGGAACGAGCTCTGCCCTTTGCTGACAGCCACGTTGGCAACAAGGAGAGCCCCTGGCTTTGGTGCTGGCTGATTTCTTACAGCTCGTGGCAAAGCCAGGGTCAGAGCGTGAGGGCACGTCCCCTCGCTTGGTGTCTTCTGGTTTTCTGCATTCCTGTTTTGCCTCAAAGGTCATTTTGTAAGAGCTTCAGTTTTGCCTTGGCCACCCAAATCCTGAGTTTAAAACGCTTGTCATGTGAACCGTGTGGGCAGTGTTCGCCTCCTGTTACAGGGCCTTTGGGCATGGAGAAGAACAGTTCCTGTATTCCTGATGTGATTCCAAGAAAATCTGAGTGATCTTTGGGTTCCTTTCTCTCTGTTTTTCTTTCAAGGGGAATATTATTGTTGCCCCTGAGTCTTCAGGAGAGGACACCATGAACAGGGCTGCAGCCGAGGAAGCTTCATCTGGCACCGAGAGCTGCGGGAACAGTTCCCCAGAGCCCGAGGAGCCTGGTAAGGAGAGGCCCCCATGGGTTTAAGAGAGGTGTGAGACGGCTGCTCTGAGCCTGCCTGTGACAGGAAGGGAGATCAGAAGAGTTGAGTTCTTGTCTGGAGGGCTGGTGCTTCCTGCTGCCTTTAGTTCCAATCCTGCACTGCACAGGCTCCCCGAGCCCTGCCCTCCACACTTCTCCAAAGGCTCTGACACTGAGTCCTCTTGCTGTGGCAAGAGAGCAGGGACTAAACCTGTCCTTGTGGGAGTTGTGTCACCAACCTGCGTGTCCCAGTTTGGTTCATAACTGAGCTCCAGCACCCTTCAGCTTCAGCATTTCAGTGAGGGCTGAGGCCTCTCTGTCAGCACAGAGAAAGAACAAGGCTGGGCTTCTTTGGGGGAGCTGGGGCTGTCTTGTGTTTCAAGCTCTTGTGGTGCCATTTTGCACTGTAGTGCTGAGACTTTTATGGAGTACTTGAATGCTTTACACAGCTTTGGAAACTTGGAAGGATCCCTGTTCTCTAAAGTGCAGGCTTCAAATTCCCAAGTGAGAGTCTGCCTTTCAGGCCATCTTTACAGTCTGTGACAGAAGGACAATTGCTGCCCAAGGGAAACGTGCACACGGGCCAATATTGAGTCAGTTTTCTCTTCTCTTCCCAGATCCCGTGTGATCAACGTCTTCTGGAGGGGTGCCCTTGTGGCAGGAAGAGACAGAGGAGAGCCTGTGACTACCAGGCAGGTAGAATCCCTCTGTCTATAGATAGATATATCTGTATATAGATATATCTCTGTATATAGTATGTATATAGACTATGTTTAGAATTAAATAGTTATGGTTTATCTATCTATAGAATTTCTGTTTATAGAAATACAGTATATTTATAGATCTATAGTTGTGTTTATAGGCCTAAATAGTTATAGATTATTATCTGTAAAATTAGACTGGTTTTTAACCTCTTTCCCTCTCTCTCTTTGTCCTTTTCCCCCTGTGCCCCTCTGTCGCTGTTCCTGTGCTTGGTCCCGAGC
>JAJEOU010001777.1:103299-148790 GCA_021534815.1 Acrocephalus arundinaceus
AAGAGCTTCGTGCTCTGCTCCAACTCCATCCCCCATTGGAGGACCCACATTGGGCAGAGCCCTGGTGACCCACATTCCCAGTGATCCATGTTGGGAAGACACCTGGCTGGTGGTCTCCATGTCCTCCTGGCTCCCCATAGACACCTGGAAGAATTCTGGGACAGGAACATCCATCAAGACTTTGATCAACACTGGAATGTCATTGGGAAGAGCTGATTTGTTGACGTTACGGCCCAAAAAAATTTCATCTTCTCTTTCCAGTGTTTTCTTCATGTGGCATCAAGCATCTTGAAGATCTTTTCCCACCTGAAAAATTACCATATTTATCCCTTCAAAACACCCACAACTGGGGTAAAAATAAAGAAATGAAGCAAAGAGATCTAAACCTGAATCATTTTACTGGGATTTGAGTGTCAGTGTGGGGCTCAGGGGAATTTTCTGGGAGGGTTAGGTGTTCTGGGACCAGCCAAGCCAAGGGACATGGCCATGATCTCGTAGTTGTTGCAGCAGAATGTGTCCACCTGAGCCCCTCTGTTCTCCAGGAATTCCGGTTGTCTGTCCCAGTCTTTGGCCTGGGTCTCCCCATCTGGGGTGTCCCCCCCCAAGTGCCCAAACCACTGCTGAAGTTCCCAAGCTGCTCCTGGCTGTGGATATTCCTGTGCACCAAACTCTCCTCGTCAGTGCTCTGGGTGGCTGGGAAAGGTTTTAGGGACTCCTGGAGGGACTGAGAAAGGCTTTTGTGGCTCCTGGGGGTATTTGTGGGGCTGGGAGGGGATTTGTGGCCTTATGGGGGGGGGTTGTGAGAGAGGTTTGGGGTCGTGGCAGGACTTTGGGGCTTGGAGGGAATTTGAGTGAGGCTTGTGGGAGATGGGAAGGGGGTTTTGTGGTTTTTGGGGCCATTTCTGTTGCAGGGAATGGTTGGGGGTGTCCTGGGCAGGAGCTGTGGGGTGGTTTAAGGGTCTGGGAGTGTTTTTGGGACTGGGAGGAGGTTTTGGGGCAGTTGTGACTCCCCCAGACTCCCAAAGCTGCCACCAGACCCAGACCCAAAGATGCTGCCAGTGTTTGGGGGCTCCATGTTTGGGTTCCTCCTCCTGGCACTGCAGGAGAAGGTGATGGGGGATCCCCAGGGGCCGTGTGTGCCCCCCCAGACCGTGTGTGACCCCCCCCATCCCGGTGTTACCCCTTTTCCCTCCCCACAGGGCTCCTGGCCCAGCTCCTGCTGCCCCCAGGAGGGAATTTTGGGAGGGGGCAGAGGGGGTGCACAGCCCCCGCCAGGGGATGACCCCGCCCCAGCCCCTTTGTTCAGCACCAAGCCGGGCTTGGGGCCGCAGCAGGAAGAGCCCGAGGGGAAGCAGATCCTGCAGGTGGGACAGGGCTCGGGCTCAGGGCAAGGTCCTGCCCTGCACACCTGGCCCAGGTGTGACCCTGCCCCGGGAAGGGAGCGGGACATTCCCATCCCCACAGATCAGGGCTGGCAGCAGCACTTGGAGCATGGACATGGAAATACTGGGAGCAATTGGGACCACACTAAGGGCTACTGGGAGTGACTGGGAATGACTGGTGTCTGCTGGAGGTAACTGGGATATACTGGGAATGAGTAAGATCATGCTGGGGACAACTGGAACCATACTGGGGACTCTGGGTGACTGGGAATGAGCATGCTGGGGGAAACTGGGATATACTGGGAGTGTCTGGAACGATACTGCAGGGGACAACACTGGGAACAGCTGGGACAATGTTGGGGGAAACTGGGAGCAACTGGGTGTGAATCTGTGACAGGACAGCCAACTTGACAGCACATGGGTAGAGCAATGGATGATGTCTACCCCAGCTTTACCAAAACCTTGGAGACTGTCTCCTACAACATCCTTAAATACAAAGTGTCCATATGCCTGGGGAGGAGGACTGAAAAATGGATGGGTGGTTGGGCCCAGAGGATTGTCATCAGTGGCACAAAGTAGAGCTGGAGGTAAGTCCTTGTGCTCTGACCCCCAGGGGCTGATAGCAGGGGAGATGCTCTTTAAAGTCTTCATGAATGGCTGGGCTGGAGGAGCAGTTTAGCCTCAGCAAGTTTGCAGACAACACAAAAGTGGCAGGAGCAGCTGCTACACCAACTGCTTGTGCCATTCAGAGGGACCTTGGCAGGCTAAAGAATTGGCCTGAGGGAAATCAGATGAAGTTCAACAAATGGAAATGAGAAGTCTTGTGCCCGGGGAGGAATAAGCCCATGCACCAACAGCTGTTGGAGGCCGACTGCCTGGGAAGCAGCTTTTCTGTTACCTTGCCTTGGTGCTTTGGGGCTGTGCTGCAAAGCAAAGGCAGGATGCCTGCAGGCAGGCAGAGCAAGCAAGGGTTTGCCCCTGGCCCTGCCCTGCCGTGCCCGGCCAGCCCCGGGAGCCGCCGCGCCCGCGCTGTGCCCGCGGCCCCGGCTCTGGGCGCTCGTCCCCGCCGAGTCCGGCCCGCGCCGAGGCCGCGCCGGGCGCGCGCGGGGCCGAGCGCAGCGCCTCCCTCAGTGCGCGCGCCGCCGGCGCAGCCGCGGCCGTTGCGCTCTGGCCGTTGTGGCACAGGCGGCGATCGACGCCATGGCGGAGGTGCCGCTGCCTGACGGGCTCAGCGCCCGAGCCTTCCCAGCGAAGCTGTGGACCTGGTGAACAGCCCCCGCGTCCGCTCCGTGCGCTGGGACAGCCAGGCCCGGGGGCTGCTCATAGACCGCTTCCTCTTCGAGTGGGAGCTGCTCAGCCCGGGCGGCGCTCAGGGTCCGGCCCCGCACACCTTCAGGGCCACGCAGTTCAGCAGTTTTGTGCGCCAGCTGAACCGCTACGGCTTCCGAAAGGTGCCGGGCCGGGCTGGCACGACTGCGCCGGGCGATGCGGGGGCCTGGCTCCATTACAGGAACCCCTGGTTTCGCCGTGACCGCCCCGAGCTCCTGCTCCGCATCCGGCGCCAGAGCGCGGCCAGCAGGCAGCGGCTGGCGGCGGGGCGGGAGGGGCGCAGGCGGGGCGGGAGCGGCTCCCAGCAGCTCCCCGGGGCGCGGCCGCTGCCGGACGGGCGGCGCAGGCGCGGTCACTTCAAGGCGCTGCCCAGGGAGCGGCCGCCGCTGCCGCCCGGGTGCCCGCCCAGCGGCTTCCTCCTGCTGCACAGGGAGCGGGCGCTGCCGGACGGGCGGGAGCTGCGCCGGCCCCGGCCCGGCCGCTTCCAGCAGCCACCCAGGGAGCGGCCGCCGCTGGCCCGGCGCCCACCCTGCAGCTTCCACCTGCTGCACAGGGACCGGTCGGGGCCGGCCAGGTGGGAGGGGCCGAGCCGCTTCCAGGAGCTCTACACGGAGCGGCCGCTGCCCGCCCAGCGGGAGGTGCCCTGGATACCGCCCTGCCACGTCCTCGGGTTCCAAGGCGAGCGGCTGTGGCTGCTCGGATGGGAGGGGCCCCCCAGCCGCTTCCAGGAGCTGTACGGGGAGCAGCTGCCTCCGCTCGACCGGGAGGTGCTCAGGTTCCAGCCCTGCAGCTTCCAGCAGCTCCACGGGGAGCAGCAGCCCCCAGCCTCCAATCCAGCAGGTAGGAAAAGAGTTCTAGTCTTGCTTTTCCAAAAGGTCATGAAAAGTGACTCTTTAAAGTATTTTTCCACAGTGCTCTGTCGTTCTAAGACAGAAATTGTCAAGCCTACAAGAAAGGGACACTAGAAAGTCAAAAGATTCTCTGCCTGTTTTTCCTGTGTGCTTTATGTGATATTTGATCCAAGGCAGCAATAGAGCTCTGTGTCCCAAAGCCACACTCTGGAGCCTGACTCACATGTTTGGGTTCTTGCAGGTGCACCGGGCACTTCAGCCCCTCATGCTACAGCTGGCAGTGCTGGCTGTGCAGCATCAACGGCCTCCAGCTCAGTGCAGAATGCACCTGCAGGAGAGGAATCACCCCAGCTGGATCTTGGCCTGGAAATTGAGAAGCTGATCCGGGAGATCAGGAGCTCCCTGCCTGAAAGGTCTCCCATTGCTCAGGTAACCCCATTGGATGGGAATGAAAGAGGCTGGACTGAGAGTTTTGAATGTTGTTACATGGCTGAGAAGCAAAGGATTCTTGAATTTAATTATTTCCTTTCTTATTTAGTTATCTAATTGGACATTGTAACATGGCTGAGAAGCAAAGGATTCTTGAGTTTAATTCTTTTCATTCTTATTTAGTTATCTATTTATTCTTGATCAAGCAAGATTTCCAAAAGAAAAGGGAATGAAAAAGTCTTCCCCCAAAGTGAGGATGAGAGGTGTGAGCCTGTGCTGGCCACCTTTGGTTGTTCCTTTTCCTTGGGAAGAATGCCTCATGCAGGGGCATTTGTGGTGCTGCTGTGTAGGTTCTAACAGGCTTTGTTGGGTGGGAAAGAAGAGAAGAGTGTTTGGAGAATTGCCAGTGAAGGCAAAGTGTCCTGTGCAGGGAGGGGCACGTGAGAGGTGTCTCTGTTGCAGCAGCAGATGTGGGCTCTGCCTCTTTTGGGTTGGAAGGCCAAGGCAAAGCCAGGGCTGGGCTGCAGCTGCTGCTGCTGCTGCTGTGTGAGCCCTGCCGTGCGTGTGGGCGCTGCCAGAGCCGTGTGTGGGGATGGGCTGGAGCTGCAGCTTCCTTGTCCTTTTGTTTGACAGATTCAGTCTTTGGATTAGGAATCTTGTTTTTCTTAACTCTTGCCTCTTCCCAGACTTGCCTGGAGGGTGAGTGCTGGCACAGCCCTTTTTGTAGATTATTAGCTGTGTTGGCCAAAGAATGTCTCTCTTCCTCTTCATGTGCAGACCCATTGCCCACAGTACATTTGTGATTGAGGAAGGGCAGAGTCAAGGTGGGGAGTGGGATTTTCTGGATTTAACAATCTCTTATTCTCAAGTGGAATGTCTTTTGTGTTTTGTATACTCACACATAGCAGTTTGCAAAAGCATTTTATTCCATAATGAAAGAAAACTTTGCTGGCTCTGAACCATCTTTAGAATCTTTAGGATTCTGATGGACAGGCTATTGAAGAAGAGATGAATATTCTGCAGTTGGTCATAGTGAGAATATCTTTCTGTCCAAAGGTAATTTGCAGGTGCCTAATCTTGGGAATTTCCTTCCTCAGTGGAATAGAAACACTACTTGGTTGTCTGACTTTTCATGTCTTTTGGGTTGGTTTTCTTTCCTACCCTCCAAATTCACAGATTTTTGGCCCTGGGAAATGTGATCCTGGAAATACCCCAGGTCCATCAGTGTTTGCCTGGGTCCTACATACGGGGCAGCAGCAGAGGGCTCCAGAAAGCAGCACCTTGTGATGGAGTGTCTGAGCGGTTGGGTGGGGCTGGTGAGACTCCCAGGCAGAAATGTGAGCTTTGTGTGTGCGTTTGCAGCACACAGCCCTGGGCAGTGCTGGGAGTGAGCTCTGCCCTTGCTGACAGCCACGTTGGCAACAAGGAGAGCCCCTGGCTTTGTGCTGGCTGATTTCTTACAGCTCGTGGCAAAAGCCAGGGTCAGAGCGTGAGGGCACGTCCCCTCGCTTGGTGTCTTCTGGTTTTCTGCATTCCTGTTTTGCCTCAAAGGTCATTTTGTAAGAGCTTCAGTTTTGCCTTGGCCACCCAAATCCTGAGTTTAAAACGCTTGTCATGTGAACCGTGTGGGCAGTGTTCGCCTCCTGTTACAGGGCCTTTGGGCATGGAGAAGAACAGTTCCTGTATTCCTGATGTGATTCCAAGAAAATCCTGAGTGATCTTTGGGTTCCTTTCTCTCTGTTTTTCTTTCAAGGGGAATATTATTGTTGCCCCTGAGTCTTCAGGAGAGGACACCATGAACAGGGCTGCAGCCGAGGAAGCTTCATCTGGCACCGAGAGCTGCGGGAACAGTTCCCCAGAGCCCGAGGAGCCTGGTAAGGAGAGAGCCCCCATGGGTTTAGAGAGGTGTGAGACGGCTGCTCTGAGCCTGCCTGTGACAGGAAGGGAGATCAGAAGAGTTGAGTTCTTGTCTGGAGGGCTGGTGCTTCCTGCTGCCTTTAGTTCCAATCCTGCACTGGCACAGGCTCCCCGAGCCCTGCCCTCCACACTTCTCCAAAGGCTCTGACACTGAGTCCTCTGCTGTGGCAAGAGAGCAGGGACTAAACCTGTCCTTGTGGGAGTTGTGTCACCAACCTGCGTGTCCCAGTTTGGTTCATAACTGAGCTCCCAGCACCCTTCAGCTTCAGCATTTCAGTGAGGGCTGAGGCCTCTCTGTCAGCACAGAGAAAGAACAAGGCTGGGCTTCTTTGGGGGAGCTGGGGCTGTCTGTGTTTCAAGCTCTTGTGGTGCCATTTGCACTGTGAGTGCTGAGACTTTATTGAGGTACTTGAATGCTTTACACAGCTTTGGAAACTTGGAAGGATCCCTGTTCTCTAAAGTGCAGGCTTCAAATTCCCAAGTGAGAGTCTGCCTTTCAGGCCATCTTTTACAGTCTGTGACAGAAGGACAATTGCTGCCCAAGGGAAACGTGCACACGGGCCAATATTGAGTCAGTGTTCTCTTCTCTTCCCAGATCCCGTGTGATCAACGTCTTCTGGAGGGGTGCCCTGTGTGGCAGGAAGAGACAGAGGGAGAGCCTGTGACTACCAGGCAGGTAGAATCCCTCTGTCTATAGATAGATATATCTGTATATAGATATATCTCTGTATATAGATGTATATAGACTAATGTTTAGAATTAAATAGTTATGTTTATCTATCTATAGAATTTCTGTTTATAGAAATACAGTATATTTATAGATCTATAGTTGTGTTTATAGGCCTAAATAGTTATAGATTATTATCTGTAAAATTAGACTGGTTTTTAACCTCTTTCCCTCTCTCTCTTTGTCCTTTTCCCCCTGTGCCCCCTCTGTCGCTGTTCCTGTGCTTGGTCCGAGCTGGCGGCGGGGCCGGGCGGGGCAGCAGTTCCAGCCCCGGGGGTCCCTGGAGTGGTGGAGCTTCCGGTGGCCCCAGGCAGTGTCCCCTGAGGAGCTGCTGAAGGACGGTGAGACAGAGGGGCCTGAGGGGGCTGAGGAGGCAGTGTGACACTGCAGGGACAGTGACCTTGAGGGGCTGGGGGGACTGAGGGGTGTGGGGCAGCAGAGGGCAATGGTGGCACTGAGGTGACAGGGAAGTGGCACAGGCTGAGGGGGGTGGCAGGTCTAAGGGGACGGGATGGGTCAGAAGGGATTGAGTGGGGTGAGGGGACTGTGAGGGGCTGAAGAAACTGAAGGGGGCCGGGGCTTTGCCCAGGGGACGTTGGGGCTGAGGGGATTAAGGGGCCAGCAGGGAGCACAGAGGGCTCCGGGACTGCAGCTCTGCCAGGCCTGGGAACCAATTGCAGAGCCTCCACTTTTGCCACAGCTTCCTGAAGGCCTTGAGGACAGGAAGAGCCTGACAGGAGGCAGCAGGGAGAAGCTGAAGGCCACCAGCAAGAGCAGTGGACAGGGAGCTGCTGCTGCCAGCCGAGAGCCCGGTGAGGCCACAGGGTTGCTGAGGCAGGGTGGGGCTGAGGGTGGCGTGGGCTTTGGCCGTGGGCTTTGGCCAAACTTTTTCTTTCTAACCCTCCCGGGGAGGCACTGAGATTTTCCCTTCCCTGACTGAAGGGCAGGTGCTGCCAAGGGAAAAGTCCTGATCCTGACTCAGTGTTCCCTTTGCTTTCCAGGTGTCCCATCTGCTGTCCCTGTCCAGGAGAGCTGCTCTGCATGGCAGGAAGCAAGGATACTCTTGCCTTGATTTTTTTGCCTTCTGATGTTTTTATATTTTTTTTTAATTCTTTCTCACATAAGTGTTATAAATAGAAATAATGTTTGTGTAAATACTAGTTATGTTTTCATTTCTCTTTTGAGGAGGGAACCATTGATGGACTTTGGGTTTGACCGGTGGGATTGGAAAGGTGGCAACCTTAACTTCCAATCCATGGTCTGGGTGAAAATGCTCTGTGGAGTCAGAGAATAAAGAGGTCAGAGGGTCTTTGCCCTGTGCACTGGAACAGAGTCCGTGTCTTCCTTTTGTGTCCTACTGCGACAGGATGGAGTGAAAGGCTTTGAAGATGGGGCGGCTGGAATCGCTCTGCTTAGAGTTCTGTTTAAAGATAGATGGACTTGAACAGAGAGAGGGATAATTATATGGATATTTATATCTGTGGGTTGCTGTTTGTATAGGAATATTTCTATGTGTATGTTGTTCTATTTGTGTTTAGTTCTATTTCCTACATATACAGTCATGTAGGTATTTCTACTGATGTAGTTGTAGTTATATATGTCTCTTTCTATTGAAGCATGTATGGAGATGTATAATTTTGTAATTGTATCAACTGAGTTCTTGGTAGAGAGCTATTTAGATAGAGATACTGATATTTTTGTATTTCCAGATCAGGTTTAAGCTTGTAGTAATATGTAATAAATTAAGTTGTTAAACACCTAACTGATCTTTGTGTATAGTGAGTTGTTTTAGAGGTTGGCAATAAATTCAGTTTTTGTTAACTGAAGTTGGTATGTGTATATTTTTACAAAACATTGTTGTAAAAATCTAATAAATTCCGTTTTTTAACTTAAATTGAGATCTGCATAGTTCTATATTGTCAGCAAAGGTGTAGCAATTTGTAATAAATGACATTTTTCATGTGAAATCAATTCTTGTGTATTTGTCAATCAGCAGTGCAGCTGCAGCAATCTGCAAGAAATTACAATTGTCAGCTGCGCTGGGTGTTTTGTGATTGGTGCTATCCAGAGCAATGAGCAGATGGAAATGCTGGAGGATTTGGGCCATGAAAATCTCCAGCCATGCCCAGCACATGCCCCACTTGCACTCAGGCTGGCCCAGGAAAGCGCAGATTTGGGATGGCAGCAGAGCCACACGTTGGCTCAGAACTCGCTGCAAAGGCCTGCTGAGAAAAGTGTGGGACTGCACGGAGCGTCCAACTCCAACCAGAGCCACAGGGAGGACAAATCCACCCCCATGGCACGGGCAGCTCTTTAGGAAGCGCTCCAAGTGTCCCTCTGAAAGTCATCCTGGAGCCCAGAAGCCAACAGGGATCTCTTGGAACTCTGGGCATGGAGAATTTCAGACTTGCTGTGCTGACAGGCACTGACCCCCAAGGAAACACTGCATTTGATCTGAGGCCTTGGAAAAGGCTTCCAAAATGGAATGATAGCACTGGGATTATGGGTGTGTAGTTTGAATAGAAGTGTGTGATAGCACATGGTGGAAAACTAAGAGTTTAAGGTTTTACTATATAGTAATATTAAAAAAGCAAGATGGAGGATTGAGGGTGTAGGCTAAGTCCCTCTTTTTCACCTTCTTCATGGGTTTGGGTGGTATTTTGTCACTGGGTAAGAAAATCTGCACTGTGGACCACAGGTGGTTTTCTATTGGGTTAAAAGTAAAAATAATTTAGGTGTCAGTTCATAATTGGACAGTTTGTTCTTTAAAGACCTTGCAAAGAGACAGAGCCATTTTCTACTTTGTTAGCTAGAACTCACAATTAGTGAGACTGTACTATAGATGGGAATTAATAAACATCTGAGTCTGAACACGAAATCCATCTCTTGAGGAACCGACAAGTGCCGTGCTGGGAGCTGTGGCAGGGAGAGCCTGAGGCCCCAAAGGCACCTTGGCAGCAGCAGCTGCTTCCAGGCCATGGCCACAAGCCTCCCTTGGCAGCCCGGCCTGGTGGCCAGCACTGCAGAGCTGCTGCTGCTTCAGGGCTCCTTTCTGCCTGGGCTCTGCCCCAGCCCCCAGAGTGTGACCTCAGCCCTGAGCCTGGCACAGCCGCTGCGCCTGAGCCCTGCAAAGCCTCAAGGTCACCTGGGCCAGCCTGGCTCTGTCAGCCCCTGGGGAAGGCAGGGCCAGCAAAGGCCAGAGAAGGGGCTGCCTTTGCCTGCTGCATGTGGGCTCCAGCAGAGACAAGGAGGAGTCAAGGCAGTGCATGGAGTCCAGGGAGCAGCCCCTTCTCCCCATGCACTCCTGGAATGGTTTGGATGGGAAGAGCTCTGCAGTGCTCATCTCCTCCAAACCCCTGCCATGAGCAGGGACATCTTTCAGCAGCTCAGGTTGGTCAGAGCCCTGTCCCAGCTGGACTGGAATGTTTCCATGGATGGGGCATTGACCACCTCCCTGTGACCTGTCCTGCTGGATCACCAACCTCATCATCAAAGATTTCCTCCTTAGCTCTTCTGATATGAACCTCCCTTCCTTTAGTTTATAACCACCACTTCTTGTCCTATTGGGACAGGCCCTACTAAAACCTTTGTCCACCCTTGCATTTCCCATGAGCCGGGTTTCCATGGCAATTGCCATGCCAGGTGACCCAGGGGTGGTGTCCCAGTGAGGGCTGCCATGGAAACAGTGCCCAGCCCTGCTCCTTTCTGTCTGCCTGAGCTGGCCTTTGGCAGCTGGTCCCAGGTGAGTGAAGGGGAGACAGGATGGGGTTGGGGAATGTGGATCAAGGTTGTCCACACTGGGTCAGACCTCAAGGCACAGCTTCTCTGAGCAGGCCAGACTTGCTTAGGAGAGAACCTGGATCTATACCAATCACTGAACAGTGCAATCACTTCTGCTCTAAAGAGAAAAATGCACCCTTGAAAACTGGAATACATATCTTTTAGAAGATATGTATTCATTATATTTCACTCTGCAAAAAGCAGAGTGAAATAAGCACTCACAGAAATGACATGCTTCTTATCTTTGCTAGATGTCTTTCCAGCAGCAGCAGCAGTAGAAGCAGAAAATGAAGATGATTCCTCCTGGGGTTCTGAGGTACCTTCTGTGAGGGAGGCAGTGAAGTCCCTCTGGCTCTCCTGCTTCTGGGCTTGTCCTACTTGGATGCTGCTTCTGCCACACCCTCCTTACTTGGACCTTAACCAGTTTCTGCTTCAGATAATCTTTTCAGTTCGGACTGGGACAAAGTGAGGTCCAACTAATGTTGTGTGTCTCCCTGTGGGTGACCTCCAAGCTGGATTTGTGGGACAGAGAAGTAACTCTTCCTTCTAGTTACAGTCCTCTGAAGTCCTGGAAGGCTGGCATCGTGAGGATTGCTTTTTTCCTCCTTACAAATATGTATTGTGATTTGTCAATGCCAAATGGTTGTGTATGACCCACAATTAAGGGATTTATTTCTTTTGCCTAGGTTGTCTCTAGCTTGGGCAGGTAGACCTTGTCTTGTTTTAAAAATGCTGCTCAACAACAATGATGTGTGCACTGGCTTTGTTTGCCCTTTTTGTTCTTTTCATCACATTATCCCTCTCCTTAGGCATACTGGCCGAAGCAGAAGCTTTGAGCATGGATGTGGGTGCAGAAGCCATCTGTGCCAGTTCTTATGTGTGTCTTTTAAATTACATAGACCTTTTCTGAAATCGTAGAAGCAGCGTTGTGCAGACCACAAAGGAGTGGGTGCGTCCTCTGCTGCAGCAGAGTGCAGTGAAGGTAATTTCAAAAGGACTACATGGTTACCTTTGTATGCCTCAGTGAAGTGAATCAGATTTGGAAAAGGAGAGTGACACATACTCAGAGCTCTGACAAGCCTCTTCTCTGTTTTCAGGGGTCTTGCAACCAGCAGGAGGAGCAGAAGATGATGATTCTCCTTGGGATTCTGAGGTACATTTTCTGAAGGAGACAGTGAGGTCCCTCTGACCCACTGGCTTCTGGGCTCATTTTCCTTTGATGCCACACACTCATACTTTAGACCTTGACATTCTGCTGCTGCAGACACGCTGTTCAGATGGGACTAGGACAAGGTGAGGTCAAGCTAATGTCCTGGGCCTCCTTGCGGCTGATGTCCAACCTAGATTTTCAGTAAGGATGATGTAGTAAAACTCTGTGATTGTTACAGTCCTATGAAAAGTATTCAAGGCTGACATTGTGAGGATTCATTTTTCCATCAAACATCTCTCTTCTGCACATGCAGTTAATGTCAACTGGGTTCCCACATGACCTACAGTCTGAAGATTTATTTCTTTTGCCTACCATTCTCTGGGGCATGGGCAGGTGTACTGGGTCCCATTTTGAAAACCCTACTGAATGGAGATGCTGAATGTGCTTGCTGTGTTTGCCCTTTTTGTTCTTTCCTTCACCTGATCCCTCTTGTTAAGCCTCTTGACTGCAGCACAGCCTTTGAATGTGGAAGTGAGTGGATGTTAAAGGTTAGATTTGTTTATCCTTTTCACCTATAGAATTTTTTCCCAAGAGTTGCAAAGCAACTGCTTGCCGGGTACCTATCAGTACTCAGGTGAAAACAAAGCATAGAAGCTGGCACTTGGCTACACCCTTAGTCTCCGGGAGTTTCCCCCGAGGAGTAGAAGAGAGAGAAAGGGGCGGGGGGGGCAGCTTCACTTTTAGTGTGGTCTGCGTAAAGAGCAGACAGGGCTGCCGTTGCTGCATGAGTTTCTCACTGGCAACACAGGATTCTGATCCTGGAGAGAGAGAGAGCTACTATCATCTGCTCGTGTGCCCAGATCCAGATTCCTCCTTTTGCTGCCCTGCTAGAGCTGTCTCAGCCCTGTCCCACTGCCTCGGCGCTGTTTTAGAGCTGCACTGCACTGCAGGCCTGCACTGGCCTCTTTGCCAGACATCCCTGCCCTCCAGTGACCACCAACGGAGCTCCAAACTTTATCCGATCCACCAGCCCGGGATTCCCCACCGTTCCAGCTTAGTACCTTTTCTTTAGAGTCCCCCAGAGACCAGACTGTCCCGGGTTTTGGGGTTTTTTTTTGTGAGACCAAGCTCTGTCAAAGTCCCTGGTTCTGTTTTCGCTATTAATTGCTGTAGTTGTTGTTGTTTGTTTGCCCTGTTATACCTATTAGTAAAGAACTGTTATTCCTATCCCCATATCTCTGCCTGAAAGCCGTTTTAATTTTCTAAATTATAATAATTTGAAAGAAGAAGATTTGAATTATCCATTCCAAGAGAGGCCCTGCCTCTCTTTAGCAGATACCTGTCTTCTTTCAAAACCAAGACAGATTTTGGCGCCCAACGTGGGGCTTGAGGGCACTGAGAGAAAAAACGGAATAACAGTTCTTAAGTGACCTAATTTCTTGTTCATTCTTGTTCACTGGATATAGAAACCTTGATAGGTAACGCCATATGGTCTAACTTATCCTGGTTCGGGTGGCATGTGGTTGTGGCTTTATTTTGCCCATTTGCAGGCCCTTACCTAAACATGGGCCCTATAACAAAAGCTACTGTGGCCGTTATCCAGTTTGTTTTATGGGCTGATAAGGTGAGGAATTCATTGATTTTTAACTTGCTCTGGATGGCAGGCATGTGGATACGTGGCTATTACACACTAAGGGGGTGTTTTTGGAGTTACTTTAAGAATGGTACTTTCTGTGAGGAGATGACAGTGGGGGAAGTTTTCCAGACCTTTAACCAGTTCCTTATGCCTACTCCACCAGCTTTTGAAGAGTTCAAATTTCCCCTAGATACAAACCAAATGTTGCTGATGATCCTAGCTTATTTAGCTTTCAAAGATAAGGTGAGGTCAATTTGGAGCACTGCACAGACTAAGGATATTGCTGTGGGGCCTGACACTGCCCCAGAGACTAGAGATCCTGCTGTGGGGCCTGATACTGCCCCACTGAATAGAGATAATGTTGTGGGGCTTGACACTGCCCCAGAGACTGGGAATGCTGCCGTATAGCCTGATACGGCCCCAGAGACTGGGGATGCTGGCCCACTGTCTGACCCTGCCCCGCAGCCCACCCCAGAAATGAACCACCCCAGTTGGGTGGGGGTTCTAGTGAAAGAGATACGTGAGATGGGTCAGGTGCTGAAAGAATACACTTCCCCAGCTGGTGAGAAGCCCTCCCCTTGCCCTGAAAAGGGAGAATCTGATGGTGCAGCAGCGGAATCCACAGAGGTTACAACCGTCCAGGTTCCAGCTGAACCACAGGGGCAGTCACAACCAGCTGCAGTTGCCCCTGTAGAAACAAAGAAGTATAAGATGAAATCAGAACACCCAGGTAATAAAGATAAGAAAAGAAAGCCCTCACAGCCCACAGGGGAACCAGAGGTTCAGATTATCACCGAGTCCCTGACATATGAAAGTCTACGTAACCTGCAAAAAGATATTGCACGACGGGGACATGAGGCTTATACAACTTGGTTACTTCGGGTTTAAGACCTTATAAGTACAGGCGTGCAACTGGATAGTGGTGAGGCAAGGAACTTGGGACCCTTGACACAGGACTCAAGGGTGAATCAAGTATTTGTAAGGGAGCAAGGCCCCTTCCCCTCTGGGAGCGACTTTTAATGAGTGTAAGAGAGAAGTTTGTCCACAGAGACAGAATGCAAGAGCACCATCATAGAAATCATTAGAAGACCCTTGAAGAAAAGATCCAACAGCTGAAAAAAGTAGCAATATTAGAGGGGTGGACAGCATGACAATGACCCTGACAAGGTCAAGTGCACAGGGCAGATGTTGTAGAACCTGGCAAGTAAAGAGCCATCTCAATACACCACCTTCATTGCAATGATCAATCCTGATAGCAACCGAGAGACAGTGGGTTCTGTCGCCAACAGGCTCAGAAATTATGAGAGCATGATCAGTGGCCCAATGCAGGCTCAGGTCTCTGCTGTGATTAAGGAACTCAGAGAAGAGATGAGTGAGATGAGGGAGGAGATGAGGAGGAACAGTTCCCATGCGGCACCGGTGCGAGTCACAGGCCCCAGAGCCAGAGCCCAACGCCCTCCAGCTAAAGAGAGAGGGTACA
Source organism: Acrocephalus arundinaceus (assembly GCA_021534815.1). Taxonomy (NCBI): domain Eukaryota; kingdom Metazoa; phylum Chordata; class Aves; order Passeriformes; family Sylviidae; genus Acrocephalus; species Acrocephalus arundinaceus. The sequence continues at coordinate 117,981 of JAJEOU010001777.1, forward strand.
CCCCAAGGGCTGACCTGTGGTTTTTCTTACGTGACCATGGGGAAGACATGGGAAGGTGGGATGGAAACCCACTTCTGCCCTGGCAGCACGGGTGCGTGAGCTCAAGAAGAGAAACACTAACCGAGGGGTCCCACTAAAATGAAAGTAGCCTCAACCTCCCAGGACCGAGCCACCAGGTATTATAGAAGTGAAGATGATATGTCAGATCCCCTTGAAGGAGCTTCTACAATGTATGCCCAGGAAGGGAATAATAACCAGTGCTAGAGGGGCCCTGCCTCTAGCCAGGAAGAGGCACGGGAAAACCGAGTCTTTTGGACTGTGTGGATTCGATGGCCTGGCACATCAGAGCCACAGAAATATGAAGCTGTGGTAGATACTGGTGCGCAGTGTACCCTGATGCCATCGGGACATGTGGGGGCAGAACCCATTTCCATTGCTGGAGTGACAGGGGGATCACAGCAACTGACTCTGGTGGAAGCTGAGGTGAGCCTGACCAGGAAGGAGTGGCAGAAACATCTGATTGCAACCGGCTCAAAGGCCCCGTGTATCCTGGGCATTGACTTCCTCCGGAATGGGTATTACAAAGACCCTAAGGGACTCGGGCTTTTGGAATAGCTGCTGTGGAGGCAGAGGGCATCAAGAAATTGAACACCTTGCCTGGACTGTCAGAGAACCCATCTGCAGTAGGACACCTGAAGGTAGAAGAACAACGAGTACCAGTTGCCACCTCGACAGTGCACCGCCGGCAGTATCGGACCAATCGAGATGCCGTGATCCCCATCCACAAGATGATTCGAGAGCTGGAGAGCCAAGGGGTGGTCAGCAAAACCCACTCACCCTTCAACAGCCCCATCTGGCCTGTGCGCAAGTCTGATGGAGAATGGAGACTGACTGTGGACTATCGTGTATTGAATGAAGTGACACCACCGCTGAGCGCTGCTGTGCCGGACATGCTGGAACTCCAGTACGAGCTGGAGCCCAAGGCAGCGAAGTGGTATGCCACTATTGACATTGCTAATGCATTTTTCTCCATTCCTCTGGCTGCAGAGTGCAGGCCTCCGTTTGCGTTCACATGGAGAAGCGTGCAGTACACCTGGAACTGACTGCCCCAGGGGTGGAAGCACAGTCCCACCATCTGCCATGGACTGATCCAGGCTGCACTGGAAAGGGAGAGGCTCCAGAACATCTGCAGTATATTGATGACAACATTGTGTGGGGGAACACGGCAATGGAAGTGTTTGAGAAAGGGGAGAAGATCATCCAGATTCTCCTGAAAGCCGGCTTTGCCATCAAGAAGAGCAAGGTCAAGGGACCTGCCCGAAAGATCCAGTTCTTAGGGGTAAAGTGGCAAGATGGACGTCGCCAGATACCACAGAGGTAATCAACAAGATCACTGCAATGTCTCCACCGACCAGCAAGAAGGAAACACAGGCTTTCCTAGGTGCCATAGGCTTTTGGAGAATGCACATTCCCGAGTACAGCCAGATTGTGAGCCCTCTCTACCTGGTTACCCGCAAGAAGAATGATTTTCCACTGGGGCCCTGAACAGCAGCAAGCCTTTGCCCAGATCAAGCAGGAGATCGCTCATGCGGTAGCCCTTGGCCCAGTGAGGACGGGACCAGAGGTAAAGAATGTGCTCTACTCAGCAGCCGGGAACAATGGCCTGTCCTGGAGCCTATGGCAGAAGGTGCCTGGTGAGACTCGAGGATGACCACTGGATTCTGGAGCCGAAGCTACAGAGGGTCTGAAGCCAACTATACTCCCACAGAGAAGAAAATCTTGGCCGCCTATGAAGGAGTTCAAGCCGCCTCGGAGGTGATTGGTACAGAAGCGCAACTCCTCCTGGCACCCTGACTGCCTGTGCTGGGGTGGATGTTTAAAGGAAAGGTTCCCTCTACCCACCATGCCACCGACGCCACATGGAGCAAATGGATTGCCCTCATCACACAGCGCGCCCGTATTGGAAACCCAAACCGCCCTGGGATTTTGGAAGTTATTACCAACTGGCCGGAAGGTGAAAGCTTTGGTCTCATGGACAAAGAGGAGCAGGAACAAGTGACACGGGCTAAAGAAGCACCACCGTACAACCAACTGCCAGTGGAAGAGACACAGTACGCTCTTTTCACTGATGGTTCCTGTCGCATTGTAGGCATGAACCGGAAATGGAAGGCAGCCATATGGAGCCCCACATGACAGGTTGCACAAGCCACTGAAGGAGAAGGTGGATCGAGTCAACTTGCCTGAACTCAAAGCCATTCAGTTAGCCCTGGACATTGCTGAAAGAGAGAAGTGGCCAAAGCTCTACCTCTACACTGATTCGTGGATGGTGGCCAATGCTCTGTGGGGTTGGCTGGAAAGGTGGAAAAAGGCCAACTGGCAGCGTCGGGGAAAACCAATCTGGGCTGCTGATGAGTGGAAGGACATTGCCACTCGGGTAGAGAAGCTACCTGTGAAAGTCTGCCATGTAGATGCCCATGTCCCCAAGAGCAGAGCTAATGAGGAGCACCGAAACAACGAGCAAGTAGATCAGGCTGCCAAGATAGAGGTATCAAAGATAGACTTAGACTGGCAGCACAAGGGAGAGCTGTTCCTAGCTCGATGGGCCCATGATGCTTCAGGACATCAAGGCAGAGATGCCACCTATAAGTGGGCACGAGATCGAGGGGTGGATCTAACCATGGACAGTATCTCCCAGGTTATCCATGACTGTGAGACATGTGCTGCCATCAAACAGGCCAAGCGGGTGAAGCCCCTATGGTATGGGGGACGGTGGTCTAAATATAAGTATGGGGAAGCCTGGCAGATTGACTATATCACCCTTCCCCAGACCCGCCAAGGCAAGCGCTATGTGCTGACCATGTAGAAGTCACCACTGGATGGCTGGAGACCTACCCTGTGCCCCATGCTACTGCCCGGAATACCATCCTAGGCCTTGAAAACAAGTCCTTGGAGACATGGCACCCCTGAGAGAATTGAGTCGGACAATGGGACCCATTTCAAGAACAGCCTTGTCAACACCTGGGCTAGAGAACATGGCATCGAATGGATATATTACATCCCTTATCATGCACCAGCTGCCGGGAAAGTTGAACGATGCAATGGCCTGCTTAAAACCACCTTGAAGGCACTGGGTGGGGGTCTTTCAAGAACTGGGAGATTAATTTAGCAAAGGCCACATGGTTAGTGAACCCAGAGGTTCCACCAACCGAGCAGGCCCTGCCCAGTCTGAGCCCCTGAGAACAATGGATGGGGATAAGGTTCCAGTGGTACACATGAGAGGTATGCTGGGAAAAACTGTTTGGGTTAATTCTGCCTCCAGCAAAGACAATCCCATCCGTGGGGTTGTCTTCGCTCAGGGACCAGGTTGCACTTGGTGGGTAATGCAAAAAGATGGACAGACCCGATGCATACCTCAAGGAGACCTTGTTTTTAGGGTGAACTACCCATGCCACTGTATCCGTACCCACATCTGCATGTATATATGTATATAATTAAGGTAGTGCATGTATGTATATAGTTTAGAAGTTAAATTCAAATGTAATATGTTAGTATGGGGAAAAATTCAGGGTGGATTAATGTTGGGAGTTAGACTTGTTTATCTTTTTCACCTATAGAATTTTTTCCCAAGAGTTGCAAGGCAACTGATTGCCGGGTACTTTTGAGTGCTCAGGTGAAAACAAAGCATAGAAGCTGGCACTTGGCTACACCCTTTGTCTCCGGGAGTTTCCCCCGGGGGGCGGGGGGGAGAGAAAGACGGGGGGCTGGGGGGGGCAGCTTCACTTTTGGTGTGGTCTGCATTGGGAGCAGACGGGCTGCCGTGGCTGCCCTGCTAGAGCTGTCTCAGCCCTGTCCACTGCCTCGGCACTGTTTTAGAGCTGCTCTGCACCGTGGGCCCGCACTGCCTCCTTGCCGGACATCCCTGCCCTACAGTGACCACCGACAGAGCGCCGAATTTCATCCGATCCACCAGCCCGGGATTCCCCACCGTTCCAGCTTGGTACTTTTCTTTGGAGTCCCCAGAGACCAGACTGCCCGGGTTTTGTGGGACCAAGCTCTTCCCAGTGCCCATGGACCTGGTCTGGGCTATTAATTGCTGTAGTTGTTGTTGCTTGTTTGCCTTGTTATACCTATTAGTAAAGAACTGTTATTCCAATCCCCATATCTCTGCCTGAGAGCTGTTTTAATTTTCTAAATTATAATAATTTGAGGGAAGGGGATTTGAATTATCCATCCCAAGAGAGGCCCTGCCTCTCTTTAGCAGATACCTGTCTTCTTTCAAAACCAAGACAACAGGCCTGAGGTTTTCCACAGGATAACTCCTAACCTTATATGGACATGTGATTTAGAAGTGTTACTTAGATACAGTCACTGTACCTAAGTAAATGGTGTATTACATGTGTATTACAATTACCATATTAAAAAAAAATCAAAACTTCACAGATTCAGTCCTTGTTTTTCTATCATTGCACTCTTAGCAGATGTCATCCTCTCTTAACATCCTTGCTGGGAAAGTAGGTCCTGAACCATCATGACTTTTTTCTGTGATAAAAGTTCACAGGCATGGTAGAAATGGAAATAATCCTTAGGGTCCAAGCCCAAGGCTCTGTGTGCCCAGGCAGAGGCAGGCAGGAGCAGAGCTGTCAGCAAAGGAAGGGGCCAGCCAGGTGGGGCAGCCGGGGATGACGACAGCCTGCAGGGACAGAGGCGCAGGGCATGGACACCGTAGGACAGCCTGGGCTGGACAGGGCACAGGCATGGGCAGCAGCTGAAAGGCCCTGACACAGCCAACTCCTGCAGCACTTTGGCCATGGCTGCTGGCCCTGTTGCTGAGGCAGGAGGAGGAGACAAGTGAGCCTGGCAGCAATGGGGCCTCCTTGCCTCCTTGTCCCTGCTCAGCAGCCTGGCAGGGGCCGCCCCATGGTGCTGCCCTTGGCATTGCACATCCCCACATCCCAGTGGCCTGGGAAGAGCCCTGAGCCAGGAGGGAGGGACAGGATGTGCTTACCAGGGCTGGGGCTCAGGCCTTGGCCCTTTGCATTCCTGAAACACATCCAGGTTTGGTCAGCTTCAGAGACATTTTTGCCTTGTTTGTCCCACCTGTCATCACTGCCTGCAGTGTTCTGCTCAACTGGACCCTGGGGACACTTTCTCAGTGGGACCCATTAAAACATCAAGAATCTTTCCAGTTTTTATCTGACTTTAAGTTCTTGAAAAGTTTTCTAAACACTCTCAGGGACTCAGTCTGATGTAAACAACACCAAAGCCCCAAGAGGGTCATTAAATTCCTTGTGCTGTGTCTGTGCTGCTGAGCTGGGCCAGGCTCCTGGCATAGAGGCAGCTCCTGGCAACCAAGAAGAGCTTCAAAAAGACATCCGGAGGAGCAGCTCCTCTCCCAGCCCAGCAGGGCTGAGGGCATTTCTTGCAGGTATCTGAGAGCAGTGAAGCAGACAGAGGTTAAAGAAACTGGAAGGAAATTCTGAGTTCTTCATGGATATCTTCACCACATCTGACAAGTCAGTCTCTGGCTCAGGGATCTCCTAAAGCTGACCCAGGACAGCACTGACAGGACTGTAAGGATGGCTCTGCTGCCCTTTCTGGGTTGGGGGAGGATGTGCTCCAGAGCGGGGCTGCCCTGGGCACCGTCAGAGGGACAGGGCAGGACGGCTCCTGCTGCCAGGGACGGCTGCAGGGGCTGAAGCTGGGGCTGCAGCCAGGGGTGCCCAGGGCTGTGGTGCAGAGCAGCTCCTGCAGCCCTGAGGGCTCTTGGCCAGGCCAGGGGATCTGCCACCTGCCAGGGGCAGCTCTCAGCCTGCCTGGGAGCTCCCATGGATGGTGGAGGGGAGCTGTGGGTGCAAGGAGTGACTGCTGCCAGGGCAGGTCCTGCTGCTGTGGAGAGGGTGCTGTGTGGGCCAGGGCTGCTCAGAGCTCCAGCTCATGCCCAGGTCATTTCTGAGGGGACTTTTCATGAGCTCATTCAGGGCAGGAGTTTCCTGCTTGAGCCTCTGCTTTCCTGAATCTGTGCTCCCACTTTTCCCTGGCTCAGCTTGGTGGCAATGGAAACTCAGCTGTGCAGGGCAGAGCAGGGGCTGAGGCTCTTAAACCATCACACTGAGCATTCCTGGGAACCTCAGCAAGTGCCTCCACCTCCCCAGGCTCCAGATCCATGCAGCATCCCCTTTCCATGGTGCCCAGGCCTGGGGGAGCTGTTCTTAACCCCTGCAGCCCGAGCAGCTGCAGGGCAGAGCTGGCCCAGGGGCTGGGCTGGGCTCTGGCAGCACTGGCAGGGAAGGAGCCCGGGGCCACAGGAACAGCTCAGGCTGGGACAGCTGCAGCAGCAGAGCCGTGGGCAGGGAGGGAGGGAGGCAGTGCTGAGGGAAGCCCTGCTGCAGGGGACATGTGGCACCTGCCGGCCCTGCCCTGCAGGGCACACACTGCCCTGAGCAGCACAGCTCTTGTGTCCCCTGGCAGCCAGCACAGCCCTCAGCCCGGGGGCTCAGGGCCCTCAGTCCCCTCCTGGGCCAGCAGAGCAGCCCCAGAGATGAAGGGCATCTCTCCTGCCCTGTGCCCATTCCCTGCTGAGCAGGGCCTGAGGGCCACTGTCCTGCACTGCTGCTGCCTGGCAGGGGCTGGGCAGGGCTGGGCAGGGAAAGGCTTTTCCTCAGGGCCTGGCTCTCTCTCTCCTTGCCTTGCCCAGGTGCTCCTGGCATTGCTGACTCTGGGCTCTCTGGGAATGGCAGTTCCAGCTGCAGGCTCAGGCCCAGCCCTTGGGCTCCTCCTGTGCAGGCTGAGCACAGCAATGGGGTGTCCCAGCTCCCTCTGCCCCAGGGAGCTCTGGTCAGGGCAGGCTGGCAGGCTGGGAATGAGCCAACTCTCCACCAGCAGTGCCATGGACAGGACCCTTGGTGTGTCCAGGGGATGCCATCCAAGCTGTGAGCTGCCTACAGGGGACACTGGGGACAGGAGGGTCCTTGGCAAGGAGTGGGGCTGAGACTCTGAGAAAGGCTGAGCCACTTTGCTCTGCTGTGGCTCCCTCTGCTCTCAGGTGTGTCAGGCTGATTTTAAGGGGAACACAGGGACTGCCCTCAATCTCAGAAAGGGCAGCTGGGGACAGATGGGGTGACAGAGCAGCTCCCCTCACTCTTCACTGAGTTCCAGCCAATGCTCTTGCATTGCACAGTTCTCTCTGATCTCCCTGGGCACAGCAGGAAACCCTCTCCAACTGCCTTTGGCCATCACTGTTCCTTAGCCCTGGGACAGGAGATGCTGCCAAGCTCCTCAGCCTCAGGGCAGTTTGAGCTGACAAGTCCAACCCCAGGACTGGCCCCTGTCCCTGTTCCCATGACCCCACTGCTGCAGAGCAGAGCTGATCCCTTGGTGTCCATGGGCAGAGCCCCTGCTCATCACAGCCACGGGGCCAGATCCCAGCAGAGCTCCAGGCACGGGGCTGAAGGAAGGGTTCTGAGAAAAGGAAAATTGGGTGGCACAGAATGGCAGGGGCAGGGCTGGGAGAAAGGGCTTGGGCATTGCTCAAGAAACTCTCTCCTGACTTGTCACTGTGTCCTCCTTGAACAGGGCCTAATGTCCAGAGTGAAGAAATGTCCAACAGCAGCTCCATCAGCCACTTCCTCCTGCTGCCATTGGCAGACACGCGGCAGCTGCAGCTCCTGCACTTCTGCCTCTTCCTGGGCATCTCCCTGGCTGCCCTCCTGGGCAACGGCCTCATCATCAGCGCCGTAGCCTGCGGCCACCTCCTGCACAGCCCCATGTTCTTCTTCCTGCTCAACCTGGCCCTCACCGACCTGGGCTCCATCTGCACCACTGTCCCCAAAGCCATGCACAATTCCCTCTGGGACACCAGACACATCTCCTTCACAGGATGTGCTGCACAGGTGTTTTTCTTTTGCTTTTTCATTACATCAGAATTTGCATTTCTTACTGTGATGTGCTATGACCGCTACGTGTCCATCTGCAAACCCCTGCACTACAGGACCCTCCTGGGCAGCAGAGCTTGTGCCCACATGGCAGCAGCTGCCTGGGCCAGTGGCTTTCTCAATGCTCTGCTGCTCACAGCCAATACATTTTCCCTGCCCTGTGCCATGGAATGTCCTGGGCCAGTTCTTCTGTGAAATCCCACACATCCTCAAGCTCTCCTGCTCCAAATCCTACCTCAGGAAACTTGGGATTATTGTGCTAAGTGTTTTTCTATATTTTTCCTGTTTTGTGTTCATTGTTTTCTCGTATGTGCAGATCTTCAGGGCTGTGCTGAGGATCCCCTCTGAGAAGGGACGGCACAAAGCCTTTTCCACCTGCCTCCCTCACCTGGCTGTGCTCTCCCTGTTCCTCAGCACTGGCATATTTGCCTACCTGAAGCCGCCCTCTATCTCCTCCCCATCCCTGGATCTGGTGATATCAGTTCTGTACTCGGTGGTGCCTCCAGCCCTGAACCCCCTCATCTACAGCCTGAGGAACCAGGAGCTCAAGGCTGCAGTGCGGACACTGACCATTGGATGGTCTCAGAAAAATTAAATTGGTTGCAAATTTTTTCAAATTATTTGTATTAAAAGTAATCTTTGATACTTCTTGCTGGTTTCATTTTGTAGGGTTTTGTTTTTAATTTTATTTACTTTTTAATATTTCTACAAAGAAACATCATTGGTTTTCCCCTTTCTCATTTTCTTTCTCCCTACCTTTACTGTGGCCACAGACTGTGTCAATGAGGGGATGTGCCCTCATGGCTTTAAATGAACTAAAATATCTCCCAGCAAAGTTTTCACTGGCGATTCACCTTTTGGTCCCTTTCTCTGCAGCTGCAGCAGCAATGTCTGTGTGCAGAGCTGGGGGCAGATCAGTGCTGGCACAGCAGCTGTGCCCAGCAGCAGCAGCAGCCCTTGGTGTTGCCAGTGCTGCTGCCGTGGCCCTGCCCCGCTGCCCTGCTGGCCCTGGTGTTGCTGTAGGGCCTGAGTGCTCTCGGGGCCGGGCACAGTGCTGGGGGTGGCAGTGCCGGGGCTGCAGCAGGGACAGGCCATGGGCACTGCTGGGGCAGCGCTGACGCCTCAGGCCAGGCCCTGGGGGCTCCAGGCTCCTTGCCCAGGCTCTCTCAGGAACACGCCCAGGCCAATGCTCAGCACAGAAAAGCCCCGTGAGCAGCCCCAGGGTGGCCGTGGGCAGGCTGGGGGCAAACAGCATGGCTGGGGCTCTGCAAGGTCCCTGGGGGCAACTCGGATCCTACTGGGATCACAATGGGAGAGGCTGGGCCTATGCTGGAGGAGACTGGGATCATACTGGATCATACTGGCAGCAACTGGGACTGCACTGAGGGTGACTGGGAGTGGCTGTGAGCAACTGGAATCAGGCTGGAAGCAACTGAGGACAACTGGGAGTGACTGGGAACATGCTGGGAGCAACTGGGATACACTGGGAGAGACTGAAACCACAGTGGGGGTAAATGGGAGCAACTGGAACCACACTGGATGATAATGGGAGCAGCTGTGCCCATGCTGGGGTCATACTGGGATCCTACTGGAACCAGACTGGGAGTGACTGGAGAGCTGCTGGCTGGGACTGGAACTCTCCTGGAGGGGACTGGGAGCAACTGGGCTCAAACTGGGAGTGACAGGCAGTCACTCAGGGCATGACTGGAATAATACTGGGAGTATCTGGAAGTGACTGGGGTCATACTGGGGGTGACTGGAACCATACTGGGGGTGACTGGAACCAAACTGGGTTCATCCTGGGAGCCACTGGGATTACAATGAGTGTGAACAGATCCTGACTGGGCGTACTGGGAGCTACTGTTGGGAGGAAAATGTGGACCCACTGGGAGCAACTGGGATCAACTGGAAGGGACTGGGACCATGCTGAGGGGACTGAGACCACAACTGGGGAAACTGGGATCATACTGGGAGCAACTGGGACCACACTTAGAGCAACTGCCAGAAACTGGGATCATGCTAGAGGCAACTGGGAGGAACTGGGAAAGACTGGGATCATTTTGAAGTAACCAGAACTTTACTGAGGAAACTGGGATACACTAGAAGTGCCTGTATACTGGGGACAATGGAACTACACTGAGAGGAACTGGGAAGAACTGGAACTATTCTGGCAGCAGCTGGGATAACACTGAGGGTGACTGGACTGCTACTGGAATTGACATGGAGTGGCTGTGAGCAACTGGAATCACACTGAAATCCATTGGGAGGAATTGGGAATGACTGGGAGCATGCTGGGAGTTACTGGGGTATGTTGGGGGAGACTGGGAGCCATGAGGATCATACTGGAGGGTACTGAGGTCATGCTGAAATTTACAGGGAGCAACTGGGATCACACTGGGATTATAGTGGGTGTTAATGGACCTTGACTGGGGGTTAATGGAAGCTACCAGACCTATGCTGAGACCCTACTGGGGATACACAGGGAGGAACTGGGAATGAAAGGATGCATGCTGGTGACAACTGGGATGTACTGGCAGTGACTGGGGTAAAACTGGGGGCAACTGAACTATGCTGAGGTTACTGGGCGTGCCTGGCATGGCAGGCATTGGACTACAAGCAATGTTCAGGGCAACTGGAATATACTGGGAGTGTCTGAAGTCATGCAGGTGGTGACTGGGATCACACTGGGAGGAACTGGGAATTTGCTAGGGGAAACTGGGACCATGCTGGGGGCAGCTGGGGTCCTGCTGGGAGAGACAGGCATCATACTGGACTCATTCTGGTATTGTACTGGGAGTTCCTGAGGCTGTGCTAGGGGCAACTTGGAACACACTGGACAAAAGTGGGAGCAACTGGGAGCAACTGGGACCATGCTAGAGGCAAACTGCATCATAATGGGGAATGACTGGCAGTGACTGGGCTCCTACTGGGAATGGTAAATAAATAAACAAATTCCGGTTTATGGTTGTTATGCTGTGTGAATATGTGCTGACTGTGAGACCTGATCCATATAAATTTCTTCTAACCCTCAGCTAAGGTCTTAACTCTTTAAAATCATGATTCAGATCCCCCTGAATGTTGGGGTTCCCCCTGAATGTCGGGGTGTCCCCCTACAGACCCCCCCCCCGCCGAGGGTCATCTGTGTCCACGTCGACCGGGAGGACGCGATGGTGGCCGTCATCTTCTCCCGGCCCATCAGGGTGAGTGGGGATACCTGAGAACCCCAAAAATCACCTGGGTACCCCAAAAAACCACCTGGATACCCCCCAAATCTCCTGGATCCCACCCAAATCACCTAGGAACCCGAATATCACCTGGGTACCCCCAAAAAATCACCTGGATACACCTGGATACTTCCCCAATTCACCTAGGTACCCCTCAAAAAATCACCTGGAAACCACCCAGAAGACATCTGGAGAAACCTGGGAATCCCAGAAATCACCTGGGTACCCCATCAATTGCCTGGGTACCCTCAAAAATCACCTGAGAACCCCAAAAATCACCTGGATACCCCCCAAAATCACCTAGATTGCCCCCAAAACTTTCTGGGTACCCCTCAAATCATCTGGATCTCCCCCCAAATATGCCTGGGTATCCCATAAACCACCTGGTACCCCCAAGAATCATCTGGGTACTTCCAAAATCACCTAGGTACCCGTGGGTACCCCAAAAATCATCTGGGTATCCTCAAAAATCACATGAGTACTCCCAAAAAATCACCTGGATACACCTGGGTACCCAGCAAAATCTCCTGGATCAGCCTCCCAAATCACCTGGGTACCCCTCAAAATCACCTGAGTACACCTGGGTACCCCCAAAAATTCTTGGGCCCCTGCCCAAACTGGTGGTTGTGAATCCCCACTGCTTTGCCTGGGTAGATGCAGTGTCCCATTTATCCCATTGACTTGAATGGGTAGACCTGGTGTCCCTAAATCTCCATTGACTTGAATGGGTAGACCTGGTGTCCTGTTTAGCCCCATTTACGTACAGTAACCCTTCCCAAAGCCCCCAGAAATACCACGGAGCTCCCAGTAACCCCAGAGCTCCCCCTTTTGAGGGGTTCTCAGGCAATTTTTTGGGGTACTCAGGTGATTTGGGGGTGTACTCAGGTGTATACAGGTGATTTATGGGGGTACCTAGGTGATTTTTTTGGGGCTCCCAGGGTTATCCAGGTGGTTTTGGGGAGTACCAGGGTGATTTGGGGGGTGATCCAGGTGATTTTTTGGGGTTCACAGTGGTCTCCACTCACTCTGATGGGCAGGGGGAAGATGATGGTCACCGTCATTTCCTCCCAGTCAATGTGGATGCAGATGAACCTCAGCAGCAGGGGGGCTGTGGGGGGATACCCCAACATTCAGGGGGCATCCCAACATTCATGGGCACCCCAAAACTCCAGGGGAGGGCCCCAGGGATGGGAGGGAGCCCCGAGTTACCTCAGGAGAGGATGCAGTGCAGGCACACCCAGGCGCTTTGGTCCGTGGGATTGGTGAAGATGGCATTCTGCACCAGCTGCAGCTCTGGGGAGGGGCAAAGGGGGCACCCCAAAATCTCAAGGGAGCAGCCAGAGGACACCCCAAGATCTGAATGGGGGCACCCAGGTGTACCCATGGAAACCAATGGGGATTTTTAGGGACACCATATCTACTCATTGAAACCAATGGGGATTTTTAGAGTCAACAGGTCTGCCTCTTGATCCAATGAGGATTTAGGGACAACAAGTCTATCCATTGAAACCAATGGGGATTTAGGGACATGGGGTCTACCCATTAAAATCAATAGGGATTTTTTGGAAACGATTAAGGGCAATGGGGATTTGGGGAAACCAGGCCTACCCATTCAAGGCAATGGACATTTAAAGACACCAGATTTACCTTAATAAAGTCAAAGGGACTTTGGGACACCTGGTCTAGCCACTAATGTGGGGAATTTAGAAAATTGGGTCCAGGGATTAGTGGGAATTTAGGGACATCTGGTCTACCCATTGAAATAATGGGATTTTTTGGTACACCAGGTCTACCCTTTAGGGACAACGGGGATTTAGGGACACTGAAACCAATGGGGACTTAGGAACACCAGGTTTATCTGTTAAAAACAATAGGGATTTTAGGAACATCAGGTGTACCCATTAAGGACAGTGGGGATTTGGGGTCATCAGGTCTACCCAGTGAAACCCATGGGCTCAGTGGGACACTGGGTCTACCCCTTAATGTGGGGAGTTTAGGGAATCAGGTCCAGCCATTGATGTGAATGGGAAATTTGGAACATCAGGTTTATGTCCATTGAAGTCAATTGGGGGATTTAGGACACCAGGTCTACCCATTGAAATGAATGGAGATTTCAGGAAAACAGGTCTACCCATGAATGGAAATGGTGATCTGGGGACACCAAATCTACCCATGAATGACTGTAAGGACATCAGGTCTACCATTGAAGTCAATGGGGATTTAGGGACACCAGGTCTACTCATTAAGGTCAATGGGGATTTTTGGGACACCAGGTCTACCCATCCAACCCAACAGAGCTCAACTTCAAGCAACGGGCTGGAGAATTTTTGGGATAGGGTCCCACCGAAATTCTGGGAATTTTTCCAGGGCAATCTTTTACCTTTCCTCAGCCTTTCAGGGGGCAGTGTCCCAGCCTTGCCATTCCTGCAGTTCCTGGTGAGCGCCAGGACCCACAGCCAGTGGTGCCAGGCCGAGAAGTTGGAGAACTCAGCAGGGCTCAGCAGGGCCCTGGCAAAGGCCATCTTGTCCTCAGGGTCCTGCCTGGCCACCAGTGCCTGCTGGTGGTCCCAGGTGTGGACTGGGAGGGCACCAGTACAAACCAATAAGCACTGGGAGCTGCCCCCAAGCCCCTGCGGCCTGAGGTGGCAGCTCCCAGTATAAACCAGTGTCTTGGTTTTGAAAAGAAGACAGGTATCTGCTAAAGAGGGGCAGGGCCTCTCTTGGAATGGATAATTCAAATCTCCTCTCCTCAAATTATTATAATTTAGAAAAATTAAAACGGCTTTCAGGCAGAGATATGGGGATAGGAATAACAGTTCTTTACTAATAGGTATAACAAGGCAAACAAACAACAACTACAGCAATTAATGGCGAACAGAACCAGGGGCCTTGATGGGGCTTGGTTTCACAAAACCCGGGGCAGTCTGGTCTCTTGGGACTCTGAAAAAAAGAAGCACCAAGCTGGAACGGTGAGGGATCCCAGGCTGGTGGATCGGATAAAATCCAGAGCTCCGTCGGTGGTCACTGGAGGGCAGGGATGTCCGGCAGGGAGGGCAGCGCGGGGCCGCGGTGCAGAACAGCCTCAAAGCAGCGGCAGTGGGACAGGGCCGGGCCAGCTCCAGCAGGGCAGCAAAAGGAGAACTCAGGAGTTTTCTTGGGCACACGAGCAGGATGATGGTAGCTCTCCTCAGGATCAGACCCGGGTGGTGCCAGTGAAAAACTCCCGCAGCAACAGCAGCCTGGTCCTCTCCCGATGCAGAGCACACCAAAGTGAAGCTGCACCCCCAGCCCCGTCTTTCTCCCTGCCCCCGCCCCCCTTTCCCAGAGAAACTCCGGACACAAAGGGTGTAGCCAAGTGCCAGGCTCCATCCCTTTGTTTCACCTGAGCACTGATAAGTACTCAGTGATTAGTTGCCTGGAAACTCTTGGGAAAAAATTCTATAGGTGAAAAAAAAAAAAAAACCAAGAAACAAGCCTAACCCCCAACATCTGGGAACGTGTCCTAAGCCACAAACACAGTGAGCAAGAGGGAATATACCCAAATATACCTGGTAAAAGTTCTTATCCAGTTATTTCACCATGGTAGCCACTGTGAAGAAAATTAACTCTACCCTGGCCAAAACCACCACAGTCACACAAAAATAAACTTCTAGAACATGCTTCTGTGCTATTATAATTTTATTTTCTTTTAAGTAATAGGTTCAACATTTCTAACTTTAAAATCAACCCTTTTTTCTCTTCATAAGAGAAGCAATCCACTATGAATAAACAAAAATACAACAATTGACAAGATATAAAACTCTCTGACTATGACTGAAAGAACACACTTTGGAAAGGTCAATTTTCTTCTACATCATGAAATGAAAAAGAATTGTCATCACTCCCCTGCAAGCCATCCAGTATGATTTCTATTTCATAAGGATGCAATTATTGTGAAATGCTAAATCTCCTCTAAAAGACGCTTGATCTCACTGAAGGGCCATTAAAATTTATCAGCCTCACATCACAGAGGTCTTGATGATTTTTCTGCCTTTTGGTTTCAGTTCATATTGAGACACTAATTTTGAAGACTTAAGAAAAGCTCTAATATTGCTGATTTAGGTGAAAAGAGAAGCTTTGCTGAAATCAGTTCAGACTTTGAGGATGGTTAAAGACAGATCGGATTTTAGATCAGCTATCTAAAAAACTCTAGATAATAGATAATAATCTATTATCTATTAGATATTAGATCTAATAATAGATCTAATAACTCATTGCTTGCCAAGTTTATCTTTGTGTGAGCTGTGCCAGTAATGAAAAACAGAGAAACTGATCAATAGCCCAGGAACACAAAACAATTGCAAACCTCCTGTTTTCAGAAACAACCGATTGAGAGAGGCCTGGAAAAGAGGAAACAGGGAGTCCTACCAAGGATCCATCAATCATGACACAGCAAAAGGTTGAACGGTTAGAATGAGGAAGACTCATTTTCCTTCCTCATTTCTAGTGACCCCTCCCCAGAACAGACCCCCGACTCATTTCGGGGAACAAACCACGCATGCTTAATTGCCTTTTTGTTAATTAGCATAGGAAGGGGAGAAGAGGAGGTGACAAGGGTATGAAAATGCATTTGTATTTTGTGTATCCAACACTTTTGTGGATAAAAGGCTTTGTAATCACCTGTGATCTTTGTAGTGCGCATTGGGGAGATATCCCAGCGCTGCCTGCGGCCGTAATAAACATACACTTTGTAACTTTAACAGTTAGGGAGTCTTTTGTCCGTCACAGTTGGGTATCGATATCAGATCGATATTCATATTTTAGTAAATCATTTGGTGACCGCGGCAGGACGCTGCTCTCTCTGGCTGAGAGGCCATCGGGGTCTGGGACCCCTCTGGGCGCCCACCCAGAATTTTCTGGGAAGAGGGCCCCTGCGGCCCCGCTGACACCCCGGGGAGAGACCAGATCTGCCAAAGCTACGGACAAACAGGTATGTTTAATAAATATTGGAAAAGGTACCTCTGTGTACAGGGAGCTTAAAAGTCATAATGAGACGTCTTATGCAAAGCAGAGGCCTGATTGGGTTTGGTAAGCTCCGCGGAGGTTGGTATTGGTGGTTAATTGTTGTTATTGATGGTTACTTGTGTTTTAAGTAAGAGCTGGTAACTCGTCAGCTGTAACCAGGTGTCTCGAGGTGAGACAGAGGTGGCAGAAAGCCGCAGGTCTGGTATTGTTGTTGTTTAGGAGCAATTGTGGCTCCAGGTTTGTGTCCCAAGGTGGGACAGACGCGGCAGAGAGCCGCAGGTCTGGTATTTTCGTTGTATGGGAGCAGTTGTGGCTCCAGGTTTAGTTATGATTTAAAAGCGGCTTGGTAGATTGTGGTTTGTGAATTCTGGCTCGAGCGGTCCCAGACCAGGGACCGTAACTGGGGTCCCGGCACGTCGGCTGCAGTTGTACGTTCAGGTAGTGAATTTATTGGCGTGCCTTATGTGTCGTGGTTTGCAAGGGTTTGTGTTGCAAGAATTTGAAATTTGTGTGCTTTTGGAGCATGTCATTAGTGTGTGATAAATGTTTTGGGTTTGTGCCTGTTTAAGCTGTGAAAGAATTTTAAACCCCCCGCCTGATCAGCGGAGGGATATCTGTGTTAGCGTTTGAGAAAGTGGAAGTGTTTGGAGTGCTTGTAGCGTGTTTGGAGTGTGTGCCAGGAGAAGTGCGGTGTGCGAGTTTTGTTTGTGCGGCTGGCAGCGGAATTTTAACCAGTGTATTGTTAAGTAAAAACAGTTGTGAGTGAATAAGCTGTTTATTCTATGTGTAAAAGCACGGGCGGTGTGGAGTTACGCCCGGTATCGCCTTGGTAACTGGCAGAAGAATTCAGGTTTTGTAGTCCCTGACTGTTTTTTCCAGCCCCGCTCCGACCCCCTAAAGGTTTAATTGGGGGAGGGGGGGGGCCTTGTCTCCACTGTGAAAGAACATACTTAATTTTTGTGAGGTTTTGAGATTGCCGGTGTGTGTGTGGAGTGGTATTTTAATTAAAAACTGGCGATCCCTGCTCCCAGGGTAGTGCGGGACAGTGTGCGGCCGGAGTGGCCCCGCTTCCCTCTTGCAGAGGGATTTGTGCTGTGTCCCGTTTGAGTTCTCTGATATTTGGAATTGCTAATATCTGGCCGAAGCCCGGTTAATATTTTGCAAAAGTCCCCATCTGTATCCAGATTACGGCTCGACAGGAATTGTGTTAGGTTTTAACTGTACGCTTGCTGCGGTGCGTGAAACTGCTTGCAATTTCTGAGTGCAGTTTAGCTGCAATATAGCCAATGTAGAGTATAACAGAAGATTTCGTTTGATAACAGTTTGTGATCAGCAATTTAACCAAGGAAGAGGGGACAAGTGTGTGTGCTGTCAATTTGTTTGATTGTGTTGTGTTGTTTCCTTTCAAGATTAAAATAAAACGGAGTTTTCCCCTCCCGTGGTGTGTGTGCATGTAAACCCTGCTTCTCTCCAGTAAAAGTTTATGCCCAGGAGCAGGAGGTACAGGGAGCGAGAGCCCAGTTCAGAGGAGTCTCCCTGCCCTAGGGGGGGTTGTAACTGCAACCCGGGGCTTGTGTTTCGTTGTGTGGTTTGTTAAGAGCTGTGGGTTCAAAAGGTGTTTAAGTAAAAGTATCTATAACATCAAGGACCCGAAAAACGAACCAGAGAGGTCATACAAGCACTTCTAAGATAAGCAATGACCTCTGATGAAGAGATAAAACTGATTAACGTTCCCTTTTCCTCGATTCATTTAGAGATTTGGGGAGCAAGTGCTAAGGGCTGTCGAAGTGATCCAATAAGAGTTGCTAAGAAAATGAAGTTTATGATTAAGCAGCATTTACCTGATTGGGCAGACCTCCAACTGCTGCTTGATGCCTTAACACAAACTGAGAAGCAATTAGTTTTGAGAGTAGCAAAGGATCTAGCCTAGGATGATTGTAGAACACACAGGAAGATGTTAAAGAGGTATTTCCCCTTCAAGACCCAGGCTGAGATCCTAATAATGGTGAGGGGTTGGGATGGTTAAAGAAATACCAGGAACTGATCGTAAAAGGGCTGGAAAGAGCAGTCCCCAAACCCATAAACTGGTCGGCCTTATATGCTGTCAAACAGGGCCCCTCTCAAACACCTTCTGAATTCCTAGATCACCTGTGAGACACTGACACCCCCCTGGATCCTGGATGAAGAGATGCAGCAATTAATAAATTTATTTTCAGGACAATCTACAGGAGACATCAAGAGAAAACTCCAGAAGATCCGGGGTCCAAACAGCTGGAATTCAGAAACTTTACTGGATGAAGCCTGGAGAATTTTTAGTAACCAGGGAGAAGGATATAAACAAGACATGATCTATGTGCATTTTGCAAGAAATTTGGTCCCTGGAAAAACCAGAGTCCAGAATTAAGAAGGGGTGATGAACATAGAAAAGGTGATCCAAAAGGAAAAGTGGTTGCTCCTGTAAAGGAGGACTAAAGGGGACCAGAGGGGCCTTCCCGAGGGGACCCTCTCGTTATAGTCAAACTGGGGAAAGTAAAATTTTCTATAGATGCAGGGCCAACATTTTCAGTGTTGAATAAGGCCCTAATACCTGTAACCAATGACTATGTTATGGTAAAAGGGGCGACTGGCCAATCTGAAAGAGCTTATTTTTGCAAACCAATGAAGTATAAATTGGGAAAACAGTAGAGAAATCACTGACTTTTATACATGCCTAAAGCTCCATCTGCACTTTTGGGCAGAGATCTGTTAGAGCAGCTGGAGACAAAAATAATATTTAAGAATGGGGAAATTATTTTGGAGGTAAAAGATCTACAGTATGTAGAACTGTTAGGTTTAATGTTGATAACCAAAGAAATTGAGGTTGCAAATGAAGAGGAAGATTTCAGGAAAATACTAGATCAAATATTTCCTGGGGTGTGGGCTTCTGATACACCAGGAAGGGCAAAGAACGTACTACCAAGGAAGGGTTAAACTGTACCCCCTAAGAAGATTTAAGGGCTGTTAACAAAGTAACTGAGGACTTGTACCCCTTAGTTGCCAATCCTTATACCCTGTTAACCTGTGTAACACATGAATTAACCTGTTTTACCATTTTAGATTTAAAGATGCTTTCTTTTGCCTGCCTCTCCATGAAGCCAGCTGGAAAATTTTTAAATCTGGATGTAAAACTC
Source organism: Acrocephalus arundinaceus (assembly GCA_021534815.1). NCBI lineage: Eukaryota > Metazoa > Chordata > Aves > Passeriformes > Sylviidae > Acrocephalus > Acrocephalus arundinaceus. The sequence continues at coordinate 137,310 of JAJEOU010001777.1, forward strand.
AGCTCACATGGTGCATATTACCCTTCAAGTATGAGAACTCGCCCACTACCTTTGGGGAGCAGCTTGCAAAGGATTTGGAGTTCTAGGAACCTCCTCCAGGGGAAGGACAGCTCCTCCAGTCTGTGGATGACCCCTTAATAGCCACCCAGACCCAGGAACAATGCGTGGATTGGATGGTAAGCCTCCTAAACTTTCTGGGCCTGCAAGGGTACCGGGTATCCCAAAAGAAGGCTCGGATGGTAGAGCAGTCAGTCATTTACCTGGGCTATGAAGTGAGTGCCGGACAGAGAACCTTAGGGCAAGGTCGTAAGGAGGCAAAATGCCAGACCCCAAAGCCTCAGACAGTGAAAGAACTGAGAACCTTTCTGAGCATGACAGGGTGGTGCATTTATAATTATAGATTATATATAGTGGATATATATATAGTGGATTTATAATTATAGATTGCTGGTTAAACCTCTGTATGCCTTGATCACGGAAGGAAGCAGAGATCTTCAATGGACAAAAGAAGCAACTCGAGCCTTCGACCAGCTAAAGAAGATCCTCATGTCAGCACCAGCCTTGGGACTTCCAGACGTGAGTAAGCCATTCTTTTTGTTTTCTCATGAGAGGCAAGGAATCGCTTTAGGAACACTAGCACAAAACCTGGGCCCGTACCGAAGGGTCGTTGCCCACCTCTCCAAACAGTGGGACACAGCAGCTAAGGGGTGCCTGGGGTGTCTCAGAGCCATTGCAGCAGTAGCGGTGAACATCCAAGAGGCACGCAAGTTCACCCTGGGCCAGAAGATGACTGTGCTAGTGTCCCACACAGTGTCTACAGTCCTAGAAGCAAAAGGGGGGCATTGGCTCTCCCCACAGAGATTCCTGAAGCACCAAGCTATACTGGTAGAACAAGATGATGTTGAGACTGTGGTAACTAACATTGTGAACCCAGCTTCCTTCCTCAGTGAAAGTATGGGAGAACCAGTGATCCATGATTGCCCGGAGACCATCGAAGCCACCTACTCCAGCCGCCCGGATCTGAAGGATACCCCATTGGAGGATGCTGAGACCTGGTTCACTGATGGGATGTCATCAGTGGAAAGAGGCATGCTGGGTATGCAGTTACCACAAGCAGAGAGGTAATAGAGTCTGGACCATTACCAACAAATACCTCTGCACAGAAGGCTGAGATAATTGCCCTAATTCAAGCCCTAGAGCTGGTAGGAGGAAAAAAAATTAACATCTATACGGACTCAAGGTATGCATTTGGGGTAGTTCATGCACACAGAGCCATTTGGAAAGAGAGAGGACTGTTGAACTCACAAAAGAAGAATATTAGCCGTCATGCACATTAAAATGCACCAAAAAGTGAGTTCTAAATTAATATGCTAGAGGAAAAGGGGGCAAAAGAAGCAGCAAAAGGTAAGATACCTGATGAGACAATTGAGGCAGTATTGATTCCAGATGGAAAAATTTCTCTTGAAGGTAAGCCAATATACAATAAAAAGAATAAGAAACTTATTAAAGTAGAAAAGGCAAGTTATAACCAGGAGGGGTGGGCTGGAACAAAAGAAGAGAAACTTGTAGTACCCCCCTATTTGTTGTGGTCATTAGTACAGAGGGAACATGAGAAAACACACTGGGGAATAGATGCCCTGTATAACCATTTGAAAGAAATAATATGGCCAGGAAATTGCAGGGCACAGTGATACAAGTAACTCATCCGTGTAGCCTTTGCCTCCAAACTAACCCTAAAAATACCCCAAAGCCTAAAGTGGGACAAATTGGGAAAGGCTGTGGACCTGGGCAACAATGGCAAATTGATTTTACAGAACTGCCCAAAAAGGGAGGGTACTGTTACCTATTGGTGTTAACTGATACCTTTTCAGGATGGCCAGAAGCCTTTCGTGCCAGGACAGCAAAGGCCCGAGGAGTGACTAAAGCACTGTTGCAAGAAATAATACCGAGATTTGGAGTTCCAGCCACCATATCCTCAGACAGGGGGCCACACTTTATTTCAAAAATTGTATTGCAAATAAGTCACCACCTGAGAATAGACTGAGAATTGCAGACCCCATACCATCCTCAATCTAGTGGCCAAGTAGAAAACAACAAATTGTGAGACTGGGGCAGGAAGCAAATTTGCCCTGGCCCCAGGCTCTCCCATTGGCATTATTGCAAATTCGGACAAAACCAAGGGCAAAAGAGAAACTAAGCCCTTTTGAAATATTGTATGGAAGGCCGTATGCAGTTCAAGAGGGAACAACACCCATTCAAGTGGGGGAAGAATCCATACATAGATATATGGTGGCCTTAAATAAACAACTTAGAGAAATTGAGAAATATGTGGCTGGAGCTCAAAGCAGAGAACTAGATGGGCCAGTACATGATGTACAACCTGGGGATTATGTGCACGTTTAGTCTTTTGCAGAGAAGACCTTGGAACCACAGTGGGAAGGACCATTCCAAGTGCTCCTCACTACCTTCACTGCAATCAAGATCAAAGAGCAGAAGGCCTGGATTCACCATCCCCGAGTGAAGAAAGCCCCAGACAGAATTTGGAAGGTCACACCAGGCGATAACGAACTGAAGCTGAAGCTCACTCAGAACCACGGATAAATGGACTAATAGTTATTATGGACATTATGTGGAAGGCTGTAACTATTGTAGTAATTACCTTAGCCATAACACGAGTTAACGCAATACCATGTAGGTATAATGTGACTAAGATATAAGGAAGAGCTTATGACCCTTACTCTCGTAAGGCTTTAAACAAGATGCTGAAAGTCAGGAATGCAAGCTTGTGGGAAGGAAGAAATGTTTGGGGATGTGAGTATGCATTCGTACAGGATGGGTTCCATGAGGCTTACCACCCACCCGTGGAACTCATCCAGATCAGTCCTGGATGCTGTGATGCAATCAGTGGCTGCTGCAATTATCAGGGAAGGTGGAGAGAGAACATTCCCTGCTGAAATTCGCAGAATTGTTTGGGACAATGCCTCTGATATGGAGAGGGAATTTCAGTCTTAGTGAGTGATGGTCAATTCCACCTATAACCCTGTGACTTGTATAGTGACAGCCTTTGTTTTAACTATACACGATGCCTCAGTGGACCTTATACATCCAATAGTCCCCTTAGGATTAAACCATGAGGTAACTGTATTGTACCCTTCTGAACACAGGATGTGGGCACAGAAATTGAAGGAAAATGGCAAACCAATAATCTAGAGCCCTGAACTGTGACAGGACAAGGTTGTGTCTAAGGACAGCATGCCCCATCATAAGGATAGACAACCAAATTATAGATGAGACTTAATTCAATTTGTGTACAGAGGCCATCAAAGAAGTTTTTAAAAGGCTTCAGGAACATTTGTCTCATCATCAGTAGGATGTGCTTTTGGGTGGTCTCTGACAGCAACTGGTATACTAAACGCCTTAGTCCACCCTGTAATTGTGTTGCTTATTTTAGTTGGCATAAGTCTGGTGTTATCTGTTATAATACTTGTTTGGAATTGGAGGGTGCTACGACGAGTAGCAGCCTGAACATCACTATCAAAGGCGTATGGCTTGGCCTTGAGAGATACTAGCTGTACGGCTTGGATAGATGAAGAAGATTCTGCATATTGAGTAAAAGAATTTACTCATTTCAAAGAAGAAGTGGGGAAAATGAGACACTAATTTTGAAGACTTAAGAAAAGCTCTAATATTGCTGATTTAGGTGAAAAGAGAAGCTTTGCTGAAATCAGTTCAGACTTCGAGGATGGTTAAAGACAGATCGGATTTTAGATCAGCTATCTAAATAACTCTAGATAATAGATAATAATCTATTATAATCATCATTGCTTGCCAACTTTATCTTTGTGTGAGCTGTGCCAGTAGTGGAAAACAGAGAAACTGATCAATAGCCCAGGAACACAAAACAACTGCAAACCTCCTGTTTTCAGAAACAACCTATTGAAATAGGCCTGGAAAACAGGAAACAGGGAGTCCTACCAAGGATCCATGAATCATGACACAGCAAAAGGTTGAAAGGTTAGAACGAGGAAGACTAATTTTACTTCTTCATTTCTAGTGACCCCTCCCCAGAATAGACCCCCGACTCATTTCAGGGAACAAACCACGCATGCTTAATAGCCTTTTTGTTAATTAGCATACGAAGCGGAGAAGAGGAGGTGACAGGGGTATGAATATGCATTTGTATTTTGTGTATCCAACACTATTGTGGATAAAAGGCTTTGTAATCGCCTGTGATCTTTGTAGTGCGCATTGGGGAGATATCCCAGCGCTGGCCCGGCGTGGTAATAAACATACACTTTGTAACTTTAACAGTTAGGGAGTCTTTTGTCTGTCACAGTTGGGTATCAATATTAGATCAATATTCATATTTTAATAAATCAGCAGGAACACCTTGTCTCTCTCTGCCAAAAACTAAGCAGCAAGGAAAATGACTGGTCTGGCTGGGCACAGAGCTTTTGCAGGAACTTGGGGCAAAAAAGAGGGTGCATCACCTTTTGACAGAGAGGAAGAAAAATCAGGAAATGTTTAAGGACATTTTTAGGTCATGCAGAAAGAAAATTAGAGAGGTGAAAGCTCACTTACAGCTTTACCTGGCTGCTTCTGGGAAGGATAATGCAAATGTTTTATAAATACATTAATGGCAAAAGGAGGTGGAAAGACAAAATCCATTCCTTTTTGGGAGTATATTATTACCATGGATGAGGAAAAAGCTGAGGTGCTTAACCCCTTCTTTGCATCAGTTTTCAACAACAGGACAGGTTGTCCTTAGGGCAAGTGTTCTCCTGAGCTGGTAGATGGGCACAGGGAGCAGAAGAGCCCCACTGTCATCCAGGAGGAAGCAGCTGGGGACCTGCTGACCACTCAGATGCTCACAGGGGTCTCTGGGACCAAATGGGATCCATCCTAGGGGCATGAGGGAGCTGCTGGATGAGCTCCCTAAGCTGCTCTCCATCATTTCTCATCAGGCCTGGCTCACCAAGGAGGTCCCAGAGGCCTGGAGGTGCCAATGTGAGCCCATCCCCAAGCAGGGGATCTGGGGAACTCCAGGCCTGTCAGCCTGACCTCGGTGCCCAGCAAGGTTATGGAACAGATCACCTTGAGTGCCATCACAGGCACCCACAGGATGGCCGAGGGATCAGAGCCAGCCAGCGTGGATTTCAATATCTGCACTGATGATCTGAATGAGGGAATTGAGTCCAGCATCAGCAAATTTGCAGGTGACACCAAGCTGGGTGTGAGTGTGGATGTGCTGGAGGGTAGGAGGGCTCTGCACAGGGACCTGCACAGGCTGGATCCAGGGCCCAAATCCAACCATGTCAGGTTTAACAAGACCAAGGGCTGGTCCTGCACTTTGGCCACAACAACCCCTGCAGTGCTACAGGCTGGGACAGAGTGGCTGGACAGTGGCCAGGCAGAAAGGGACCTGGGGCACGTCTGGCTCAAAAAACTTTTTGAGCCAATCCATTGCTATTTTGTTTGGAATCCCTTCCAAACAAGTTCCCTTTTCCCTGGCTGGGCATGAGGCAGCAGTGTGCCCAGGTGGCCAAGGGTGCCAATGGCCCCTGGCCTGGATCAGGAATGGTGTGGCCAGCAGGAGCAGGGCAGTGATTCTTCCCCTGTGCTCAGCACTGTTGAGGCAGCACCTCGAGTGCTCTGACCAGTTCTGGGCCCCAATTTAGGAAGGCTATGGAGGGGCTGGAGCGTGTCCAGAGGAGGGCAACAAGGCTGGTGAGGGGTCTGGAACACAAGTGCTGTGAGGAGTGGCTGAGGGAGCTGGGGTTCTTTATCCTGGAGAAGAGGAGGCTCAGGGGAAACCAGGTTGTCTCAGGGCACAGAGTGGACTTGATGATCTCCAAGGTCTTTCCAATCTTGCTGATTCTGTGATTCTCTGAATCACCCTTGCAGCGGTTGCAGGATGAGCCCTGGGCCTCCTCTTCAGAAGCTCCAGCAGCCCAGGTCCCTCAGCTTCTCCTCACAGCCCCAAAGCCCATCCTGTCAGTCCTGCAGAGCCTCTGCAGCCCCTCCTCTTGCCCAGAACAGGGAGGCCCACAGCCAGACACAGCAGCCCAGATGTGCCCCCCTGGCCTGGGGTGGATCTGACAGGGGAGCAGCAGGAGGCACTGCAGGAGCCTGCAGACAATTCCTGAAGCACTTGGAGGATGATCCTGCTCCCCCAGGTGTGTTCTCATGGTGTGATGCTGTTTGCCCCCAGCCTACCCACAGCCACCCTGGGGCTGCTCATGGGGCTTTTCTGTGCTCAGCATTGGCCTGGGCATGTTCCTGAGAGAGCCTGGGCAAGGAGCCTGCAGCCCCCAGGGCCTGGCCTGAGGCGTCAGCGCCCCAGCAGTGCCCATGGCCTGTCCCTGCTGCAGCCCCGGCACTGCCACCCCCAGCACTGTGCCCGGCCCCGAGAGCACTCAGGCCCTACAGCAACACCAGGGCCAGCAGGGCAGCGGGGCAGGGCCACGGCAGCAGCACTGGCAACACCAAGGGCTGCTGCTGCTGCTGGGCAGAGCTGCTGTGCCAGCACTGATCTGCCCCCAGCTCTGCACACAGACATTGCTGCTGCAGCTCCAGAGGAGGGAGTGCAAAAAAGGGCATCTCCAGTGAAAACTCTGCAGGGAGAGCATTTAGTTCATTTAAAGCCACGGAGGGCACAGCCTCTCTTTGACACAGTGTGGGGCAACAGCAAGGCAGGGAGAAACAAAATGAGAAAGGGGAAAACCAATGGCGTTTCTTTGTAGACACAATTTAAAAAGAAAAAAAAAAAAATAAAAGTACCTACAAAATGAAACCAGCAAGAAGTATCAAAGATTACTTTTAATACAAGTAATTTGCAAAAATGCCAGCAGTTTAATGTTTCTGAATCCATCCAGTCACAGTCTCCACAGTGCAGCCTTTGCTCCTGGTTCCTCAGGCTGTAGATGAGGGGTTCAGGGCTGGAGGCACCACTGAGTACAGAATGGTAACTACCAGATCCAGGGATGGGGAGGAGATGGAGGGGGCTTTAGGTAGGCAAATATTCCAGTGCTGAGGAACAGGGAGAGCACAGCCAGGTGAGGGAGGCAGGTGGAAAAGGCTTTGTGCCGTCCCTGCTCAGAGGGGATCCTCAGCACAGCCCTGAAGATCTGCACATACGAGAAAACAATGAACACAAAACACCCAAAAAAGAACAGCACTTAACACAATGAGACCAATTCCCTGAGGTAGGATTTGGAGCAGGAGAGCTTGAGGATCTGTGGGATTTCACAGAAGAACTGGCCCAGGGCATTGCCCTGGCACAGGGGCAGGGAAAATGTATTGGCCGTGTGCAGCAGAGCATTGAGAAAGCCACTGGCCCAGGCAGCTGCTGCCATGTGGGCACAAGCTCTGCTGCCCAGGAGGGTCCCGTAGTGCAGGGGTTTGCAGATGGACACGAAGCGGTCGTAGCACATGATGGTCAGGAGGGAAAACTGTGCTCCAATAAAGAACACTAAGAAAAACAGCTGTGCAGCACATCCTGTAGGAGATGTTTCTGGTGTCCCAGAGGGAATTGTGCATGGCTTTGGGGACAGTGGTGCAGATGGAGCCCAGGTCGGTGAGGGCCAGGTTGAGCAGGAAGAAGAACATGGGGCTGTGCAGGAGGTGGCCGCAGGCTACGGCGCTGATGATGAGGCCGTTGCCCAGGAGGGCAGCCAGGGAGATGCCCAGGAAGAGGCAGAAGTGCAGGAGCTGCAGCTGCTGCGTGTCTGCCAATGGCAGCAGGAGGAAGTGGCTGATGGAGCTGCTGTTGGACATTTCTTCACTCTGGCCATGGGGAACTGTTGAAAGAAGACATTGACAAGCTGGGAAAAACTTTTTGAGCCAATCCTTTGCTATTTTGTTTGGAATCTATTCCAAACAAGTTCTTTTCCCTGGGTGGGATTTCACCTAGCTTTCTGTTTTGGAGTTCAGGTTTGCTCTTCAGAGTTCCTGCCTCATCTTTAGCATGTCTCTCAGCCTGATAACTTGGAAGCCCTAAGGGAAAACTATTCTTTTGCTCCACTGCAGTCAGTCCAACTGGTGCCCTCAGAGGTGAACTTTGCTCATTACACCTCCCTCAATTTCAGGGTGATAGCTCTTAAAATTTTGTTGAAAAATGAAGTGGATGTTTTAAAAGCTCCAATTTCAAATTAATTTTTTCTAAACTCTTCTTTCCGTTTTTTTTTTTTTTTTCTTTTTTTCTTTTTGAACAGGAAATGATATCCAGGGTTGGTCTGGCTCTCTGCTGCTTGCAGTTGTGCCTATTGGGAGCTTTTTCCCTCTATCCAAGCCTTGCCCCTGCTAGTGCTCCCATAGTACTCACCTCAGCCCTGGGGGCTCAGCTCTGCCCTGCACACCCCTCCCAGCACAGGGCACTGCCCAGGGGCCTCTCCCTGGCAGCAGTGCCTTAAGGGCAGCTCAGACAAACAGAGATGCTGCAAGCAAAGGTGCTGCTGGTGCTGTCTGTGGGTGGAGGAGAGTGAGGAGGCACTTTCTGAGGGAGCTCTGAGGCAGATCTGCTGATGCCCAGGGTGACAGTGCAGGAGTCCCAGTGAAAAAGACAAAGCTGACAGCCCCTTTCCCTTGATGAGAAAGCTGAGAGCAGCCTTGGCCTTGCAGCAGCATCTCCACAGCAGGAGGAATCTGCCCTGAGGGGTGGCTCCTTCCACCTCCAACTTCTCCCCACAGTGACATGGGGAGCTCCCAGGCAGGCTGAGAGCTTCCCCTGGCAGGTGGCAGATCCCCTGGCCTGCCAAGAGCCCTCAGGGCTGCAGCAGCTGCTCTGCACCACAGCCCTGGGCACCCCTGGCTGCAGCCCCAGCTTCAGCCCCTGCAGCTCCCTGGCAGCAGGAGCCGTCCTGCCCTGTCCCTCTGACGGTGCCCAGGGCAGCCCCGCTCTGGAGCACATCCCCCCAACCCAGAAAGGGCAGCAGAGCCACCTTACAGTCCTGTCAGTGCTGTCCTGGGTCAGCTTTAGGAGATCCCTGCAGCCAGAGACTGACTGTGCCAGAAGTGGGGAAGATTTCTCCCTGAATGAGCTCAGAATTGTCCTTCCAGTTTCTTTGAGCTTCTGTCTGCTTCATTCTTTTCAGGTACCTGCAGGCAGCACCCTCAGCCCTGATGGGCTGGGAGAGGAGCTTCTCCTCAGGAGACATGTCTTTTTAAAGCTTTCCTTGGTTGCCAGGAGCTGTCTCTTTTCCCGAAGCCCAGCCAAGCTCAGCAGCATAGAAACAGCACAAGGAATTCAATGACCCTCTTGTGGCTTTAGTGTTGTTTACTTCAGACTCAGTCCCTGAGAGAGTGTTCAGAAAACTTCTCAGGAACTCAAAGTCAGATTAAAAACTCCAAAATTTCTTGAAGTTTTAATAGGTCCCACAGAGAAACACGACTGAGAAAGTGTCCCCAGGTTCCAGTTAGAGCAGAACACTGCAGGAACTACTGAAAGGTGGGGACAAACAAGGCAAAAGTGTCTCTGATGCTGACCAAACCTGGATGTGTTTCAGGAAGCCAAAGGGCCAAGGCCTGAGCCCCAGCCCCTGGCAAGGCACATCCTGTCCCTCCCTCCTTGCTCAGGCTTTTCCTTAGGCCACTGGGATTTGGGGATGTGCAATGCCAAGGGCAGCACCATGGGGCGGCCCCTGCCAGGCTGCTGAGCAGGGACAAGGAGGCAAGGAGGCCTCTTTGCTGCCAGGCTCACTTGTCTCCTCCTCCTGGCTCAGCAACAGGGCCAGCAGCCATGGCCAAAGTGCTTCAGGAGTTGGCTGTGTCAGGGCCTTTCAGCTGCTGCCCATGCCTGTGCCCTGTCCAGCCCAGGCTGTCCTATGGTGTCCATGCCCTGCTCCTCTTCCCTGCAGGCTGTTGTCATCCCCTGGCTGCCCACCTGGCTGGCCCCTTCCTTTGCTGACAGCTCTGCATCCTGCTGCCTCTGCCAGGGCACGCAAAGCCTTTGGCTTCATACCAAGAGGGATAATTCAATTTTTACTGTGCCTGTGAACTTTTAGCAGAGAAAGAAGGCATGCAGGCCTGCTTTCCCAGAGAGGATGGTTGGAAGAGAAGAAGACATCTGGCTGAAGGGTGAAGTGACAGAGAAAAGGAGGAGTGAATCTGGGAAGTTTGGGTGGGTTTTACGGAAATGGGTAAATTCTAATACAGATTTAGTGACTGTATATAAGCAATACACTTGTAAAATCACATGTCCATATAAGGTTAGGAGTTATCCTGTGGAAAACCTCAGGCCTGTTGTCTTGGTTTTGAAAGAAGACAGGTATCTGCTAAAGAGAGGCAGGGCCTCTCTTGGGATGGATAATTCAAATCCCCTTCCCTCAAATTATTATAATTTAGAAAATTAAAACAGCTCTCAGGCAGAGATATGGGGATTGGAATAACAGTTCTTTACTAATAGGTATAACAAGGCAAACAAGCAACAACAACTACAGCAATTAATAGCGAAAACAGAACCAGGGACCTTGACGGAGCTTGGTCCCACAACCCGGGGCAGTCTGGTCTCTGGGGGACTCCAAAGAAAAGTACCAAGCTGGAACGGTGGGGAATCTGGGCTGGTGGATCGGATGAAATTCGGCGCTCTGTCGGTGGTCACTGTAGGGCAGGGATGTCTGGCAGGGAGGCCAGTGCGGGCCCACGGTGCAGAGCAGCTTTGAAACAGCGCCGAGGCAGTGGGACAGGGCTGAGACAGCTCAGCAGGGCAGCCACGGCAGCCTCGTCTGCTCCCAATGCAGACCACACCAAAAGTGAAGCTGCCCGCCCCAGCCCCGTCTTTCTCTCCCCCCGCCCCCCCCAGGGGAAACTCCCAGAGACAAAGGGTGTAGCCAAGTGCCAGCCTCCATGCTTTTGTTTTCACCTGAGCACTCATAAGTACCCGGCGATCAGTTGCCTTGCAACCCTTGGGAAAAAATTCTATAGGTGAAAAAGATAAACAAGTCTTACCCCCAACATTAATCCACCCCGATTTTTTTCCCATACTAACATATTACATTTGAATTTAAACTTCTAAACTATATACATACATGCACTACCTCAATTATATACATATATACATGCAGATGTGGGTACGGATACAGTGGCATGGGTAGTTCACCCTAAAACAAGGTCTCCTTGAGGTATGCATCGGGTCTGTCCATCTTTTTGCATTACCCACCATGTGCAACCTGGTCCCTGAGCAAAGACAACCCCACGGATGGGATTGTCTTTGCTGGAGGCAGAATTAACCCAGTTTTTCCCAGCATACCTCTCATGTGTACCACTGGAACCTTATCCCCATCCATTGTTTTCAGGGGCTCAGACTGGGCAGGGCCTGCTCGGTTGGTGGAACCTCTGGTGTTCACTAACCATGTGGCCTTTGCTAAATTAATCTCCCAGTTCTTGAAAGACCCCCCACCCAGTGCCTTCAAGGTGGTTTTAAGCAGGCCATTGCATCGTTCAACTTTCCCGCAGCTGGTGCATGATAAGGGATGTGATATATCC